>QANY01000632.1:0-314360 GCA_003255025.1 Datisca glomerata
CCCCACAAGAGAAGAATGATGTTATGATAATGGACCCATCCTCCTCTAGCCCAACTAATACGGACAAAAGTGATAGACAAACTAGCAAGTGGCGAAGAAAACCAAAAAGATATCACCACGAAATTCTCTAAACACACAACCAGTGGAAGATACAAGAAAAAAGAGGCCATCTTTAGAGTAAGATACTCCTGAAAATTCAAAGAAACTCTGCTCGAACAACAAATCTCACTAATCGAATTCACAAGCAGCAGGTCTCCTTGATGGAGCCCACTGCTCACAATGATTATTCTGTGTTGAAACTCCCGAGGGCTTAGGAACAAATGGGCGTTCAATTCACTAGTACGTTTGCTAGCAGATAAAGATCTCATCCTGATCTTCCTTTAGGAAATAAGATGCTCGAAGAACAAGGGTAACAATTTACGAATTTGTTTGGGTTGTAATTGTGGTTTTATCATCCCGAGTCGAGGCAATAATGGTGGATTAATACTGTTGTGGAAGAATTATATAGATGTTCAGAACAAATCCTTCTTGGATGGTCAAATTGACACTTTGGTGAAGGATGAGGAGGGAGTTAGATGGAGATTTATCAGTTTTTATGGCCATCTGGAACAAAAAGAAAGAATACACTCATGGAACTTACTCCGTAGACTTCGTAACATGTCTGATCTTCCTTGGCTCATATGCCATTAATGAAATCATTAGCCAGTTAGAAAAGTTAGGTGTTTTTCCGTGCCAAACCTTTTTATCTCTTGATTCCTCGTCACTCATCCCTTCTCCTTTCTGCTTCAGAATAATCCTTTATAATAGTCAGAAATGTCAAATGGAAGTTCTTGAAAGCTTGAATCCTATATCGTTAAAATTTTACCCATTATTAAATATCAATCTGAATCCAAAGGATCTATCTTTTTTTATATACGCATTAAAATATGTGATTTCACTTTTGGGAAATTTCAAACATTTTAATGGATACAAATCTATTACAGCAAAGACTTAGTCAAATCTTAATTTTTCTAGGAAATTATACAGACTGATAGACAAAAACATCAAACAGTTTCAGAAGAGAGAAAGGAGCACATTCAATGATATTAAAGCAAATGGTTCTTGAACTTGAAGGAAGTATTACTATTGATTGACCCATGAATGGTAAAAGGTTGGCTCATCCTTTAGGCTTTCCAAGAAGACAAGGGTGGAGTCCCAGAGTCCTTCCAAGTAGCCATTTCGCTTCCTAACCTGTCACCCTTTACAATATCAGCTGAATTGTAGGATTCAAGTTCAACCATTTCTTCAGGTGTCAGCTTCACAGATAAAGTTTCGATGTTCTGATTGAAATTACGAATCTTGGTCCTTACAGGAATGGGACAAACATCATCTCCCTGGTGGTGAACCGAGGCCAAAGCTAACTGTCCTGGAGTAAATCCTTTTCTAGCAGCCATTGCACTAACCTTCTCAAATATTGTTTTATTTTGCTCTAGATTCTCTGGACGGAGCCTTGGAACAGACTGAAACAAATGGTATAAAAATCAAACGTGTATTTCGAACTTCCAAATTAGTAAGTAATATGCTTGTTACATGACGAAAAGTCACCACCAAAGATAAAATATTCACTCATTTAGATTTTCCATAATATGGATACAGTTGAAAAATATGGTCCGATCACTTTTTAAAATCAAAACAGTGTAGATGCAAGGGTGAGGTGCAGAAATGGTCTAGTCCTAACTCGTGACCAGAACAGAGTCTGAGAACGTCAGGGAGGACGTTGAGAGGTGAAGGAGCAGCACTCTAGACACTTAAGGGTGGTGATAAATGCTTGCTCTCTCTTTCTCCCCCAAGGGAGTAGCCCCTCCAAAAATAGGTGTATGTCACCGTTAGCGGCGAGCACACGGTATTCTTTAGTAAAAGGCGAAAGAATAGTTCGCTATGTGCTCAGCGCATGGCTCCATCTAGTCCTAGCTTGTGACCGGAATAACTCTTGAGAACGTCAGGGAGGACGCCGGGAGGTGAAGGGGGATCACTCTAGACACTCAAGGGTGGTGGCAAATGCTTACTCTCTCTCTCTCTCTAGAAGTGGGAGTTTCTCACTCTAGAAATGGGAGCTTCTCTCTAAATTTTCCCATCCTCTCAAATGAAGGAGGAGTCCTCCTTCTATAGGTGAACAAAAGGAGGGGGGACCATTGCAACTAATCCCTTGATTAGTTGCAAGCCCGCAAATCAAATCGCTCCACCTAAGCTGACTGATCATACTTAGGTGAGTAAGAGGAGGATTACATGTGAGTCAAACAGGTGGCGCCACGTGGATCTTTGTCTAATGATCATGATCTAGGGAGAACACACCTAACAGGTGAGGCGCGACGATGGTGTTCACCCTACACCTCCTCTACAAAGGTTCTCTCAAACCAAACCCCTCCCCAAGATGGGAGGGTAGCACACCTTCAATGTATAGAGTGGTCGTACCGAGGAGGTATGTCCCCCGTCCAGTACAATGTAGTCTCGCCCCTAATCCTGCAAGTCCAGAGCCTCTTGAATGTTCTCAGGAAACCATACGTCCACCCAAGTCTTTGCCACTTGACGATGTGGTTTGTGATGTGATGACTCGTTGTGATAGGGTAGTGGTGTGTCTACAAGTTGCATTACAGAAGGTGATCAATGCACCTCCATGGTACACCCATGAGGGTGACATCAATGGTGCTACCCTGGGGTGGACATCAATGGTGCTACCATGGGGGTGACATCAATGGTGCTACTGTAGGGGTGACACCCCATGGTGATGCCATGGGGACGACCCCCATGGGTACCTCAGTGGCGGCACCTCAAGAGGTGCACCTCAACGGTGACACTAATGATACGTCCTTGTTGGAGATACTCTCGATACGCCGTAAGAGTTGCGCTTTACGGGTAATCAACGTTGGGGTCGTCAACCCTCATGTACATTTAGTCCCCTATGCAATCACGATGCAGAGTAATCGGGCTTGTACACAATTTCTTCAATGTAGCAATTAGTCGTATTATCAAGTCCCTGATCCATTGATTGTTCCGTTACATGGTGAATGTAGGATGCGTCGATCCGCCATGCCTAATGTGCCTCATTTGCGTGGCGTAGGCATTTCCATGTTACATGAGGTCAAATTTACAAGATAAATTTTTGTGGTGCAAATTTTGAAAAAAATTCATTTTTTTGGAATTTTTTTTGGAGTCCCCACTACCTTCTCCCTCTTTTGAAAATAAAAAAATTGAGTTGAGTGGTGACATGAAGTAGTGAGGGCGAGCATGATCGAGCTTGACTGGCCGCATGGTCTGCGGGATGGGCCTTGGCCAGCATGCCGCCATTGAGGCTCAATGGCGACATACAAGCATACTTGGCCAGTATGCTTAGCCAATTCTGCCACTAAGGTTTAGTGACGGCATCCAAGCATGCTTGGTCAATGTCACCACTGAGGTGCAGTGAAGGCATCCAAGCATGCTTGACCAGCATGCTTTCAGTGGCGGCATCCAAACATGCTTGGCCAATGTCGCCATCGAGATTCAGTTGCGGACGTCAATTTTGAATTTTTTTTGGAATCCCCGGTCCTTTCTTCCTCTATAAAAAGGATTACAAGCGCCACCTACCCTTCTCCTTTCATTCAAGTGTCATTAAGGCGAAATTATCAATTTATTCTCCCTTCAGATTTTTGGGAAAAGAAAATCTTGGGCAAGCTTGAAGGTTGAAGAATTAGGGTTGCATATTTGGACGTTTCTGGCAAAAAAATTCAAAGCTCCAAGTAAGGTGTTCTTCCCCTTTTTCTTGTTGGCTAGGGTTTTAGGTAAACCCATTGATTTCTCACACTTTTCTTGTATTTTTTAGAGTGAAATCGCTGCTGTAATTGGCTAATGCTACTGGAAAATTTTTTGGGTGTTGTAATTTTGTGAAATGTTGTTGCCATGGGAGTGTTGGGGATGATTTTCGGTCATAGGGGTGTTGGGGTCGGCCAGCGAAGCTTGCCATGCTGCCACCAAGAAGTGAGCTTGGTGGCAGTACTGTTGGGCGCTCGAAGGAGGGACAAAGCATGGTGGCGGTTTGGTGATGGCGACACTCTAGGTGGGTAGCTTGAATGGAGGGAGTGATGCACAACATGGACTTGAGTGGGAGTTGATGGTGCACGGGAGTTGTTCGTGATGAGCGCGCTCGTGACGTGATGAGCACCTTTAATGGTGGCATGGGGGAGTGGAGTGCAGTGGCGGCTGGGGAGCAAGAGTACAGCGCCTGCGTGGGGGAGCGGGAGTGCAACGCCTGCTTGAAGGAGCGGGAGTACAGTGATTTCTTGGGGGAGCGAGAGTGAAGTTCCTGCTTGGGGAGCGGGAGTGCGACGCCTGCTTGGGAAAGCGGAGTGAATCGCCTGCTTGGGGGAGTGAGAGTGACTCGCCCACTTGGGGGCGGGAGTGAAGCGCCTGCTTGGGGGAGTGAGAGTGACGCGCCCACTTGGGGGCGGGAGTGAAGCGCCTGCTTGGGGGAGCGGGAGTGCAGTGGCTTGGAGAAGCGGGAGTGCAGCGCCTGCTTGGACTTAGTGTATTCTTGCTTGCTCTAACCAAGTCTTTATTTTATTTGCAGATCTTGCTTTCACGGACCATCAAGTAATAGTCGTGTGAATGTAGGAGTCAAGCTCTCTGCTTTTGATTCCTCTCTTCATGTGAGTGAAATACTCGTCGTTATACTGAGGAATTTTCGTAAGTAGGATGTCTCATGATGAACATGCGTATCTTATAAGATGTTTGTAATATGTTTCTGACTTTAAAACAAAATTTTTTTTGCTTCCGTCAAACATGCATCCATTGAACGTGCCTCCGTCGTAGGGTATTTGTAGTATGCTTCTTAGTGATTTTGTATGGACTTAGTGATTTTTCATGTAGCCATGTTTCTTGCTTGTAACACATGCTCTTCTATTTTTTTGTAGGTTTTTTATTCATATCCATAGCTTCTTCAAAGGTTGAGCTTACTACGGGCAAATGTGAACCAGCTCCTTCCATTCTTCCCAAACCATGGTCTTCATTGAAGTCTATTGCTGATCGCGTGATTAATGGCATGTCGAAGTCGATTGAAGGGGAGGTTAATTCTAGAGTCTTGATGGAGGGGTAAATCGAGAAGGTTGAGTTCCTTAGGATTGAGCAAATCTCATTCCTTACGAATGCTCGTGGTGATTTTCTTATTCCCCCCATTGGCTTGGGGAGTCATTGCAAGACTAGGGTCGGCTACGAGGACTGGTGTGCACACATACTTTCTATCTCTGAGTATGTTGCCTTGTTAAAGAGAGCCCAACTTTTGGAAGCATTAGAGATGGCGTCCAAATTGTCAATCAAACGTGACACCGCTCTAGTTCATACACGTATTCATCGTTGGTGCAGCTACTCACACACTTTCATCATTGCTTAGTGGAAGTTTACCCCTATACTAGAGAATGTACACGTACTATTGTATCTTCCTACGTTTGGTGATTATTGTGCCTTTTGTCAACCCTATGGGGCCTGAAATGCACATGCCTTCTTCTGGCGGTAGACACAAGAAAAGGGCTAACTTTTCTTGTTGGATGGGTCATTTCTTCAAGGATTATGAATCAAATCTGAAGATATCTGCAAGATGTTTGCCCATCGACGACCCCATGTATAAAAATAGGGAGGTGGAACTGGCCGTATTCTTATCTATGTGGCTTTCGAGATATATCTTCCCAAGTGAGGGTCGGGTGATGATTTTTTGCGACTATACACTTTTGCATTCGTTGTTGTTCTATGCTTGTGTGGTCTAACATTGTTCTTTTAAATGTTATTGTAAGTATGCTGAATGAGATGGTGAGTAAGTGCGTACTCCCGATGGCAGCTATGTTGGCGACGGGGTAGAGGATTGTGCTTGGTCCCTTGTTCTTGGGAAATCTATACTACTTGCTTAACCGCTTTCATAATGATCTAAAGAGGTTCATGGGCCGGTATGAGGTTACAACCTTTGTGGGTTGCGCATTTTTGCAAATGTGTGTATGAGAATGATTTGTTCACTACTCTCCTCAAAAGGTTTATCACAAAAAGTGGGAGCACCCTTATCAACCTCCTTGTGCATGGTCTTGGTGTGGGGTCAGGATTCCCGCTCGTGTTGACTTTTCACGAGACATTGACGTATACAACTACTTTCGGCCTCGCCCTTATCTGGACGGTTGCACCGGTTACTCCCACACCGTGTTTTGGGGAATGGTGGATAGGAATATTACGCTTAGTAGTGAGGTCATGCTTGGTTGGTCAAGTCTCGACAGGCTTCTGGTGGCGATCATGATGCATTCCACTCTTCCAGTGATGGTGGAGCTAGAGGATGGGAGTGATGAGAACCATTTCATGTTGACGCGCTATCAATGTAATTGGGTTACACGTCAATTCGATTATGACTAGGGTACCGTTAGTCTTAATTTGGAGTGGGTGCGAGGCAAGGAAGCGTTGAAGTGATGGACGGGTAATAGGGATTATGGGGACGCTGCTCCTCGCAAGCTACTCGTCCCATGTGCTGCTCGCATGCCTCGTCGAATAGCAAAGTTTAAAGTATTTTGGCTGAGTTAGAAGTGAGATGGACAAGAAGCTTAACGTCTCCTCCTAAGATGTTAGATGTCCCAATGGTTTGTAGAGGTGACATCACGTTGGGCCTCATTCCCAAACCTAAGTCCGAGGTGATGCCTTATAAGACGGGTCAAGATGTCACTTCAAACATTCAACCAGTGGGAGTTTCGAGTGAGGTCACTCCGTCATCACCTTCGATGGTATGTCCTTATTTGTTTTTATGAAGACCTATACTTTCTTATTAACCATTCACTGTGCATGTTTTACAATGAGCTAGTTGATTGATACTTGTATTTGTTTTAGCATCCTCTAGGAAGTTCATGACAGGTTAGTGGCGAGGACGAGCTCCCACAATTAGCGCGGCAATGGAAAAGGGCAGCACCCGCATTGGAGGGCACATCCTCAACTAGGCTAGTCCAAGCTAAGAAGGCGAGGATGTTGGTATATGCATATTTTCCTCTCATTCTTCTCTTCTTTTTTTGCTAATCATCTCATAACATTGTTATTTGCCTTCTTTCTTTTGACAGGAGCATGGTTGTGGCCCAATTGAGGAGAATCACCCTGTGGTAGAAGAATCGACGGGCACGTGCCCACTGTTTTAGAGAGTGTGGAGGCTTATCTAGAGGTGCGTGAAATTTTTCTTGGCTTGTTTGTGCCATGTTTGTGCATTTCCCCTTGGTCCAAGTTGAAACTGATGTTTTCGTATGTAGGATTTCATAGCACCGATGTCAACACAATTATCCCCTTTTGAGGATGAACTAAGTGACCAGGCTTCGTCTCCATCTAGCAAGTGGGGGGCGCTAAATGACATGGCTGATTCTGCGACTTCCCCTCTTGATATCATGCAACTAGAAGGGGTGGAGGAGTCTCCTCTCCTGGAAGATCTCCACGCGATGGTAGAGGTAGCACTCTTATTGCATGCTTTGATAGCGTAGTCTAGCCTATTTGTAAATGCCTAGCCAACATGTGTTTATTTGATTTTTGTGGGCAACTTTTTCATATTGACAACATGTTGCATTTCACCCTGCAGGGATCCGCTGATGTGAATGAGGGCGGGCTGATTGTAGTGACAGGGGGTGTTCCCCGCAGGTCGGAGGATGGAGGTGACGATGCAGTAGCATGCTCCTTAGATGTGACTCACGCAGCTTCCGACACAGTTACTACCACTATGGTAAGAAACGATGCAAGCTCCCATGGTGATGCAGTTGTAAGAGGGGAGCTCAAGACTAGGGTGGTGGCATCTCAACCCCATCGAATGTCTGTTGATGAGGATCATCCATTGGATGATGATGATCGTGCTGCGTCCCCTCTTCAGAACTGGAGTAAGGAAAGGTCGAATGGTGACAGTTCCAGGAGCGATAGCATGAGTTACGAAGCCTACGGTGCCCACGAATTCAAGCTGGAGCTTTCTAGATGGATGGTTGAGTATGACCAGGTTTTAGTGGATGAAACGTTGATCCCGTATCTTCATAAGGCCGTTGAAACTCATTATGATTGTGGCATTCAGTTCCTAAGCTTTACCAGGCATATTCACCAATCTTGCATCGCTATGGTCGGTGAGACATTATTCAGTTTGGCCCATCTTCAGTACAAGGATCCCCACCTAGAGGTGGTATCTTATGTGTTGACAATGTGGAAGGAGATGAAGTTGGTGCATACGAAGTTGGACTGGTTGAGACCCGCCATTTGTAACTTTCAACGATTGCACCAGGATTAGCGATGGAGGTGTACATGGAGCATTTAGAAGACAGACGTCACTGTCAACAAGAGTGAATGCTTGCAGCGCAAGCGAAGATAACATATTTAGATGCAGAGATTAACGCGCATCGTCAGCTCCAGGCGAGGAGCACCGCCGTTAAGCTTGACTCTAGGAGCTTGTGGTTGGTGATGTTTTTGGGAACCATAGTTAGATTGGTAGTATTTCTTCATGTACCCCTTATAACTTTTGATGTAATAATAACTCATACTATTGTAAACTTTTATTCATGAATGAGATGGCGTCTTCTTTCTTATATTCACATGCAGAACGTTGGCTCGCTATTTCTCTTCTTTTGTATGTGTAATTTATTTGCTTGTTGTAATGTAATATTTATGCGGTAACACATTGTGAGTGTCATTAGTGAGATCATGTGAGGTCGTTAGAGCCTGACACGCGAGTCCGGGTGATACATCAAATACGCAGTGTGTATTACAAGTATTCACGATGTCTATCTATGTGTATTTTAGGCGAGAACGTGAAACCTTATGTGAAACATCAAGCATGACACCTATCATGGATGTTCTTAAATAGAGGCGTGAAAGCCCATGCGACTCACCAAGTATGCAGTTTATCATGGGTGTTTCCAAGCAGAGGCGTGAAAGCCTACGCAACTCACCAAGCATGATGTTATCATGAGTGTTCTTCAATAGAGGCGTGAAATCCTATGCAACTCTCCAAGCATGAAGTTTATCATGGGTGTTTCCAAGTAGAGGCGTGAAAACCTACACAACTCACCAAGCATGACGTTTATTATGGGTGTTTTTAAATAGCGACGTGAAAGCCCATGCAACTCACCAAGCATGAACTTTATCATGGATGTTTCTAAGTAGAGGCGTGAAAGCCTACGCAACTCCCCAAGCATGACGTTATCATGGGTGTTCTTAAATAGCAGCGTGAAAGCCTATGCAACTTCACCATGCATGAATTTTATCATGAGTGTTCTCAAGTAGAGGCGTGAAATCCTATGGAACTCACCAAGCATGAATTTTATCACAGGTGTTTCCAAGTAAAGGCGTGAGAGCCTACACAACTCACCAAGCATGACATTATCATGGGTGTTCTCAAATAGAGGCGTGAAAGCCTTTGCAACTCACCATGCATGAAGTTTATCATGGGTGTTCTCATGTGGATGCGTGAATGCCTATCCAACTCACTAAACATGAAGTTTATCATGTTTGTTCTCAAGAAGAGGCGTTGGAGCTCCATTAAGTAGCGATATTTCGTAGCACATTTTTAGAGTCAAAATTTTCCGAAGTTCCTCTGTTCATTCCAGGTTTGAGTATAAAAGAGCAGGCCAACTAGCTTATATCATAACTAGTTGCCTCAGTGGCTATTGTTTCAAGCAACGACAAAAGATTTTCACGTACAAAAAGAAATAACTGACAAAATGCCTACGCATAGTATTTCTTGATAAACTTGAAGTTTATAGGTGATGGTAATGGGCATAATGAGGATCGACTAAATGACAATATTCACTTTCGGCTAAGAATACTATCTCGTAGGGGCCTTCCCACATTGGTGTGAACTTTTGAGCGTGCGTACCCCGCATGACATAATCTGCCACTTTCAATACTAGGTCACCTTCTTGGAACACCCGTGGACGTACCATTGCCTCATAGGTTTTGATCATTCTCTCCTGGTAGGCTTGGGTGCTTTCCTTGGCCTTATCTCTCCTTTCATCTATAGCTTCTAGATCACCAAAACGTGTGGGGCACTCGAGTCCTGCTGAAGACGCTAGCTTAGCTGATGGTATCATTACCAATGCAAGTATGACTGTTTCACAACCATATACCAAAGTAAATGGGGTTGCTTGCGTCGGGGACCGTTTTGCTGTTCGGTATGCCCATAATGCTAAAGGAAGTAATTCATGCCATGTGTTCTGGGCATCGTGGACCATACGACTAAGTATCCTCAGTAACAACTTGTTAGTTGCCTCGGCTTGACCATTCCCCTTGGGATAATAAGGTGTGGACTTATCATGTCGGATGTCGTATGCTTCGAACAGTTCAGCCACCAACTTGCATGTGAATGTCATCCCATTGTCTAAGATGATTCGTCTTGGTAGCCCAAATCAACATGTGATGTTCTCCTTGATAAAGTTATAGACTTGCTCACATGTCCCCTTCTTGCGAGCTATGGCATCTGCCCATTTAGCGTAACAATCTGTAGCAACAAGGATCCAAATGTAACCTTTTGATGCAGGAAAGATGGGTCCAACAAAGTCTAGAGTCCATGTATGAAATGGCCAAGGGACCTCCATTGGGTGTAAGGATACGATGGGGCGTGTATAACATTTTTGAGGACCTAGCAAGAGTGACATTTTCGTGCATAGTCTAATGTATCAGTTTCTATGGTGGGCCAATAGTACCCTATCCTAAGCAATTTCTCGTATAGTCTCATGCCTCCTTACTGTTCGCCACACACCCTTTTGTGTACTTCCTCCATGATAGTTCATTGATTATCAATACCAAAACACTTGAGAGGACGACCATCCATACTAACCTTGCATAACTCTCCATTGAGCATAAAGAAATGAGGACTTTGCTTCTTAATAATGGAGGCATCTGCTATGCTTGATGGGAGAGTACCATTGTTCAAATACGAGATGTAAGGTTGCCGCCAATCTGTCGTAACTTCCACTAGATGAACTTCTTTGAGATCAGGATCAATCGACACTTAAGACAATTCTTTTACATATTCGTGGCCTTCGCAGTCATGTTTGGCCAATAGAAACTCATCATTTGGAGACGTCGGTGTCGGAGCAGCCCTTCCCTGGCACAATAGTCTTCATGTAGATGCATGATGTGGCTGTGGCCTTCCTCCAAACTCATGCATCGTGAAATTATTCCATTAGCCCACTCAAATTAACAAAGTTCCACAACTCCTTGTTCATAGCAGCTTCCCCTTGACATAACTGTGATTTGATCTTTCTTCTCTAATCTTGAGATGGTGGCTCAGTGTTGCCCTCAGCTACAGTGTTCGTGGCTTTAACAACGACTTCAACTACTGGAATAGGGTTGGTGAGAGGGAGTTTGGTGGCCAGAGTTGCCAGGGCATCAGTATGGCGATTGTTAGATCTAGTGGTGTGTTAAAAAATAACATCATCAAATGTCGCAACAAGCTTTTGAACCTCATAGTGGTATTGTGCGAGAGCCGGTTCCTTCAAGGAAAAATCTCCTCTAACTTGGTTGATGATCAAGTTGGAGTCTCCTTTTACCTTGATGGTGGTGGCACCCTTATCCTTTGCATATCGAAGTCCCAATATAAGAGCTACATACTCTGCTTCATTGTTTGTCCATGGGAATGTCAATTTGTACGCCATTGAATAAATGTTGCCCAAGGGATCCTCTAAGACATGTCATGCTCTACCGCTAGAGTGGGTCGATGACCCGTCGAATGTCAGAGCCCATGGCACACCCACACAATTATTGATTTCATGTAGGTCTCCAAGTAGTCTCGTCTAGGGGTTCCAGTTCACCACTTGGAAATTAGGCCAGTAAATCAGCCAACGCTTGACTCCTTTACTCCTTTACGCCTTCAAACTCACTCAGCAACGTTGTCCATCGGGTTAGTCTCCCGTTCAATGCAAGCCTGGTTAAAAGAAAATGAATAGGATTGGACTTAGTCATTAAATGAACTCGATCACCCAACATGTAGTGTCAGAATTTTTGCGTGGCAAATACAAGAGCAAGACAATGCTTTTCACAAGGTGTATATCTAAGCTCAACATCTCTTAAGACCCTACTCAAATAATACAACGAGCGCTCCGCCCCCACCCTTTCTTGTGCCAACAAGGCTCCAATGGACTTGGAGGTTGAGGTGATGTATAATGGTATGTCACTATGTAGTGGCACCATGGTGGCCGCTGCGAGGAGCACATTCTTTATGGCATCATACTTCCATTGGTTCTCCTGTGTCCATGAAAAGATGTGATCTCACTTCAAGAGTGGTTGTATATCACTGATGGACTCGGCTAGGGTGGGTATGAATCGGCGGAAGTATGATACTTTCCCAAGAATACTTTTAACTCCTTCACGAATCGTGGTGGGGGCATGTCCCTGATAGCCTTTGCCTTGGATTGATCAATGTCTACACCCCGCTTCTGTACATAAAAGCTTAAGAACTTCCTCCATGAAACACTGAAAGTGCACTTCAACGGATTCATTTTAAGCCTGTACGCCCTGCACCGTTCAAAGACACTCCTCAAGGGCTTCAAATGTGAATCTGCACTCTTGGACTTAACTACCAGATCATCCATATAATCTTCAACATAATCATGGATGATGTCATGGAAAATTTCTGTAGTGGCCCGTTGATAAGTAGCCCCCACATTCTTCAGTCCGAAAGGTATTACCACATAGTAAGAGTTTCCAAATGGTGTCTTGAAGGCAATCTTCTCATCATCTCCGATCGTCATCCTGATTTGATTGTATCCACTGAACCCATCCATGAAAGAGAACATTTCATGCTCTGTTGTAGCATCTACCAAGGTGTCTACATTAGGCAGCGAGAAGTCATCTTTGGGGCATGTCTTGTGCAAGTCTCTAAAATCCACACAACAACGGATCTGACCATTTTTCCTTTTTACTAGAATGATGTTTGCTATCCATGCGGGGTGCTTGATAGGGTTGATAAATCATGCCTCTATGAGCTTTGAAGTATCAAACTTGATTTGGAGTTCCACCTCAGGGTGAAAAAGGCAAGGGTGTTGCTTGACAGGTGTGCATTGTTCGGAGACCCTTAGCTTATGCGTCACTAAGGTAGAATCCAACCCCAGAATCTCAGAGTACGACCATGCAAAGGCATCATCAAACTCACCCAAAAGCTTTATCAAGTCATCTCGTTGTTTACTCTCCAAGTCCTTTGCTAGGAACACTGGCCTATTTGTGCTCCCCTCCCCAATATGGACTTCCTCCATCCCTTCATGCGGTGGTGATGGGTTGGTTGGTAGAGGTACATTTGGTGGCTCCCACCATGGCAAAGGGGTGGCAATCATCCTTCTAGATGCGGCGACACTTGCCGTTGCAAGTTCGTCAAAGAGCGTCGCCTCTATCAAGTGAGCCTCAGTCTCATCGAATGGTACTTTGGTAGCCGCCACCGTGATGTTCTTACCACGCCATCGTGATTTCAGGCACTGAAGCAAGGTTGATGGGACACATTCGTGATCGTGAATCCATGGTCTCCCTAATAATACGTGGTAAATCGTATTGTACTCAATCACATGGAAATAGTTGGTGGTCTTATTGGTCCAATTTGCACATCCACATTGACGTAACCCATCGTCCTCACACTTGCGGATAAGAAACTCGTCACAACTATTGATTGTAACACTAGTCACTTCTCCAGGATGCCAATTGCCTTGAAGGTAGCATAGGATATGGCATTCACTCTCAATCCACTGTCCAATAGGGCGTGCCTTACTTGCACTCCATTGACCGTTGCCTCCACATGGAGGGGGTGATTGTGTCCCGTCCTCTTAACATGTCGGTCGGCATTGGTGAATGTGATGGCACTCTCCTCATTCCACCTTATCTTGCTCAAAGGCGATTGTGCAAAGCAACAATTCATCGGAGCATAATATTGCTGAGCGACATCTATTAGCATTTTGCAGACTTGACGCCGTGCAATATCATCCAACCCAAGCGTATCAAAAACATTTTTACAAGTCCTTGTGTTCAAGAGTTTATTTATGAAAGCAATGCCTCTCCCTATGGTTGCTTCCTCATCTACTTCTTCCACTATGCTAACACATGAGGTAGATTTTATTGTGTTGGTGCTAATCATGTTGACATTGGCATGGTGGGGAAAATGGGGTGGGTCCAGGGGTCCGACACCTTCTGTAATGATCTCACCCTTCTTCAACTTCTCATCAAAGAATCTTCTAAAAAATTTACACTCTTGGGTGGGGTGTGATCTAGTGCGGTAAGATCTGCAAAAGTTTGAAGAACTCATTTCCTCCCTCGTAGGTAGTACGGTGACCCAAGGCAAGGTGATCTCTATGTCCTTTATCCATACATCCACTAGCGTTTCCACCTTATACATGGTGCAAGGAAAAGTCGGCGGGCCATTCCTCTCATCTCTGCCTCTCTTACAACCGTGCCCCTGTGATTATGCAACGGCTACTTGAGGATGGTAGCATGACGTGGTGGGTCTCCAAGGGCGGTCAGGATGGCCATTCCTCTCTGGTTGTCATGGCCTACGTACTGAAGTGCTTGTCCTCTTGGATGCTTCTATCAAGGGGGCGAAGGTGACAATCCCCATATTCTCAAGGTAGACCTAGTAATCACCCAACATCCCTCCGATGCACATCTTCATAAGGGCTTCCTCCTTGCAATCCTCTTGGCAATCCATGGCCTTCTCCTTGAACTGTTGAACGTCTGACACAAGGTCGTTAGTGATCCTTTTCCTTTCCAGATCTAGTATGCTAGTCTTCTCCTCTATGATAAAGATCTTCACCAAGAAAGTTGATACCATTTGCGTCCACGTCAAGATCGATTCGGATGCCAAGCTCTCATACCAAGTGTAAGCGCGCTTCGTCAAGGACTTGGAGAACTCCCTCAAACGCATGAACTCATCATAACCAAAGGGTCTCATATCATCAATAAAACGTATCACATGTTCTTTGGCACACCATTTTGACCGTTATACTTTTGAAACTTTGGAGGAACATAATCCGCTGGGTATGGTCTCAAGGCTATGTCAGCCGAATATTGTGGCTGAAAGTTGACAATGGACTCATTCAACGATGCTCTTATCCTCTCCTCTTGGAGTACCTTTTAAAGGGATTCATGCATAATGAAATGACTACTTCCAATAAGGATGTTTACGCTAGGGGTGAGGTTAGTCTGAGCTATTGTAGTAGTCAGGCTAGCAAAGTTATCCAGAGGTGTTGGTGTAACATTGACTTGTGCAAGAGCTTGAGTGTTGGCTTGAACGTTCATTTGAACATGGTTCTGGGTGAATGCTTGTGATGGAACACCTACAACAGAGAATGGTTGGACGCCCGTGAGAGAGGTCAATGGCGCGCCTTTGGTGGAGGTTAGTTGCTCTCCCATGATGGAGGCAGGTTGCGCGCCCATGTTGGAGGTTGCTTGTGCGCCTATAGTGGAGGTTGGTTGCGCACTCATGATGGAGGTGGTCGATTGCGCACCTATGATGGAGGTGGTCGGTGGAGCACCTATGATGGAGGTTGGCGGTCGGTGTCATGGTGCGGTGGCACTGATTTATGCATTCATTGTATCAATGACTCTCTTCATCTCAGCGTTAGAAGTTTGGAGTTCTCGAATGGCTTCGGTTTGCTCTTGCGCTTGTGTAGGTGCGTTTGGTGGTAACTTACGAAAGGTGTTCTCTTCCTCTTGTCCGCATTCGTCGTTGAGTATGGGTCCATCTCCCTCCATGCGCGATAAAGCTACTCTTCTCTTTGCACATCCAACCATGATGGTGCTTCGCTAGTGTGACAAACCACTCCCCAGTGGAGTCGCCAAATGTAGATGCAAGGGTGAGGTGCAGGAGTGGTCTAGTCCTAACTCGTGATCGAAACTATGTGAGAACGTCGGGGAGGACACCGGGAGGTGAAAGGGGAGCACTCTAGAAATCCAAGTGTGATGACAAATGCTTGATCTCTCTCTCTCTCTCTCTCTCTCTCTCTCTCTCTCTCCCAAGGGAGTACTCTAGACACTTAATGTTGGTGACAAATACTCGCTCTCTCTCTCTCTAGAAGTGGGAGTTTCTCACTCTAGAAATGGGAGCTTCTCTCTCTCCAAAGTGGGAGCTTCTCTCTCTAAATTTTCCCATCCCCTCAAATGAAGGAGGAGTCCTCATTTTATAAGTGAACAAAAGGAGGGGGGCCAATGAAACTAATCTCTTGATTAGTTGTAAGCCCACCAATCAAATCATGCCACGTAAGTTGAATGATCATGCTTAGGTGAGTAAGAGGAGGATTACACATGAGCCAATCGGGTGGCGCCACATGGGTCTTTGTGTAATGACCATGATCTAGGGAGAACACGTCTAGTCGGTGAGGCGCGACGCTGGTGTTGACCTAATGCCTCCTTTATAAAGGTTCTCTCAAACCAAACCACTCCCCAAGGTGGGAGGGTTGCACACCCTCAATGTCTAGAGTGTTCGTACCGAGGAGGTATGTCCCCCGTCCAGTACAGCATAGTCTCACCCCTAATCCTTCCAGTCCATATCCTCCCAAGCGTTCCCAGGCAACCATACGTCCACCCAAGTCTTTGTCACTTGACTTGATGGTTTGTGATGTGATGACTCATTGTGATAGTGTATCGGTGTGTCTACAAGTTGCATTACGAAGGGTGATCAATGCACCTTCATGGTACACCCATGAGGCTGACATCAATGGTGCTACCATGGGGGGGGTGACATCAATGGTGCTACCGTAGGGGTGACACCCCATAGTGCTGTCGTGGGGACGACCCCTATGGGTACCTCAGTGGCGGCACCTCAAGGGGTGCACGTCGGTGGCGGCACCCCAAGGGGTGCACCTCAACGGTGACGTTAATGGTACGTCCTTGGTGGAGACACTCCCGATACGTCGTAAGAGTTGCGTTTTGCGGGTAGTCAACATTGAGGTCGTCAACCCTCATCTACAAACAGAAATGAAAAATCAAATCAACGTACGACAAGATTCCAACATATAAATAAAAAGAGCTCTCAGGTTTGAAAACTAGTGAAGAAATAAAGATTTTTCTTTCATGATTTTAAAGATTATCCATAAATGCATACATTTCGAAAGTCACATCTGCGAGTTCCTCAACTATTTTAGGCCCAGATGATAAGAAGCCTTGACCAAGAGGACTATATTTTCAATTCCAATGCAAAGTTTCCTATGATGTAGAAAAAGAGAGAGTATTATTTTCATTAGGCATTGCTAAAGAAAACAATTAGAGAGTGAATTTATATATCTAACGAGCAGGTAGGAATGATTTCTTCCTTCACATCTCTTGACCACAAGGACAATTCAATCTGCAAAGCTGTTATTGGATGAACTACATGCGGTCTTCTAATTATGGAAGCCGATGCTTCAGATAGACCTATGTATTTTATTTTGCCATCTTCCATTATACCCAAGAAAAGCTAAATTAATGGAAAATCTCAATGTCTCATTAGCAAGCTAGTACTTCTTATACGTGTAAGGAGCAAAATGACAATAAAGACAAATAAAAGAAACAGAACATTACTTGTTGAAAATGAAAGTATGCCGGGGTTTTCCCCGGGATGAGTGTTGGGCCATTATGACCATTGGATTACTTTTGGAGCCATGTGGGCCACACAAGGCCTAACCGGACGAAATTTGTTTTGGTTCACCAAACATGTATAGGGGTTCACCAAATATGTACTGAAGTTCACCAAATATATAATGATTAATAATTCTTGAAGGGGTTCACCAAATACATATTAGAGTTCACCGAATACATATCGGGGTTCACCAAATATGTGAAAGTCAATTTACACGTATTTGGTGAACCCCACTACATATTTAGTAAACCCCAATACATATTTGATGAACGCCAATACATTTTTGTTCAACCACTTCAAAAAATAAATTTTTAATTTTGTTAAATCACTTAGGATTCCCTTTGTATCCAACTATGAATTTGGTGAACACCTAAAAACCTAATCGCCACTCTTTACCCTCCAAACATCATTCTTCAACCTCCAAACATCATCTTGAAGGTGCAAATCGTCATTCTTTGTTGCCAAATGCCAGTTTAATGGCTCCAATCGCCAATCAACTCCCTAAATGCCATAGTTTAACAAGAGATAGCCTATGAGGCTCATAAACGCCATTTTTTTGCCTCAGTCGCCACTTTTGGGCCTTAATCGACATTTTCACTAAATATCTAAAATTTGAAATTTTTTAATTAATTACCGTACACCTGACAAATCATCGATAAAAATAGAAAAAAATCATTCTCTAAATGCAAACATTCACCATATTCACTTATTAAGTAAAATTAGATTGGATTAAGTAAGGATTCCCGAAGCAATTGAACACTTATACATAAAGTCGTTAAAAGTTATCATTGATAATATTGTTATGCTTTTCTGACAAGTAACAAGCAGACGTGTTTACACCATACATAAATATAGGTCGTGATGTTATGATCGTCAATAAATCTTATTTATCGATTTGACGAACAAGTATAACCCTTAAGGTCAGATTCTACTGTTAAATCAAACATATCCACTTAAAGTGTGTAATTAAATATTAAAATTTGAAATTTAATCTTTTATTTTATAATTATAACCCTTGGAAAATAACCTCATTTATGTCTTAATTTATAACCCTATAAATATATTTATCAAATCTAGCCTTAGTTTCTTACCAAAATTAACCCCAAACTTAAAAAAACCATATTCCCCTTCTTCTTAAAAACCTGATACCCAACATTCCACCTCTCTCAACACTTCATTCATCTTCACTCAAGCACTCTACTCTCATTATTTCTTCTTCATCTTTTCATAGCTCAAAATTTGTCCAACCCGAACAAAATCCGTTGCAACACCAAGTCAAACCCGCAATTTCTCATTTTGCACATTCCTTTCAACACACGAGTCAAACTCGCACCCAACTCAAGCCAAATCCATCCAACCCATGACCTCAAACCCCCATATCCTTCTAATATCGTATTTTTTCACAAAAAATGGCTAGAGGAAAGCATAAAGTTATAAAGGGAACGTTGAGTTTAACGAGGCAATCAAGTTCGAGCGGTTCGAAAGGCCCGCATGACGCCACCGGTTATGGGGTGAAAATATTTCATTCAAAGAATTGAAATCTTACTAGCCCTATTCTTCATGTTGCTCCAATGGGGCATATATCTCACTCAAGAAAATAAGAAGTAAGTTTTTCTTTACATATTTTGAATGTTTATGTGTTATACGTGTTAAAACACCTTATAGATACTTGCTTTGATCTGCAAACTTGGGTAATTTTTTATGTGATGATTGTATAAGTGTATGGTTGTTGGTAGAATACATGTGTTGGATGGAAAACTGTAGTTTTTTTTACCACAAAGTGTTCGACAAGATGTCTTAATGAATTATGACGTATTTTTATCATTGTTCGTAATGTGTTTAATAAAATGCCACATTGGGGTCTACACTATATTTATATGAATGCCCATAACATGTTCGATGAAATTCTATATCCCATCCATGGAAAGAAAATGTAAGTTTATTTTGTAACAAATTTGGTTATTATGTGTCTTAGTATTAAAACACCAAATATATACTTGCATCATTTTGAAAATTGGGTGTTTTTTATGTGATGCTTCTAGAAATGTATGATTATTGGTACCCATATAAGTTTCGAATGAAAAATTATAGTGTTGTGCTCGTAAGGTGTTCAACAAAATGTCACAATTGAGAGTATATATTATTGTCATTGTTTTCTTTGATATTTATTTCCTATGTAATACATCTTTCTTCATACTATTTTTTCATTGAGTTATGACATAAATTTTGGTTTCCTAGGTTAAGTTCTATGAGGATGGTGTATGTGGTTTTGGGAACACCACACTAATACATATGTGGTACAGTATGCTACTTAAAAATGTGAGAAGGAACGTCGAACTTCTAGGTTTAGATATTTTATAAGTATCTTGAAAAATGGACAGATGGATCGGGTCCTCTTGAAGAGCCTGGCTGAGAAGTGGTGGGATACAACTCACTCCTTTCATTTAGATGAAGTGGGTGAAATGACGATGACCCCATAGGACTTTGCTGCGATTACCAGCATTAAAGTCGTTGGTCGACAGCTGGACTACAGTTTGGAATTGTGCAACAACAAGAAGGCACTGCGGAAGCTAGTCGACAAACCGTTGTTGGAGCTTCGAGAAAAAAAGTTAGTTATCAATATATTTTTTTATAATTATGTAAATTATGAGTGTACTACTCCTGAGAAGGTGAAAATATTGACGATAGTATTTCTTCTAGTGCTCTTGGGAAGTAAATTTTTTTATGACAAGAGCAACAAAGTCTATTTGTACTTCCTCCCCAGCCTACAGAACATAGATGAGATACAAGAGTATAATTGGGGTGGTTCAGCGTTATCTGTATTGTACTGTAATATGGATGCGTTATGCCGTAAGAAAAGTGTAACGATTGGGGGTTTCCGAAGAATATGAGAGGTATGGGTTTGTGAATAATTTTTGTGTTTTGCACTGTGCAGACCATTGGGTGGTCTAGACACGCTCCCAAGAGCAGCGCGTTGGATAGACAATGACTCAAGAGCGATGGATGTTGGTCACAACCTTAAAGAATTCTATATTAAACTTCGATATGTGAGGCCCCATGAGGTATGTATTTTATTTGATCAATTCCTATATCATCCCCCTCCCTCTTTAGTATGAATAATGTTTTACTGATAAACTATTTATTTTTTAACTTGTAGATCAACAGGAACCATTGGGGAGAACGTGAAAACTTGCTGGACTATTGCCACGACAATATACCTCCTACCACCCTAAGGATCTGCTGTAAGGACATGTTGGTAGAGCATGGTACTTGGGTGAGTGCATTGCACGGCAGAGTTTGGGATCCCAGGAGCTGTTAATCCCAGTCAGACCCACCTTCAATGTTATGTGATAAACCATATTCTAGAGAAGATCTGATTGATGGTCTTGGAGGTTTTAGAGCGTCACACTTCATCAATGATGAAGATGGCAATGGTGAAGTACTTATGATGATTTCTAGAAAACGTGGTTGTCTTAAATCTATGACGGGGCATCTTCATCTTCGCAGGTGTTAAATGTCTCTAAATGGTTTTTAAATATAGGTTATTACTGATATTGTTAAACAAAAATTTAAGTTCATAATCTACATGGTATAGGCAGCAGCATGAACAACCGCAACAGTCACAGAAGCACCAGGAGCATCAGAGTCGGCTAGACCAACCGTTGATGATATAAGAGTGGTTGAAATCCAACTACCACCGTGGCAGATACCGGTTCCACACCTAAATGGTAGTGAGACGGTTGACATTCCAGAAGATCTTCCAGTCCAGGGTCTTCCATCAGCTGATGTCGATTATGTGAGTCATGATGTTAATATTTATTATCTAGTCATTGAATATCCTATTAACGTACAATTCGAATAATGTAGGTGTCGGTGACATGTGCTACGGCATGATGCACATGGTTACCGGTCTCAGGAAATAGTTTTTTGATAAAATGTTAAGCGCATGTGAGACGATGGTGAAGGCGATGGAAAAGGCCAAAGAATCAATGCAAAAGGATATGAAAATTGTAATCACCTATCTTTCCCTATTTGTTTTTTTATTTTGAAATAAAAATATTCAAATTTACTCTTAGCTAACATTCTAAGTATGTACACGTGTAGGAGAAGTTGCAAAGACGTCTGCAAATGTATGAAACTCAAGGAAGCAGGCATGGGGGTGATGATGAAGATGATGAAGATACTGAAGATGATGAAGATGCTTAAGATGACGATGATGGTCATGATGACAATGGGGAAGATTCAGTTAATGACGATGATGATGACCATGAAGATGACACCAATGAAGATACTGAATCGGAGCGAGAACATAAACGATGTATAACTCATTCACATGATGTTTCATCGAAAAAAGAAGAGTTGCACCATGACGCTTTATCAACTTTTTATAATCTCCTTCAATTTTTTAAACTTGATTCTAACTTTGTTGAGTGTATTTTTTAATTTGTTAAATTCTGGCTGCATTTGGTTGGACATATATATTATGGATATAAATATGTATTTTGATTGTGGAATTTCTAATATTTATGGAAAGGTTCTATCGAATCATTGTTAAGAATTTCAAACTCGATCAAAGTTTGTTCAGTGTATTGTTGAACTTGTAAACTGGATAAAATTTACAATTCGTCCTTCTATTGACTTTGATGATGTTGTTGAGAGTAAAAAGATATTGGAAGTGGAAGCAACTTTGTTTGTGAAATTTTTACAGTTGCAGAATATAAGAATGTTATACTCAATTTGAAAGTGGCAACAAAACAAAATATAAAGGAATTGAGAACATGTATCTCTATCGATTCGTCAATGGCGAGTCGCCATTGATAAATGGGATTTGGGGTCCAACTCGTCCTTTTTGGACCCCAAGTCACAGTGGCATTTAACCCGTGTCCAAATGACACAAGCCAAACGCCATTCATGAATGGCGAGTTGCCATTCTTGAATGGGATTTAGGGTTCAACTGGTCCTTTTTGGACCCCAAGTCATAGTGATGTTTGACTCGTGTCCAACTGACACGACCAAACGCCATTCAAGAATGGTGAGTCATCATTCATGAATGGTGTTTGGGGTCCAACTGGTCCTTTATAGATCCTAAACGCCAGTTACAGTGGCGCTAGGCCCGTGTCCAAGTGATATGGGCCAAACGCCATTCAATAAGAGCGAGTCGCCATTCTTGAAAGGCGTTTAGGGTCTACGAGGTCCTTTCTGAACCCCAAATGCCAGTCACAGTGGTGTTTGACCCGTTTTCAAGTGACACAGGCCAAACGTCATTCTTGAATGGCGTTGGGCCTGTTTTAATACGTTTACAGATTGTTTGGTATTTGGTTGGTGCCTGGTGGTTGTGCAATTAATATGGGAAAGTACTCTTCATAAATCACGCTTAAAATTCAATTTTTCACTCAACTAAACACATTCTCACTACTTCTCAGTTGCTCTCAACTTCAAATACACCTGCTTATTCAATTTCTTTGTTAAAATTTGCAACTCTGACTAAGTGATCGGCTACACCGAAAAGGTAATGTTTATTTCATTTTCATTATTTTTTTAAGATTATGAACATAAGTTAGATGCTTTATGAGGTCTTAGTTTATGAACATAACTTCAACTATTTTTTACTTTCAAAGTCCTTAGTTTTTCTTCTGGACTTGATCATGCTTGCTTCCTTTGTTGACTAAGGCACATATTATGCATTCTTTTTACGATTTTGTTATTTTCTTATACTTTCTACTTCAATTATTGGCATAATTCATCAACTTGAACTATTTTTTTCAACATAGTGAAGCATCTTCGAAAATGAGTCATCTTGATGTATCGATAAACCAAGGTGAGACAAGTACATGATCGGGTTCATCCACATAACAAACTTGTGAAATGAAAATGTCATTGGCGAAAAATTTGGTACGTTACAATTGGCTAAAGATTTCTACTATACATACGCAACCGATGTTGGGTTTAGTGTACGGAAAGATGATAAATGCAAGAACAGAGACAGAGAAATGTTGTTGTGGAGATAGGTTTACTCAAAAGAAAGAGTCTGGGGGGAAAATATATAGGTAGAGAGGACACCAAGTGAGAACCAAGAGGCTTGACAAGGGTGAATTGCCGTGATTATTTTACGGTGAAGTTAGATACCAAAGCAAAAAAGTGGGTGGTAAAAGATTTTGAAGCTAAGCACAACCATCTTATCGCCTCACCACAGGGCGTGCTGTTTATTCGATCTAATAGAGCAGTGAATGAAGCGGACATGGCTGAGGCAATAAGATTGCATAATGTTGGTGTCAGGCTAAGTCAAGTGTATGATTACATGGTCGACCAAGCCGGTAGTTACGAGAATGTAGGGTTCTTAAGAATGGATGTATACAATAAGATGGACAAGCAGTGAAGATTCCAGGTAGTCGAAACTGGTTCTGTGGAAGCTATTGCTTTTTTTACTGCAAAAATGGAGATGGATCCAGATTTGTATTGCAAATACAACGTTGACCTGGATAATCATCTGGCGAATTTGTTGTGGGTAGACTCGACGTGCTAAGTTGACTATTACTGTTTTGGTGATGTATTTGCATTCTGTACGGCCTACATTACGAATGTGTACAAGAAACCACTTGTGATTTTCCTTGGCATGAACAACTACTACACGACCATGGTATTTGGTTACGCGTTATTGGTTGATGAGACTGTGGAAACGTATCAATGGGCATTGAGGACTTTCTTTGATGTCATCAAAAACAAGAAGCCATAATCAGTCAATACAGATGGTGATAAGGCGAAGCGTAAAGCCATCAAGTCACTCCTCCATAATTGCAATCATCATCTTTGTGCATGGAATTTTGAACGAAATGCCCAATCAAACGTGCAAAACTCAGATTTTCTACAGGCCTTGAAGAGAGTAACTTTTGACGTCTTCAAAGAAGAGGAGTTCAAACAGGAATAGGATCGTTTGTACAGTCATTCAACCTTAGTCAAAACAATGGGTACAATGGATGTGTTCCAAGCGTGAACGCTGGGTAGAGGCCTTCCAATGCAGAAAATTCTTTTCATTCATGAGAATGACATCTGAAGGTATGAATGTGTATCTCTACCGATTTGTTGAACGTCAATCTAAACTATTTGAATTCGTACTACAATTTGATCGGGCATTGACACATATTTGCCACGAGGAGAGGTTGGATGACTTAAAGTTGACAAATGAAATACCTCTGCTTAAGACTCACTTGCGTGCATTACAGCAACACGCGACAAACGTGCTCACACATAAAATATTTAAGCTATTGCATAAGGAGATCATGGGTGATGCATCGTTTACAATTTTTGCTTGTTCGTCAAGTTTGGAGTGTCAAATGAGTGATACACACTGTCATGAGACAACTTGATACGCTAAAGTGTAATTGTGGCAAGTTTGAATCAGTGAGGATACTTTGTCGTCATATGTTCACTGTTACAAAAGCTGAACATGTATAAGAGATCCCAAGCACGTGCATACTAGACATATGGTGGATCACTCTGAAGAGTAATATGCTACCAACTAGGTCAAGCCATTCTCATGTGGATATAGATGATACAGTATTGCTTTAGTCTAATTCGATCCAACTAGCTACCAAAAGACTTGCTCATTTTACGTTAAAGTCAAGTGAATGGTGGACTCGAGCCAAAGTGGAGATTGGGATGTTGTGTGCAAAATATAAGACCTTGTGGAATGATAAGGTCATCAGCGAACATGATGTACAGCAAGAGGATGGTGTAGAGATTAAAATGGGTCCCATTCAAGACTCAGTAATCGTGAAGACAAAGGGCAGCCAAGGTGCCAGTTCGAGTAAACCAAGATCTACCACTCGTCGATGTGACCATTGTAAGAACACTGGACATACCAAACACACATGTTCAGAATTACCGTGCGATGTGCATTCGACGATACCGGACACTAACAATGATGATCTAGCATTATCTAACGTGCAAGGTGCACACATGATAGGGATCTCCGGACAAGGTGTGTCCTCATTCAATGTGCAAGGTGCATACACTCAATGTGAAATGTGTGTACCCATTCAATGTGCAAGGTGAGTACCCATTCGACCCATCTGCATACCCACCACCATTCAACGCATAAGGTGGGTACCCTATGTACAACACAAACATCCCATACTGATATAATTTTTCGTATCTCTTGCCGCAGTAAATGTATATTTTGGTATTAACTTACTTTCATAGTTTTTTGGGAATGTTAATATACAAATATGTACACAACTTACCTTCAAAAATCTACTTATTTATAATTAATTGTACATAATAATTCTGAAAAAAATGAAGATGATTACTATAGAAAACAACTTCAAAAATCTACTTATTTATACATGTATGCAATAATTCTACAATATCTATTTGTCATCATTATACACGATAACTTACAAAACCTCTTTTATTTATAGTTGTACACAATAAAATGCAAAAATATATTTATCTCTTACTATACTCTGTACACAACAATCATATACAAAACGAAGACACATTTGCCATTTCTGAGATGGGCTAGAGGTTATTGAAGAAGACAATAATGACGGGGTACTAAAAGTCAAAATGTACAAAGATATTCCTCTTGAATCTGCTTTGAAATTTATTACACCATCGTTATTATCTTCTTCAATAACCTCTAGCTCATGGAATCTCTCAGTAGAACACATAATGTATACAATATTATCTATCGCTTCATTTTTTTCCTCTTCTGAAGCTTTTACTTTAAAGTAGGACTTGTCTTAGTGGTAGTCGGGTCTCCGAAACATATGAGTTCCTAGTATAAAATCGATTAACGCTATCATGTAACGTATCATACATGTCGTTCGAAGGATGGTTGACTATCTTCAACAAAATATTACAACGAAGGTTGTGTAATTTATACTGCTGTAAAAATAGTCTCATTTATATTCGACAAACTATCATACAGCTCAACAAATTCAACAATGATGGTCATAAATGAGCAAATTCATAACAATCATAAAATTCCCAATTACATAACTAAAATAAGCCTAACTCCAAACTAAAACAAAACAGAAAACAAAGTTGTAAGGTTTAAACATTCACTAAACTATAATACACCTCAACAAATTCAAAAATACAACGACAAATGTGCAAATCCACAATAGAAATAAAAATACCAATTACATAACTAAAGGTATCCTAAATCCAAACTAAAATACCTGATGACATCCATATATCTCAAGACTCACACACCATAATTAGTCCTACAAACATAATAATAAGTACATCATTGAAGGGTGAAGGAAGTCCAATCGAATTCGCGATCAGTGAACTTACCAAATTGGGTGACCACTCGGGGTGGCCTTGAATTTTTGAATGAAGAGAAGGTTGTTGGCAGGGGCAACAAATCTATGAGCTTAGGCCCAAATATCAAGTCCATACTTCTAACTATAATTTCATTCACAAAATATAAAAATGTAATCAATATCAAAATCACACATGCTATAAGACCAATTACAAGTCATGATGAGGGTTTAGAACATAAAATCTTTTTGACCTTTTTAGTATGCCCCGCGTTAAGTCGGCCATCTGACAAGGTGTCCCATACGGTGACTTCCTCGTCCATGATGGAGGGCCATAAACCAATGATCTCGACCATCATGTACCGGAATACAGATCTAGATTACACAATACATTTATACAATCATACTAAGTCAAAATTTAATCTCTTAACTACATTAAATTTGTTTATCATCATTTCTAGCTCAAGCAATGACACTTATCTATCCATGATCTTGTGTTTCGTTACAAAATTAGGAAGTTCTACTAATTTTGAAACACATTGACTTTGCAATGACACAACAAAAACATAATGTACAATGCGCATACAAACCTAAAATAAGGAAGTTACTAAGTAGTAGATACTCACAACAAAGAACGTTGGAAGAAACCAGAATCGATTGCTCATCGACGCATGACGAGCCTCCCAGGTTAAAATGCTAACAAACAAGTCTATAAGGTCGGAGCTAAGCCAATTTTCTGCACCAAGATTCTTTAGCTCTCTCCATTTAGCATGGATGCCAGAATGTCTAACGAGAATCTCATTGCAAAAGACAAATAAGAAACAATCTTAATCAAAATTTGGAAGTGATGGTTTGTCAAATTTTGTTAGATTAGTGTGACTACTACCTATCATGTAATCTTTCTAAAAAATATACTCCACTAAACGCTCATCTTTCACTTCTAGTGGGTCCTGCAACGTGTACATACCTACTTTAATTACCTTCTTGTTTCATTTAGTGGTCGGTTTACCCTTCAAATAGGATGAACTGAGTAGAGAACCATCTTTCATCTCCCGAGTGTTACGCAACTGCATCAGGAATTGGCTTTCGATAGACTCAGACAAGACTTGTTTGCGCTACCAAAACATAGCACCAAGTAATTTATATATATATATATATATAAGATGAACTATGAATAAACAGAATAATACCTTCGACGTCCTTTAGTTATTCCAGTCATAGATGGTTTCCTGACCAATAGCAGGTCAACGAATGCATTGTTTGAAGCATCCAGTTGGATGCACCTTTCATCATTATCACCTTTATATAAAGGTGATGAAGAGACCGCAGCTCTTCTTCTCCGGAGGACTCATATCCTCATCAAAACCTCCTCATTTTTTACCTTCAATCGGGGTGACGCGTGGCTCATCATCTTGGGCTCTAAACTTACTAGTGTCCTTTGCCAAAAGACTCGCCAAAGTTGTGCACATCTACTCTTGGACGACCATCATCTTTCTCTACATGGCCACTAATTGTGAAATCTCCTCCCTCATGGAGCTGGACTCCACCTGAAGAGCCACCCACAGGGAGCTGGACACCGTCTGAAGAGAGATCACATGTGCACTTAAAGCACCTAGCCCGATGGCTTGCTCTTCAGGTAGATCTATGCACACGTCCATGTGAACATACTTACGCTCACGGTCCTCTCGAACCTCGCGGTCACCCAGAATGGCTTGGGCAATTGTATTGATGTACATAATACAAATATATGTGAATTAGTAATAAATAATCAATGGAAGTATAACCAAACAAATTTGCAATATTCTAAAACGCTTACCGCACAACTTATAGGCCAAGCTTCTCCTCCCCTTGATTGTACAAAATAAATAATTTTTGCAATGGCCCTATCGTTCCACCTTAGCAGTGAAGGTTGGTTCAAGTCAACATAGTTGGCAGCACATGCCAACTTCTCTAGATAAAACAATTGCTTCAAAATGAACTTATTAGAAAACATACGTATATTATAATGCGAACGTAATACCAATGTACACTAAATATATTACCTATATAAATAACAAGCATCCAATAATTCTATTGTGGTGGTTGTTTTGATAACTCGTAACACAATCCACAAAATCTTTAAAATAAGTAGAAGCCCAATTATTTTGTTGGATGTTCACGAGTGATTTCACAGTGTGCAACCATGAATGACTGACGATTGGTTTTATGTTCACGAGTGACTTCACAGCAACCATGAATGACTGACGATTGGTTTTGATCGAGGAGATAATAAAACCCCGACAGTGTACAGCACAAAGGCTTGCCTCCAATAGTCACCGTGAGACTTCTCAATCAAGAATTTTGACGAGGCGTTCAAGGGAATATCACCTTTTGTGTTCACCCACTTCGACTTTAGATCTTTTATCTCATTCACACCACCATCAAATTTTATCTCCTGCTCACCGTCAAAGATGCCCAGTATAGAAGTCACATCATTTGCAGTGACTTTGAATGTCGACTCATGGACATTCAATGTGCAGGTGGCTGGATCGAACCAACCTAATAGTTATTGCAAGAAGTTCCTCTTCAGCTTGCAACATTTAATATCCAACAACCCTCCAAATCTCACCTCCATGACCGCACTCCTTTTCCCCTCATCAAAATTTGTAATATGATCCACCAATTTCTCAGGTGTATAACATGTGAGCAACTTATATTTAAAGGAAGGCCTTCTCGGATGACTAGGATCGGGTTGTTCTGCTCTGCTTTCAATGGCATGGATTTCATTTTCCTTAAAATAATTGAGTTTTGCTTCTTTCGTCATACTATTCCACTTAAAAGCAAGAGATTTTGTGTCTGCATATCACAAACTCACTTAAATTACAATCAAAATTTATCAATTTCATGTTATAATGTAATGTTTGTTTAAACATACTTACTTCAATGCTGTCCTCATTTTAGCACATTCTTTCGCACTGTTTTAATTTTAAACAACCACATTAACATTGCAACAATTTATATGAAAATATGTAACATTAAATTGATGATCTCATTAATTACTTACAAGTATTCAAAGAAACCCTTTTGTGCATTCTTCGCATTCACATTTGCGTTAGTCATCTGAAATATATTTTAGTATAAACAAATTTAGCCATATAACAATATCTTCTTATCATGGTTATCCATGATACTAATTTATAATGGATTGAGCATCATCTAGTAAGAATGATAAGGTCCTATGTACCATTAAATTAATGGCATACCAATGTATTTAAAGAAAATAAGTAAAACTAGCGATTAGATACTTTTATAAATGGAGAACACTTGGAAACTAAATAACTTAACTAATAAGGTATAGATAAAGAATTAAATTAATAAAAGCAAGATGCTTCACATAAAAGTGAGGGGAAAAGATCATGCACATAAAGGATGAGTAACTCTTAAATCTCATTCTCAATAAAAAACAATATTTCAGCACCAACTATCCAGATTACAACCAAACATTACATTGTAAGCCAAAAAACTAAAGATTGTGTAACATATTAGATGACCATGAAACCATAAAAGTGTTAAGATCTTCCTGAGCAAAATTCCAAGGAAACTTGTTCAATGCCAACGAATTCCCCACTCTCTAAATCCAATTGGACTCAACCTTATCGATCATGAAAACTGCGTAAGCCTTGGCATATCTTAACAAAAAAATAGAAGAAAATATTGATATTGATATCAAATTTATTATGCAGAAGCTACACTTAATGCCGATGCTAGACAAATAAATATGTTGGTATTATGTCCATTTTACTACATTGCAACTAAGATGAAAAGATCCATAATAACATATTTTTAGGCTTCAAAGCAATCAAAATTGTTTTACAAAAATAGTGTGTAAACTAAACTAAAACTAAAACTAGAACTCCAACTCAAGACAAAACTTATAAAAAACATGTAAAGCAAAACTCAAGCATGCTCAACAAAATGAAAGTGAGACTTGCGACAGGGTTCAAAATAAGAATCAACACCGATATCCAGTAACGTAATTAATACACCCGCAGAGAAAACGATAAAATACTTGAGATTTTTGAACCACCCCAAAGATACAAAAATCATCTTTGTCAAGAATGAAATCAAATATTAAAACCAAATCAAACCAAAAATTCAATTTTAAATCACCAGTAATCAGAAATTTCCAATTATATAACTAAAAGAATCTCAACTCCAAACTAAAACAAAACATCAAACAGCGCTCTCAAGCTTAACAAAATAATGTAAACAATATCTCACCTCAAAAATAGAAAAAAAATTTAGAAGTAACAGCTCCAAGTAGTACGTATATGAAAATATCAACAAACAATGAGTATCTAAAACTCCAAATACAAGGCTTCCTTAATCAGATAAGAATAGCCTAGGAATGAAACCCTATCACGACTTCATTGATCTTAATTTGTTGATGTCTCATGCCAATATCAACCTCAGTCATTTATTCCTCGTTTTAAGTTTTTAATCAAACATCCAACGAATAAAAGATGAGTAAAACTAAAAAGAGCATCCAATAACATACTATATCAATCAATTTACATGGACCAAGTGATACAATTACTGTTATTAGGATTGTGACATAGAAAACATTCGAAAGGCAGAAACTTTTCAACTTTTAAGAGCCAAATATATTTTCATCTCTTTCTTCCATGATCCATTTTCGAAAATCACAATTAGTACTTATATGATATACAAGATTTATATGACAAGAAAAAGAAAACTTGTAAAGATGAAGGAATGTTAACCTTGCTAGTTATAAATACATAGAGATAAATGGCAACAAGGAGAAACATGAGTGTTGATCATTACCTTTCATTGAAAGTGTTGGAGCAAGTAGAGCCAAAAATCTAAACAGAGCCTAAACCAAGCCCTAAATCAAGGCCTGAATCCAAATATATCTAAATCTAAATAGAGCGTAAACCCTAAAAATTTCAAATTTCTACATCAACCCTAAAAAATATACATGCAAGATATTACAATGAATAGAGATCTCTTGAGATTTAATCTTAAATTTTTAGTGCCTTAAGCTGAAAGAGAGAAAAAGAGAGAGGTGGAGAGTGGGCACCGATAACAGAGAGAAAGAGAGCAGGCGATGGAGAAAGTGAAGGAATCAATGCAGCGGAAAATATAGGATCTTAAAATTATTCGAGAAACAACCCATTGAAAAATGGATTAGGAAAAATATATCTTGAAGCATCACGATCGAAAATGAAACATCATAGTCTTCCTTGCTATTCCTTGGATAGTCAACCAAAATCACGAGCGGATGGGCACTCGAATCAAATTAGAAACTAAAACTCATGTCTTTTTTCTTTCTTTAAAGTCATAGTGTTCAGCCATGACATTTTTTACTTCTTCTGTACGGAAGTAAAAATTGTCCAAAAAAAAACTAACTAGAAGTTTATCAAAAATTGGCTTCTTTTAAAAGCCATCACTTCATATGGGTTACAATTGTAACCCTTGTGAAACAATGCAACGGTTGGGAAATTCCCAACCATTGTTTTGTTTTTTATTTGATTTATTTAACTAATTAAAATTATATAAATTAATTTTAATTAATCTTCGACCTTTTTTAGAATAAAGACGGAGTTAGTTTTAAGACCAATTGGTTGACAATAGGGTATCCACGTTGAACCACTTGTTCATTAAACAAGTCTCGTCACAACGTAGCCTAAATTTGAGGCTAGTAAGGGGACCATAAGGATAAAAATAATTAATAAACGTAACCCAAATTCGATTAAACTCATAATCAAATTTATTAATTATTAATTATGATTAACTCCACTATAAAATCATAACTGCACTCCAAGTGTATTTTATATTACTCAACGTAATTATTCTTCACCTATTATTCATTATGTAATGTCATTCCATAATATAGTATCGTGTATAATAGGTAAATTACTATAGACGTAATATTTATACACATCTTATCATCCATAGGTTCCAAATTCATTCTATTGGTTAGCTATAATAATTTTCATATTTGATGCCTCAAGTAAAATTATCAAATCTCTAGTACTCCACGAGAGATACTAAGCGCTTAGTTTACTATGACCACATAAATGAATTACCTAAGAGATACTATATCACTTAATTAAAAGTGTCTATGGATTATATTATTGAGAATCTATGGACTCACTATCTAAGAACTCAGTCATCAACATACGGAATATGTTGACTCGTAGAGTCTCATTCTTACTAGATCAAAACAACTAAGTCATTAAATATGAGTTCATAACTCTCTCAAGATTGAGAGCACGCATAAAATAATAGAATTGAATCATGATTTTTATTTGATAGTACTATTCTGAAAATCAGACTCATCAGTCATTTTAAATGCATTTCAAATACACTTGTACATTAACCAGATACTCCACCTAGTGACCAAGGTAAGTCACTCTACATCATAAAGTTAATGTACTACAATCTTCTCTTAGCAAAGTGTCCAGCTTCACTAGACCGTGAAATTAAGTATTTACAAGTCATAAAGGACTCTTGATTAAATACATTGTTCCCATGAGCTTAACTTCATATGACCCATAGATCAAGTACTATTATGCTTGTGGATCTTTTACAAGAATATATTGCACATAATATAGGAATCAACTAATATTATTAATCAAAATTAAATGTCTCAATTATATAATAGAATTTCAGTGCTTTTAGGGCATAATCCTAACAATCTCCCACTTGCCCTAAAGCGTGTTTACAACCAACTTAACCCTCATGTTCTCTACATGTGACCCAAAGACTTTTGTGGCTAAAGTCTTCATAAACTGGTCTGCTAAGTTCTACCGCTGAAGTAATCTAATTGAAAATCTTAATCTATACACGGCACTAGTATTAGATTCTCACCATGATAGACAAGCACATAATCTCTCGTTCTCCTAAGATACTTCACAACTATCCAGTGAATTCCTCAATTCAACTGATATCTGCTAACTAAGCCTACTACAAAATATACATCCAGTGTACAATACTTAAGACTACCCACTACAAAAAACAAGAGAACTGTCTTCATGCAATATATTCCATCCCATGTCATAAGACACAGACATAATATATAGGTTCCAAACCTAAAAGGGTAACAAGCCCTTTTCTTGGAATCCATCATTGTACACCTAGACCATATATTATTGTCTACACAGTTCAAGATAAGTATATCATTCTATATTTAAGTCTCAAAAGAACTTAATTCTTAGAATGAAGACGATTTTTCTAAAGTCTTTGATATCATAAATTCAGACAAACATAGTTTTATCAGTGACATTTCATTCTATATTATTCTTGATGACAAAATGTCATCTACATAAAACACCAAGAAAATCATTATGTTTTTTCCTTTCTCTTGTAATGACATGCCTCATCATGATCTTGATCAAAATCAAAACTTGATACATGATCAACATAATGTTCTAAATCTTTAATGCATACTTTAAGTCCACAACAGGACTAATGCATCACGTATATCATAAGTCCTGACCTTTAGCAACAAATCCAAAAATTTAGACATAAAGATATTCATTTGAAAATCGCCATACAAGATAGCGTTCTTGACATCCATATGCCAAAAAACTCGTAAAAGAGATGAGCTATAAAGGATACAATATCTTTATAGACAATCATGGCTATTAGTAAAAATGATCTGTTATACTTAATATCCTCTCTTTAAGTATGTCATGTCTTGACCTTACGTCTATGTCTTTCTTCCACTTGTAGATCTTTGACACCCAATTCTGTAGGAGCTTCTACAAGATTCTATACTACATTAAGATTAATGGAATCATTTTCAGATTTCATTGCTTGAAGCAAATGATTTACTTTACATCATTTACAACCCCTTATGCAGTTTCTGAGATCTGAGTCATGTTCCTCTGAGATGGACTCGAAAGTCTCTCACTTGAACATAAATCTCTCAATTGGTTATGATCTCCTCCCACTACAACGCAGTGATTGGGATCTATCTTATGTTCCATCAAGATTACCATATCAGACTCTCCTAGGAACATTTACTTCTCATATGAATGAGAAACGTTCCCACTACAAAAAGGTTATGTACTACTAAGAAGTACTTCATTCTTATTCTCTTGACTAACAAGATTCTCACTAACTTCTAGACTTATCTATTATCAAACTAGATTGTGTGACACACGTTGTTGGAAACTTCTTCTAAGTTTGTGTTACGTCTAGATATTCCTTTTGAAATATAATCTTCTTCCAAGAATATAGTGTTTATTCTTACAAACACTTCTTATTCGTGGTAGCATAAAAATAAAAAAAACCCCATTCCGTTTTGCATAGCCTATAGTTAGATTTTATTTTGATCTACCATCTAGCTTTACAACATTCTCCTTTAGCATGTGTGCTAGACATCCACATATATGAAGGTTATATAAACTAAGTTTACGAACATTTCATAATTCTTGTGATGTTACAAGAATTTCCAAAGATGCCGTTAGATTCAAAATATGTAATCTATAAAGCTAATCCTTAAAAAAATAGGTCAGTTAAATAACTACACATAGATCTCATCATATTAACAGAAAGCATTTTCCCTTACTTTACACAATTCTCTGGGTAACCCAGATGTAACCAACTGGAATACAATCCTGATATTCACCTCGTAGTCAGTGAATGTCATTAAGAGGTATTTACTTCTTCAATCAAATCGAAGAAACATAGTTTGTCTCTCCAATGCATTCTCGACTTTCGTTCTAAACTATTTGATTTCTCAAAAGTTTCATAATCGAGAAGCATAAGATAAACATAGTCATATCTAGAGTACCCGTCAATAAAATTGACATTATACCCATAGTCATCGCTCATCTAGACTTTCACTTGTCCACTCAAGTAATATACTCCAACACTAACGTCACAGACCTCTACTTCATTCTGTCTCAAAAAAGACTATTGGTCATATACTTATCAATAATGAATTCGCTTACTTGTAAGATAAGATGAAGAAGATAGATATATCTATATAGAGTTGACTTAGAGTTATAAAGAGAGAGCAAGCTCTAATGGAAAATGCTTCTATTATGAGAAGACTGGATAGAAGAAAACCATCTAAAAGATTTTCTTAACTATAAAGAGCTGAAACATGCATCTCATTAAGAAGTGGTCAGTGATTGATTCTACTACATCCTGGCGTGTAGACTCTAAAATCACTAATCACATTCACAATTTTATGTGAATGGTCTAGGAAACTAGAAAACTAAATGAGAGGGATTGCATGTTGTTTTTTGGATAAAAACGTATGCATTGTTTTTTTTATACTACATTTATTTGTAAATTTTTTGTTGCATGATATAGAGTAAAATAACAGTATACATAGTACATTATAGAAGAGAAAAGTTTCAAGCAAACTATATGCCTATAACATATGTCATGGTCAGATTATCTAAGTATGATTCGAAGACTAGTAAGAGACATGCTTCAGGGCCTTCAAAATTTATAAACTCTTAGCTAAGCTTAAGCTCAAAAGAAGAAGTTGAGTGAGTCACATTTAACATAATTTGTGTCTTCAAGTTTCCCTTAGCTATCTGGAGTTCCTAGAATAGTCAAACTTCAAGGAACCCCACATCTAGGCCTAAATTTTTAAAGATGATACTAATCTCTTTAAAAGTTGATTATATAGGAAGGAGGAAATTTACCAAGCGCCTAATGTCACTACTAAAACAAAGGTGATGATTGAAGTATCAAACTGTGACTTCAATGGGAACTTTGATATCAATATGGTGCTGGTAGTAAAGATCAATTCAATCAACATTGAGTCGTATCAATCTGGCCTCGCAAGCTGCTCTCACATATTCAGGATCTCCAAGCACTTCCATCTTCCAATTTTCAAACTTAACTATAGCGAACTTTGTTGCCAATTTAATCGTTTCCCTCACTTCTCCTCTTAGAGCCTGCATTCCGCAATCCCTCACTCATTATAACAAACATGAGCTTCTATAGCACACTATGATCAGCTTTTGTGTCAAAACGCTAAGGAAACTAATAGGGTAGAGGGCGCAGGTTTAACGTTCACTTGGGCGGGGGACTAAAATTTATCCAACCAACTTAAAAAATTGTTCACAAAATAGTACTCCCTCTTTCAACCTCTCTCTTTCTAAACTTTGACCTCTTTTTCTCAGCTTCAACCCACTTGTTCTCAGCCTCAACCTCTTTTTCTCTCACCGATCTTTGGGCTCACTGAATCTCACTCTCTCTCATTGAAGTGCCTATATTCTCTTTATAACAAGCATGTTAGCTCTCTCATCTCTCCACAACGAAGCTCACAAAGCATCTGGAATGAAGCTTTCCTCGCTAGGCGAAACTCTCTCTCAGATACTTCTTGCATGCGTCTCTATTTCAAGTGTATGTCACAGATTTGTCGACAGCTCTCTGTTTGAGCTCTGTCTCATAGCTTCAAATCTTCTCTTAGTTTTGGGTGTTGCCCGTCAGGGATTTTCATTTTAAAAGTATGAGTATCGAATGATCTATTTTCAACATTTCAAATTTTCACGCAATTCTATTTTTATGTCCAACATGTTGATGTTCAAGTTATTTAATAATACTCTATTTGATCAATCAGTATGAATTTATTAAGGGGATCCACTTTTCAGTCATTGTTGCTGCTCGTTAACCGCTAGGCCGTTTTAGATTTATCTTCTTAGAGGGAACCAGATTGTGAAAGAGATAGGAGTGGTTTATACTATGCCTACAAAAATTGCACCTTTTCCTTAGATGAGGCACTTAAACTCATCGTTCATCTCTTAACTATTGTTTATTTGAGTTGTCTAAGACACTAATTTTAATCAAGATGTTAACAACTTGCCTACATGTGTTTTCATGGTTGAAATCAATGTGACAGACAATACCTAAATCTTCTCTTCATTTTAGGTAAATCCCTAATTCTCTGTTAGGCTTTAAATTTCTAAGTTTAGGTTGTTTTTTGTGAAATTATTGAGACTGATAGCAAAAACACTGATACTGGCTATGATAAATGTTTGGCTTAGTTGATGTATTCAACTTCGAATACATGTACCATGTTTTCCACTTTTTCGATTACTCTTTTTTCTTCTTTTCTCATAGTCTCTATTTCCACCCACTGCCTCTCAAAAAACATCATTCTTAAAGGTTTTTTCAGATCTAAATGATTGAGTTTTGACATTTCCCCATGATATTGAAGATGTTCAATGAACTTATTACTGATATAATGCTTCTACTACTTCTACAATATGAATAACTATTACATAAGCTTTATACTGTATAGGTATTGTGATTTGTGGTGATATATAGAAATGTTGTAAATATCATAGTTCAAGCACAAGCTAGGATGTTTACACTAAGCAATAAATTTGTCGATGTTGATATCAGTTTTTTAGAATGGTCCAAGTTTTATTACCAAAACTGTTGTTATACTTTCGATTGAGGTGAAAGGAATTTATTTTTCCTGTTGCTTTTGAATATGGTTAGCTTATGTAGGTTGTCTTGCATTTTTTGCACACACATGAGTGTAAGAATACTTCTAAAAGATGGGAATTTATTCACCGTCAAGCATGGTTAAACACCATCAAACGTAACTTTGCTTTAAGTATATCTTTCTCTTTTTTTCTAGTTGATTATGGGCGTAGATGTTTTATTCTTTGCTATGCTTCTTGTATCTACTGGCTAGCAATTGAATGGGTTTGAGAGTGAATTTAGTGGAGAATGTGAATATCAGGGATACTTTATACTAAGATATTATTATCAAGCACATGATGTTTGGGTGTTTATGAATTAATTACGTTATTGGTACAGAGAAGAAAGTTTTCATCCACCCTAGTAGACTTACCAGAGAAATTGTTAATTTAGTAACTTTGGCGAATAATATTTCAGTGCGACATAAATTATTCCTGGTGGAACATTTACTATTTGTTCATATACCAAGGATGTGGTAATCCTTTTTAATTGATCAGTAAGATTTGGTCAGTAAACATTTCTAGAGGTCATTGTTCTTTTTAAAGAAACTTATTCACTCATATGAGCCATCTTAAGTATTTGCATCTGGTCATTATGGTTTGGATTTTTGAAACTCTCGTGAAAGTTTCTTTTGACCAGAGCATGTAAATTCATTGATAATTAATATGATAAAGTGGAATATAGTTCACTTGTTGTTAACATTACTCACGGAGCAGGTAAAACTAGAATCACCATATTTTGGGAACTTAAAAGTGTAGAATTTTCAATAGCATCTAATGTTCACAAATTTTTCTATATTAAAGTTACTTAATGCAGGCTTTTATTACATCAATAATTAAAGGCAGTCATTACCACATAGTGAGATATGGAGTTCACATTTTATGGCATTCCTTTGATATTTTTCATGTATGTTAAAGCATGCTTAACTTTGTTTTGGCGCAATGAGAAATTACTGAAAAATATTATCTTTAAACGAAAAATTTAAAGATATTCCTGGACAATGATATTTTTTGCCTCTAAACATTACAACGTGTGATGAAGATGACCCGCACATGAGCACTTAAAGATTTTTTCCATTCTAATTGTGTAATTATCCAGAGTGAAGAGAAACATACTTAAATAATTTGGAGTGTGAATTCTCTAAAGACAGATAGTTGGAGGTCTACTTCATAAAGAATGATTTTCTATTTGTTTTGTAGCTCGTGAGAGGCTGTAGAATTTCAACTATATTTTTCGTTATCCTTACACTTATGTGGTTGCTATGTATTTTTTTTCCTTTTTCCCTAAGATAATATTGGTTCTATTTTGTTTGTTTTTTCTTCCTAAATATTTACTTTTTATTTCAACATTATTAACGTTGTGGTTGAAAATAACATGGTCGATTAGATATTTTATGCTGACTTTCCTCTATACAATAATGACCTTTTGATATTACTTTATAATACCTATATTTTATAGTTTGATCACCAATTAAGAAGTACCCAGTGAATCTTAGACCGTTCAATGAGAGTAAGACATTAATTCTAAATTTTCAAGTTAATTTACAAATGTGCACTTACTTAATAGGGAAATTGATGTAGCAGAAACCTCAAGAAAACATAAAAATATCATATATTTTTGAATCGTGTACGATTGCCAGTAAAGCAATCTTCTAAAATCTGTTGAATTCTAAGATTACTAGGATTTAGGCAACAATTTTGATAAATCATGAAATATCGAAATTGGAATTATAGAGAAAACATATCCAACAATAACATCAAAAATTGCCGAAAACCCCTAAACAAAAGGTATTAAAACTGTCTCAGAAAATCCTATACATAAAAAAGTGAAAATTACAAAAATGTCCAAAACTAGCAAAAATAACTTACGGGCCTCTAAAAGTTCCTAAAACAACCTTTTTTGGGCCTGAAACTAGAGTGTAATGGGTAATACATTTGCAGGAGTTTATCTCTGAACGAGCTTTGATTTAATATCTTACGAGTACCATGAGTCAACCCAAGTCAAACTTTATAGCCTCTAGAAGGTGGACTGCGCATGCGACGATCCATTCGCTCCAAAAACTCCAACGTTACATCGTCCGCATCATTCTCCTTAGGGTAGAGAAAATTCGACCTCAAATTTATAGCCGTAGAATCATCAGAAGAATCATCGTGGAAGGGAACCGGATGTTTAACATTGAACACATCAGCGGTACAAATGTGGATAGCCAGCTTCAACCGGTAGGCGTTTGGATTGATCTTCTCAATAATCTCGACAGGTCCAATCTTCTTGAAAGACAAACTATGTAGTCACCAACTGGAAAGCGATCCTTAGTCAGGATTTCCCACACAAAATCTCCAACCTCAAAATCCACTTGTAGGCGCGTCCGGTCAACATCTTGTTTATACCGTGCATTTGCTGAACACAAGTTATCATGAATGGCCTTGTGAACTTCCTCCAGACCTGATACAAACTCTTCTTCCTTGTCGTGGACCTTCGACTTACTCGGTAGAACCATCAAATCAAGTTCTCTATTCGTTTGGTTCGAATAAACCACCTGAAAGGGATTGAAACTGGTACTGCGATTGACTGCATGGTTACAGCAAACTCTGCCTCACACAATTTTTGGTCCCAAATCTTCACATGTTCACCGACCAAACAACGCAACAGATTGCCCAAAGACCTGTTGACCACCTCAGTCTGTCCATCCGTTTGAGGATGATAAGCACTATTAAAATTGAATTGTGTATTAACCATCTTCAACAAATTATGCCAAAAATGACTAAAAAATATGGTATCTCTATCAGAAATAATAGAAGCAGGCAACCCATGTAGACGATATACCTCACGAAAAAATAATCGTGCCACATGTACAGCATCTGTATTTTTTTTGCAAGGGATAAAATGAACCATCTTAGAGAAACAATCCACAACTATATAGATGGAATCATTTCCCATCTGCGTGCGAGGCAGCCCCAAAACAAAATCCATACTAATATCCACCCAAGGCTGAGAAGGTACTGGCAAGGGCATATATAATCCTGCATTAGTGGCAGAACCCTTAGATACTTGGCTAATTCTGCACCATTTCACATATTTCTCTACTTCCTTGCACATACTCGGCCAAATATACGATGACTACACCAGTTGTAAAGTTTTATCTATACCAACGCGACCCTCACCATGAAGTTCCCTGATACTCTACAATCGCAGGCTACAATCTGGGATACAAAGTTGATTCACCATAAAAAGAATTCCATCATTAATGTGAATTTCTTTCTAGTCTGTATGTCTTGGAGAACCACATAGAAATAAGGATCTGTAACAAGCAAATCACTAAAAGAATCAAAACCAGGTACCTCAACCGGCATAGTAACCAGCAAACTATTATTGCAACTCAATGCATCTGCAACTCGGTTGGTTGTCCGGCCTTGTGTTTGACCACGAAAGTGAATTTCTCGCGATAAGCAACCCATCTCGCATGTCTAGGAGACACTTTATCATGCTTGTGTAAATGCCTCAAAGAGTCATGATCAGTATACATTATGAATTCCCTATGAAATAGGTAATTATGCCAATGCTTCAGAGCCTTAACTGCTGGCATCGGTAGGTTTTAAAATTAACTAAAAACAAGTTTAGACCGCGAACGATTTGTGGACGGAATTTTCAAAAAAAAATCAATTAACTTATTTAAAACCAAACAACGTGCAATTATGCATAAATGATATTAAACGAGAAGATAAGGTTAGAAATATGTTTTCACCTATACTTTGTATCGGAAAATTTCTGAATTGGTGGAATTCCTTTTAGCGTTCTTTGTGTTCTTCAAGTTTCAGGATCTGAATCACGCACTTGAACGCCAAGAATGATTTGTGAATTTCATCCACCAACAACCACCGTTAATTTCAGAAATATATCTCACAAGAATTTTGTGTAGGAATTTGAGTGTGGGCTCCCAAAATAATTGAAGGGAAAAATCAAATATTTTCCCTTCAATGCTCTATTTTGGCGGAAATCACTAAGGAGGGGAGAAAACTTTTATTCTCTGTATCTGATATGAGATCTATATCTCTATCTCACTCTCTACAATCAAATTGTTATTAGATATTTATAAAATTTAATTTTTGATATTTCAAATATATCCATATATTTTAAATTTCTAAAAATTCACCCCTATATATTCAAATTGCCGAAAATCAGTATATATTTACAGTATTAGAGTTGTATCGATATTTATCAACCCAATTGATAGATTTAATTGATCATTATCAATTAAATAATTTATTTATTTTAATTTACTAATTATCTAATAATTAAAAAATAATAAACTAATTAAGTTTAATACAAATAATCACACTTAACTAATTAAGTGACATTACCCATCACATATAGGTGTAGGAAATATGTCTTGGCACCAAAACATATTTTGATCCAATTTACTTCGTTACTTTATATCTGTTCTCATGAGCTATTTCTGTGACCAGATGGACCCATATGAACAAAGCTAAAGATTCAAATACCTGACGAATTTATCTCCATAAATTCTCGATCTATTTAATCCGAACATTGTACGACTCCACTATAGGTTCGATGCCATATCAACTCTCCATTCATGCGCGCTACTTTCATGTTGGTGTAAATAAACTCTTTTTATTTTCACGGTCCATGGAATATTTTAAAATAACACCCATCGTGAAAAGAGATGAGTGTAAAATTGTCATTTTACCCATCTTGTTATTATTTTCTTAACTCCTTTATTGACTTAATAAGAAAGACATAATAGTGAAGTCTCTCGTACAATTCACAAGTCTTAATCAATGACTCAATTCATTGAATATATGGCCAGGTTAATTTATTCACACACTCATCTACAAAGCATAAGGTAATATTGTTGCTTTCGCAATCCAACTATGAATTCCTATATCTGTGAATCACATAACTCCAACTTAATTTAATTACAATCCCAATAGCTGAGGTATTGCCCGCCAATTCGAACTCACTCATTTGACATATCAAATATTGCAACTAACTAAATCACGCTACGTATTCACCTCAGGATTAACGTAATTATGAAAATTCTCTTAAGGTGTAACAATTAGATTTAGAGCAAGGTAAACGATTTTAGGTTCTAAACTAATTTGTTACCGCTCAATTCAACATGTTCATAACATATCTAGGTTAATTGTTTAAGTCTCCATTCTCATGTCCTAAGACTAGCATCCATTGGTTCAACCTAACAGTCGTAATCATATTTGATTGTCCAGTCAATCCTAAAACTGTGAATATCGTTCTGAACTTTCTTAGAAGAGTTCGTTTGGAGACGCATCTATCTTCACTCTTCGTTCGGTGATGAAAGTTTCAGAACTTGAGTAATTTATAAACACACTTTAATTTAAAATAAAACTTTCAATTTATTCATAAGAATTCAAAAATACTAATGTCTGAGAAATAACTAAATATAATTAAATAGTTACACGCTACCCAATGGACATATTCAACAATCTTCCACTTGGACTAAAGTAGGCGTGTACAATCTCTTATCTCCAAGCCCTCCATATAACCATAAAAAACTTTACTGCTTAAAGTCTTCGTCAATGGATCTGTCAGGTTGTTGACCGTCAAAATATGCGTAACCACAACGTCTCCATGCTGAAAAATTTCTCTAATCAGGTGATGTCAACGTTCTATGTCTTTAGATCTCTTATGGCTTCTAGGTTACTTAGAATTCACCACCGCTCTACACTATTATCACAATAAAGTGTCAATGGTTTGTCAACGTCTGGAATAACGCCCAGAGTCTTCAAGAACTTTCTAAGCCATACAGCCTCATTTGCAACTTCACAAGCTGCCACATATTCATCTTCCATGGTAGAATCAGCAATGCAAGATTGCTTTATACTTCTCCATACAACTGCTCCACCGTTCAGGATGAACAATGATCCTGAAGTGGACCTCCTAGAATCCTTATCATCTTGGAAATTGAAATTAGTATACCCCATCATATTCAAGTCATTATTTGAATACACAAGCATGTAATTCATTGTTCTCTTAAGATACTTAAGGATATGTTTGACGGCATCCCAATGCTAAATTCCAGGATTAGATTGAAAATAACTCACCACGCACATAGAATAGTAAATGTCTGGTCTACTACAAAGCATCATATACATGAGACTTCCTACGACTGAAGCATAGAGAATCTTTCTCATGTTTTCCTATTCTTGAGGAATTTTAGGAGACGGCTCTTTGGAGAGGCTAACTCCATGTCTAAAAGGGAGAAATCATTTCTTGGAGTTTTGCATACTGAAGCGATCTAACACCTTATCAATATAAGTGCTTGAGACAGTGCCAATTATCTGTTCTTCCTATCTCGAAAGATCTTAATAACTAAGACAAATGCAATTTCTCCAAGATCATTCATATCAAATTACTTTGCAAGCCAAATCTTAACATCAGATATTTTTCTTTTATCACTCCCAATCAGTACAATATCATATACGTACAATACTAGAAAAATCACATTTCTTTTGTGTATCAGCTCATACACACAGGGCTCGTCCACTAACTGTTCAAAATCATAGTTCTTAACAGTTTTGTCGAATCCAATATTCCACGACCATGACGATTGATTAATTTCATTAATGGACTTCTACAGTTCGCAAACTTTACCCTCTTGGTCTTTCTCCATGAACCCATTTGGTTTAGCCATATAAATGCGCTCATCAAAATTGCCATTCAGAAAAGTAGTCTTGACATCCATTTGCCAGATGTCATAATCAAGGGCTGCAACAATGGAAGAATTCGGATAGATTTAAGCATGGCGACTGGCAAGAAGGTGTCATCATAGTCTACTCTTTCCTTTTGGGTGTAGCCATTAGCTACTAGCCTAGTTTTGAATGTCTCCACATTCCATCCAGACCATTTTTTTTCTTATAGATCCATTTACATCCTATGAGTTTTAACCATTCAAGAGGATCTACGATCTTTCAGACTCCGTTCGAGTACATCGAATGTATTTCAACGCTCATGACTTCTTGCCATAAATTTTCTTCAGGACCAACAATGGCCTCTGAGTAGGAGACAGGTTGATCAAGGTCCTTATCTGAGAAAGCTATCAAAGCTTCTCCATAGGACACATACCTCTCACTTTGTCTCACAACCCTCCCACATACTTCGAGGCTCAATAGGCTTTGGCTCCTGTCGTGGTTCTTCCATTATTAAATTAAAAAAATTCTGATTGAGGAGTCGGTGTCCTCTCACTCAATAATTTCTCAAGCACAATTGTGCTTCTCGACTGTACACTTTTAATGTAATATTTTTCAAGAAAATGAGCATTCGTGCTAACGAATGTTTTCTAGTTAGTCATATTGTAGAAGATGTACCCCTTCGTTCCTTAAGGATATCCAACGAACATGCAAATTTCTAAAAGACTTGCCAACTTGCATGTCTTCGATTTTAGAACATGTGTTGGGCACCCCTATATTTTAAAATGGTTAATAGATGATTTTTGTCCATACCATCTTTCATATGGTATACCAGGCACCGTCTTCGAGAGAACTTAGTTCAGAATATATGCTGTTGTTTCCAAGGCATATCCCCATAAGGAATCTGCGAGGGATGCGTAACTCATCATGGATCTAATCATATCCATCAGAGTTCGATTCCTTGTCTCTGACAAACCATTTTACTGCGGTGTACCAGGTGCTGTAATCTGAGAAAGAATACTTTCTTCCTTAAGAAAGTCTTCAAACTCTCCTAGCTAGTACTCTCCACCACGATCGGATCGTAGTATTTTGATTTGTTTTTCTAATTGCTTTTCAACTAAGGCCTCTTTGAACTTTTCAAAGGTTTCATACTTTTGACACATTAACTAAACATGACCAAAATGTGAGTAGTCATCAGTGAAGTTTACGAAGTATTTATAACCTCCTCTTACTTGGATATTCAATGCCCCACATACATCACTATGTATGAGTTCAAGGCATTGAGTGGTTGTTTCACCTTTTGTTGAAAAATGTATCTTGGTCATTTTGCCTTTAATACATGATTCAGATGTAGGTAGTGATCCCACACTTAAGTTTGCGAATGACCATCCTTCACAAGTCTTTTAAACATGTCCAGACTAATATGCTCAAGGTGTAAGTGTCATAAATAGGTTAGATCGATTGAGTCATACTTTAACCTTTTACTATCCCTTTGTGAATCATTATTCACTTCAGTCTCACATATCATTGGAACTATTGATTTTACGTGAAACAATTTTTTAAATTTGCCTGCAACAGTAATTAAGCATTTATTTCTAAAAATACCAATATCTTTATCAATAAATTTAAGATCAAATCCTTGCTCAATTAATGCACCAATAGAAATAAGTTTCTTACCACAAACATCACGTAAAATAATAAAATGTTTCTCAAAATATAATTTAATATTTCCCACAGATACGGTCGATATTAGTCCTCCATTACCCCAGTGGAAGCTGTATTTGCCTACATCAAGCCTTCTGACTTCCCTAAACCTCTGCAGGGAGCAACAGATATGGTTAGTAGCTGCAGAGTCTACGATCCAAGATAAAGTAGAGTCAGCTACATAACAGGCCTCGGTAACCATTACTATACCTTTAGATCTTAACCCTTTGAGATACTCTGGGCAGTTGCATTTCCAATGACCAGCAGCTCCACAGTGATGACATTTGTCATTCGACTTGTCTACTTTCACGGTGCCCTTTCCTTTGGCAGCTCTCCACTTTTGCTTCTTCGCTTTCCTTGGACCTCTTCAATGTTTCTTCTTAGAGCCAGAGATGGAAGGCTTTCTTTCAGTAAAGTTAGTCTCTTCAAACTTCCTCTTGACATTCAAAACAGAGTCTCAACAGCTTGCAGCTCTTTCATGAGCTTAGGAAGTGAGTATTTCAGCTTATTTATCGAATAATTAAGCTTGAAGTTCTTAAATGTACTAGGAAAAGACTCTAGGATCATATCCACCAAAGTCTCACCATCAACCTCAGTACCCATGATCTCCATCTCATTCAGAGAACTTATGATCTGCATCATATATTCTCTTACAGGGGTTCCAGGTTCAATCTTGTAATTCATGAAGTTACATACAGCTGTTTGTCTGGCTTGGCGACCCTGGTCTCGGAACATTTCGGTGATGTTCAACGTCATATCAACGACGGTCTCAAAGTTATGATGTTATTGTTGCAAGATCTTGCGAAGACTTTTAAAGGAAGTGGTGAGGCAGAGTCATCCCATAAACGGACTGTTAGTCCATAGAAACTTTAAGAGTCGATGAATTGGTAAAACATTTATCCTGAAGTACATTGGTTAAACGAAATCTTGATATCAAACTGAAGATAGAAAAGCACAAGTTCGTGCTCACTACCTCGTCCCCTTGAGCCTATTGCTGAAGAGAGGATCGCTAGGAGCAGTTCTAAACCATTCCTCATGGAACGATCAAGTTCGCGTTGAAGACCTCGGGAATGTTTCAACGTAAACAACCCTCCCACTTAGTTTTTGAAAAAAATTAGATTTTTGGTTATTTTTCAAAACATAACTTTTATTAATTTGAAAAACTTCTATAAATCCTATATTTACTTTTAAATCCCAATTTAAAATCATAAGCATTATAAATTTCACATTGTAATTAAACTGTAACCATTATAAATTAATCTACAGATGCATGTACATGCCACATGACAATTTGATATTGCTTCAGTAACTCTGGTATGAACAGTGATTCTGGCATAGGGATATGCCAATATCAAATTACCATGTAGCATGCACATCCATCATTGTAGATAAATTTATAATGGTTATAATTTAATTACATTGTGAAATTTATAATGGTTATGATTTTAAATTAGGATTTGAAGTTAAATAAAGGAGTTATTAATTTCATCACGTTTTTCAAATTAATAAAAGTTATGTTTTGAAAAACAACCAAAAATCCATTTTTTTTAAAACTAAGTGGGAGAGTCGTTTACGTTGAAAGGTTCCTAAGATCTTTAAAGCGAACTTGATCATGCCACAAGAAATGGTTTAGAACCGCCCATAGCGGTCCTTTCTTGAATGGGAGAAACTTTAGAGTTGTGTCGCTTTGAGTCATCGAGTTTCTTGAGAAGCTAAGACTTTTAAAGGAAGTGGTGGGGTAGGGCGGTCCCATAGATGGACTGTTAGTCTATAGCAACTTTTAAGAGTCGATGCATTGGTTAAACACTTAGACTGAAGCACATTCGAATCCCCACTTAGGGGCTAGTCAATGGGGCCAAGGTGAGCAAAACCATTGGTGATTGGTTAAGCTAGATGTGGAGACATCTAAGTGTTAACTAAACGAGAATAGTCTCGATACGCTAGGAGATAATTTGGACTTTATCCCTCGATGAGACAAGCTATCATTTTTTATTGTAACATCATGGAGGAAATATTTTTAATGGATTTTTAAATGTTTAAGAAGTTGCATCATGCATCATGCTTTCCTAAACGATTGAACATTTATTTACATCGCTTTATTTATTCTTTTCAGTAATAATGTCGTTATCCCCTCTCTTAACTATTCTCAATGTGAACAAATTTACTGGTGAAAATTATGTGGATTGGAAATGAAATTTTTATATCGTGCTGATGGTAGAAAAGAATAAGTCTATGCTCACTACCCCTTGTCCCCTTGAGCCTATCGCTGAATCAACTCAAGACGAGAAGCATGCTTATGATTCTTGGTTGTGTTCTAATGAGATCGCCAGATGTTACATCTTGACATCTATGAGCAATGTCTTGCAACAATAAGATCAAAACTTTGAGACAGTCGTTGATATGATGTTGAACATCACCGAAATGTCTGGCGATCAGGGTCGTCAAGCCAGACGGACATCTGTACGCAACTTCATGAACAGTAGGATGGAACCTGAACCCCTGTCACAGAATATATGATGCTGATCATAAGCTATCTAAATGAGATGGAGATTATGGGTGCTGAGGTTAATGGTGACAATCAGGTGGATATGATCTTAGAGACTTTGCCTAGTACCTTTAAGAACTTCAAGCTTAATTATTTGATGAATAAGCTGAAGTACTCACTTCCTAAGCTCATGAAGGAGCTGTAAGCTGCTGAGAGTCTGTTTCTGAAGGGAAAGAGGAAGTCTGTAGAGGCTAACTTTACTGAAAGAAAGCCTTCCACCTCTGGCTCTAAGAAAAAATAGAGAAGAGATCCAAGGAAAGCCAAGAAGCAGAAGCCAAGAGGTGCCAAAGCCAAGATCACTGTGAAAGTAGACAAGTCGAAAGACAAGTGTCATCACTATGGAGCTGCTGGTCATTGGAAACGTAACTACATAGAGTATCTTAAAGGGTGAAGATATAAAGGTATAGTAATGGTTATTGAGGCTTGTTATGTAGCAGACTCTACTTTATCTTGGATTGTAGACTCTACAGCTACTAACCATATTTATTGCTCCATGCATTGGTTTAGGGAAGTCAGAAAGCTTGACGAGGGTGAGTACAGCTTCCGTTGGGGTAATGGAGAACTAGTATCGGTCGTATCTGTGGGAACTATTTAATTATGTTTTGAGAAACATTTTATTATTTTACGTGATGTTTATTATATCTCAGTTTTTGGGAAGAATCATATTTCTATTGGTGAATTAATTTAGCAAGAATTTGATCTTAAATTCATTGATAAAGACATTGGTATTTTTAAAAATGAATGCCTAATTACTGTTGCACTCATATTTGGTAAACTATTTCACATACAACCAATAGTTCCAATGATATGTTACACTAAAGTGAATAATGATTCACAAAGGGATAGTTAAAGGTTGAAGTATGACTCAACCGATCTAACCTATTAGTGGGTCTTATGCCTTGGGCATATTAGCCTGGACTGGATTAAAAGACTTGTAAAGTATGGTCTTCCGTAAACTTTAAGTGTGGGCTCACTACCCATATGTGAATCATGTATTGAAGGCAAAATGACCAAGAGATGGTTTTCAGTAAAAGGTGAAAGAGCCACTCAATGCCTTGAACTCATACATAGTGATGTATGTGGGCTATTTAATATCTAAGTAAGAGGAGGTTATGAATACTTCGTAACCTTCACTTGATGACTACTCACGTTTTGGTCATGTTTATCTAATGCCTCAAAAGTCTGAAACCTTTGAAAGGTACAAAGAGTATAAGGCCTTGGTTGAAAAGCAATTAGAAAAATAAATTAAAACACTACGATTCGATCATGGTGGAGAGTAATTGCTAGAAGAGTTCGAAGACTTTCTTAAGGAAGAAAGTCTACAGTACGACTGACCAGAAAACATTTGTTAGCACGAATGCTCCTTTTCTTGAAGAAGATTACATTAAAAGTGTACATCCGAGAAACACAGTTGTGCTAGAGGAATTTTTTAGTGGGAGGACACCGACTCCCCGATCAGAAATTGTTTTTTATTCAATAATAGAATAACCATAATAGGAGCCAGAGCATATGGAGCCTCGATGTAGTGGCAGGGTTATGAGACAACCTGAGAGGTATATGTCCTATGGAGAAGCTTTGACAGCTGTCTCAAATAAGGACTTTGATGAACCGATCTCCTACTCAGAGGCCATGTCTGGTTCTAAAGCAAACATATGGCTAGAAACCATGAACGATGGGATACATTCGATGTACTCGAACGGAGTCTGAAAGCTTGTAGACCCTCCTGAAGGGGTGAAAACTGTAGGATGCAAATGGATCTATAAGAAGAAAATAGGTCTAGATGAAAATGTAAAGACATTCAAAGCTAGGCTAGTAGCCTAGGGCTATACCCAAAAGAAAGGAATAGACTATGAAGATACATTACTACTGCCCTTGATTATGAAATCTGGCAAATGGACGTCAAGACTGCTTTTCTGAATAGCAATCTTGATGAGCTTGTTTATATGGCTCAACTAGACGGGTTCATGGAGAAAGGCCAAGAAGACAAAGTTTGCGAACTACAGAAGTCCATTTATGGACCTAAGCAAGCGTCACGGACATGGAATATTAGATTCGATGAAACTGTTAAAAATAATAGTTTTGAACAGTTAATGAATGATATTCTACTCATTGGGAATGATGTAGAAAAACTATATGATGTCAAAAGTTAGCTTGCAAAGCAATTTGATACGAAGGATCTAGGATAATCTGGATTTGTCTTAAGTATTTAGATCTTTTGAGATAGAAAGAACAGACAATTGGCACCATCTCAATAATATTATATTGATAAGGTGTTGGATCACTTCAGTGTGCAAAACTCCAAGAAATGATTTCTTCCTTTTAAACATGGAGTCAGCATCTCCAAGGAGTAGACTCCCAAGACTTCTCAAGAAGAGAAAAACATGACAAAGATTCTCTATGCTTCAGCCGTTGAAAGTCTCCTAGATGCGATGTTTTGCACTAGGTCAGACATTTGCTATGTCAAGGGCATGGTGAGCCATTTCGAATCTAATTCTGGAATCGAGTATTAGAATACCGTCAAGCATATACATAAGTATCTGAGGAGAACAAGGAACTACATGCTTGTGTATTCAGGTACTGAACTAAATATGACAGGGTATATTGATTCTGATTTTTAAGCTGATAAGGATTCTAGGAGGTCCACTTCAGGATTAGTGTTCATCCTGAACGGTGGAGTAGTTGTATGGAGAAGTATCAAGAAATCTTTCATTACTGATTCTACCATGGAAGCAGAATATATGTCATCTTGTGAAGCTGCAAAGGAGGTTGTATAGCTTAGGAAGTTTTTGAAAACTCGGGAAGTTGCTCAGATGCTAACAAGTCCATGACACTTTATTGTGATAACAGTGGGGTTGTAGTGAATTCTAAGGAACCTACAAGCCATAAGAGATCCAAACACATAGAACGTAAATATCACATGATTAGAGAAATTGTTCAGCGTGGAGGCATTATGGTTACACATATTTCGACGGCCAATAACCTGGCAGATCCATTCACGAAGACTTTAGGCTGTAAAGTTTTTTATGGTGATCTGGAGGGCTTGGGGATAAGTGATTGTACACGCCTACTTTAGTCCAAGTGGAAGATTGTTGGAATATGTCCATAAAGTAACGTGTAATAACTATTTATTTGTATTTAGTTATTTCTCAGATATTAGTATTATTGAATTTTTATGAATAAATTGAAAGTTTTATTTTAAATTAAAGTGTGTTTGTAAATTACTCAAGTCATGAAACTTTCATCAACGAACTAGGAGTGAAGATAGAAGCTTCTCTAGATGAACTCTTTTGAAAATATTCAGAACGATATTTTCATCTTAGGATCGACTGGCAATCGAATCCGATTACGACTGTTAGGTTGAAACAATGGATGTCAGTCTTGGGGCATGGGAGTGGGGACTCAAACGGTTAATCTAGACATGTTATGAACATGCTGAATAGACCAATAAAAAATTAGTTTAGAGCCCTAAACTATTTACATAACTCTAAATCTCATTGTTACACCTAAAGGGTATTTTGTAATTACTTTAATCCTAAGATGAATACAAAACTTGATTTAGTTAATTACAATCTAAGATATGTCAAATGAGTGAGTTCGAATTGGCTAGCAATACATCGGCTGTTGAGATTGTAATTCAATTAAGTTGGAGTTACGTGATTCACATATATGAAAATCTGTGGTTGGATTACGAAAGCAACAATATCACCTTATACTTTATTGATGAGTGTGTGAATAAATTAATCTGACCAAGTATGCAATGAATTGAGTAATTGATTAAGACTTATTATGTCTTTCTTATTCACAGTTAATAAAGGGGCTAAGAAAATAAAAACAAGAGGGGTAATATTATGTGGACCGTGAAAATAAAAGTGGTTTGTTTACACCGACACCAAAGAAAAGCGTGCATGAATCGAAACTGGATTCGGCATCGAACGTATAGTGGAGTCGTACGACGTCAAGATTGAATAGTTCACGAATATATGGAGATAAATTTTTCGGGTATTTGAATCCTTAGCTTTATTCATGTGGGTCCATCCGGTCTCAGAAATAGCTTATGAGAACAGGAATAGAGAAACGAAATAAATTGGATCAAAATGTGTTTTGGTGCCAAGGCATATTTCCTACACCTATACGTAATGGGTGATGTCACTTAATTAGGTAAGTGTGATTATTTGTATTAAAATTGATTAGTTTATTGTTGGATAATTATTAGATAATTAGTAAATAAATTAATCTATTGATGAGTGTGTGAATAAATTAATCTGACCAGGTATTCAATGAATTGAGTAATTGATTAAGACTTGTGAATTGTACGTGACAATTCGCTATTATGTCTTTCTCATTCACAGTTAATAAAAGGGCTAATAAAACAATAACAAGAGGGGTATAATGGTAATTTTACTTTCCAATCTTGTTACTGATATTCACGATGGGTATTATAAAATATTATGTGGACCGTGAAAATAAAAGGGGTTTCTTTACACCGACACCAAAGAAAAGCGTGCATGAATCGAGAGTGGATTCGGCATCGAACGTATAGTGGAGTCGTACGACGTCAAGATTGAATAGGTCGCGAATATATGGAGATAAATTTTTCGGGTATTTGAATCCTTAGCTTTATTCATGTGGGTCCATCCGGTCTCAGAATTAGTTCATGAGAACAGGAATAGAGAAACGAAATAAATTGGATCAAAATGTGTTTTGGTGCCAAGGCATATTTCCTACACCTATACGTAATGGGTGATGTCACTTAATTAGGTAAGTGTGATTATTTGTATTAAATTTGATTAGTTTATTGTTGGATAATTATTAGATAATTAGAAAATAAATTAATCTATTGAAGAGTGTGTGAATAAATTAATCTGACAAGGTATTCAATGAATTGAGTAATTGATTAAGACTTGTGAATTGTACGTGACAATTCGCTATTATGTCTTTCTGATTCACGGTTAATAAAGGGGCTAAGAAAATAATAACAAGAGGGGTAAAATGATAATTTTACTTTCCAATCTTGTTACTGATATTCACGATGGGTATTATAAAATATTATGCGGACCGTGAAAATAAAAGGGGTTTCTTCACACCGACACCAAAGAAAAGCGTGCATGAATCGAGAGTGGATTCGGCATCGAACGTATAGTGGAGTCGTACGACGTCAAGATTGAATAGGTCGCGAATATATGGAGATAAATTTTTCGGGTATTTGAATCCTTAGCTTTATTCATGTGGGTCCATCCAGTCTCAGAAATAGTTCATGAGAACAGGAATAGAGAAACGAAATAAATTGGATCAAAATGTGTTTTGGTGCCAAGGCATATTTCCTACACCTATACGTAATGGGTGATGTCACTTAATTAGGTAAGTGTGATTATTTGTATTAAATTTGATTAGTTTATTATTGGATAATTATTAGATAATTAGTAAATAAATTAATCTATTGATGAGTGTGTGAATAAATTAATCTGACCAGGTATTCAATGAATTGAGTAATTGATTAAGACTTGTCAATTGTACGTGACAATTCGCTATTATGTCTTTCTCATTCACAGTTAATAAAGGTGCTAAGAAAATAATAACAAGAGGGGTATAATGGTAATTTTTCTTTCCAATCTTGTTACTGATATTCACGATGGGTATTATAAAATATTATGTGGACCGTGAAAATAAAAGTGGTTTGTTTACACCGACACCAAAGAAAAGCGTGCATGAATCGAGAGTGGATTCGGCATCGAACGTATAGTGGAATCGTACGACGTCAAGATTGAATAGGTCGCGAATATATGGAGATAAATTTTTCGGGTATTTGAATCCTTAGCTTTATTCATGTGGGTCCATCAGGTCTCAGGAATAGTTCATGAGAACAGGAATAGAGAAACGAAATAAATTGGATCAAAATGTGTTTTGGTGCCAAGGCATATTTCCTACACCTATACGTAATGGGTGATGTCACTTAATTAGGTAAGTGTGATTTTTTGTATTAAAATTGATTAGTTTATTATTGGATAATTATTAGATAATTAGTAAATAAATTAATACATTGATGAGTGTGTGAATAAATTAATCTGACCAGGTATTCAATGAATTGAGTAATTGATTAAGACTTGTGAATTGTACGTGACAATTCGCTATTATGTCTTTCTCATTCACAGTTAATAAAGGGGCTAAGAAAATAATAATAAGAGGGGTAAAATGGTAATTTTACTTTCCAATCTTGTTACTGATATTCACGATGCGTATTATAAAATATTATGTGGACCGTGAAAATAAAATGGGTTTCTTTACACCCACACCAAATAAAATCGTACATGAATCGAGAGTTGATTCGGCATCGAACGTATAGTGGAGTCGTACGACGTCAAGATTGAATAGGTCGCGAATATATGGAGATAAATTTTTCGGGTATTTGAATCCTTAGCTTTATTCATGTGGGTCCATCCGGTCTCAGAAATAGCTCATGCGAACAGGAATAGAGAAACGAAATAAATTGGATCAAAATGTGTTTTGGTACCAAGGCATATTTCCTACCCTCATACGTAATGGGTGATGTCACTTAATTAGTTAAGTGTGATTATTTGTATTAAAATTGATTAGTTTATTATTGGATAATTATTAGATAATTAGTAAATAAATTAATCTATTGATGAGTGTGTGAATAAATTAATCTGACCAGGTATTCAATGAATTGAGTAATTGATTAAGACTTGTGAATTGTACGTGACAATTCGCTATTATGTCTTTCTCATTCACAGTTAATAAAGGGGCTAAGAAAATAATAACAAGAGGGATAAAATGGTAATTTTACTTTCCAATCTTGTTACTGATATTCACGATGGATATTATAAAATATTATGTGGACCGTGAAAATAAAATGGGTTTCTTTACACCCACACCAAATAAAATCGTGCATGAATCGGGAGTTGATTCGACATCGAACGTATAATGGAGTCGTACGATGTCAAGATTAGATAGGTCTCGAAAATATGGAAATAAATTTTTCGGGTATTTGAATCCTTAGCTTTATTCATGTGGGTCCATCCGGTCTCAGAAATAGCTCATGAGAACAGGAATAGAGAAACGAAATAAATTGGATCAAAATGTGTTTTGGTGCCAAGGCATATTTCCTACACCTATACGTAATGGGTGATGTCACTTAATTAGGTAAGTGTGATTATTTGTATTAAAATTGATTAGTTTATTATTGGATAATTATTATAAATTAGTAAATAAAAATAAAGTAATTAATTAATTGATAATGATCAATTAATTGGACTGATAAATTTTGATACAACTTTAATACTATGGAGATATACTAATTTTGGACAATATGAATATATGGAGGTGAACTTTTAGAAATTTAAAATATAAGAAAATAAGATTTTATAAATATCTAATAGCAATTTGATTGTAGAGAGAGATAGAGATATAAATCTCATATCATATACAGAGAAAAAGAGTTTTCTCATCTCCCTAGTGATTGCCACCGAAATAGAGCATTTAAAAAAATTCGATTTTTTTCTTCAATCTTTTTGAGAGCTCTCACTCAAATTCATACACAAAATTCTCATGAAATATATTTCTGAAATTAACAGGTGGTTGTTGGTGGACGAAATTCACAATTCATTCTTGGAGTTCAAGTGCGTGATTCGGGTCCCGAGATATATTTTTGAAATTAATGGGGGTGTTTCTAACCTTATCTTCTCGTTTAATATTATATATGCATAATCGCACATTTTTTATTTTAAATTATTTAATTCGATTAAATAAGTTAATTGAAAAAAATTCATATTCTACCACGAACTGTTCATGGTTCAAACTTATTTTTTTCGTTAATTTTAAAATCTACTGATCCAGTATCCCGGTGCATCAATGTTAACGCATCTGTCCTAGGATTCAATAGTCTAAAACTTTGTTCTTCTACACACACGCACTCGTAATAGATGAACTATTGAATCATTCACTATATCCAGCATAGAGATTTGAGATAAATTGATTTTGAGAAAACCCATTATGATTTACTCACACAAAAAGAAAAATGTGAGGTGTATACATAGAAATTCAACAAGTATAACCATTGGAAAATAATAAATTTGTATATTAAAAATATTAAAACTGAAAATTAAATACGCCAAATTAAAGTTTGTAACTCTCAAATATAAATATCAATTTATCTCTTTCTTTTAATTTGTAACACACTAATTAAAATTACTGACAATCCCCACATGTGTTACAAATTAAGAAAAACATCATTCTGGATATTTCTAGAAAATGAATGCATAAGTGTAGATATCTGAAAGACTTGAATCTACACCTTGTGTATTGAAAATGTGATCATCCACAGGAATTTGGTGAACTAAAGTTTTGAACAAAAAACTTTTATGTAGAACTGACCATATTGGTATCACATTCAGTTTCCATTGCTTCTTGTTTCAAATCAGGTAGTCATGAATAGGTCATGCGTCATACTTGGATATCATGAGTGTTTTAAAGAGTAAGCCCAAAAACCATCATAGAAAATGGCTCAACGTTTACACTCACGGAGGTCAATTCTATCAAGTGTATACTGCAATTACCACACCACTCAATCTAAGATATGAACTGGTTAAGAGTCTTACTCAACCTCGTAATCATTGCAGTTATGTTAATTACTATATTCATAGGAAAGAGCAAAATTAGATAGTATACCACAACCAAATTTATAAGGATTTGTTCTTACTCTTTGAACATATTTTATGGGATCTCCAATCACATAGGTTGGGTTGCCATCATTATTAATTCAAATAATAGGTACTAGCTCTACTCTCTCGATGTATAATTTTGCTAGCTTTTTCAGCTAACCCCCTTAGTCAAGATATTAATAATAATATTTTTTGTCATCACATCCTTTAGAGTTAACTCAATCTTTTTTATCAAAACTATCACATAATCATATCATTAGAAAAATATGTCTTCCTCTAGTCGTGACTTTATTTTAGCTCAAGCATTTACATCTAAACAATCAATTACAACGGAGCAATAAATCTCTCCCTTGTAAACTATTCGCTAGAAGCTTTTAGCTCCTCACTAGCATTTGTTAAAGGCAAATTCACATAAATAATTTGTCATTTGATAATCAATTGATTGTCATGTTCATCTTCAAATATATCATAACTCTATATCATATTATTATCATCATGACAATCTTTGTCATGATAATTTCACAGATAATATTTTTCTTCATCAAAGTTTGATAACTAAATGAACATTAATTATTGTCTATTTCTTAAATATATCAAAACTTAATGTACACAAAATAAAAACATCATGACAATCTATATTTGTCGTACAAACCCTCACATTTTCAATGATATTTGCACGCATGTATCGTGCCACATGAAATTTAATTGGCTTCTAATACTTTTACTCATCATCTCAATTTTTCTCAAATTAGACGATCTCATTTTATCAATGTTAAATCATTTAATAATTCAATCTTGTCTCGCACCATCATACCTCACGTACAATGGGAATGAATGCTTATTCAAAATTCTTTATGCTCCAAGGTGGTGATAATATACCCGCATAAAATGTATGTTTACTAAAAATTGAGCTATAACATAAAATAATAGTTAGCATAAAATGTTTAACTCATATTTAAATTTTTAGGCATCAACATTGATAAAATAACATTATCAGTCTCATATATAAGGACATGTGTCAATATCCAATATACGCTTACAAGGTATACGCTTAACACATCACCTATCAAATGCATCCAATGCTGTTTTTCAAAAATCGGGTAAACTTTCAGCTCCATATTTTGATGGGTAGAGCGCTCAAAAAAATTACCCCGCTCATAGAAGAGTTTGTTTCTCAAAACTATTTATGCAACAGTTATGCAATTAATGACTAGTTAATAGTTTAATGCCTATTTTACTCTTAACACATGCATTTCACATTGTGAAGTAATCATCTTCATATGACTCTATGGCTCCCCACCATTATTAAAGTAACAAAGTAAACCATTGTCAGTTAAAAAATTATAATTTACCTCAGTCATAAGATATTGCTATATGTGCTACGTATGCATGGTTATCACAACATATATTTTAAAACTAGTTCACAGAATTTCATCTCCAAGTTTTTTTGCGTCACATAATTTGTCAAAGACTCCATCCTTCAGAACAGCGGTTCATATTGTCAGCTCACTTAGACAGATAAAGACAATAGTTAATCGGCTAATAGAGAATTTTTTCAAAGCATTATCAATAATCTAAATTCTTCATAACCGTCTAACGCCCATATTTTACAATGCCATTGAATTTATATACTATTAGCCAAGTCTCATATAAAAGGTTTTCATTTACATGAGTTCAATAGTATGAATTTCAAAACGTACATCAATGACAGAGCTTTTGAGTTAAGACCAAAGAAATTATAAAACAAAATTTCTTAGAGCTTAAACGGCAGGTCAATAGAATTGCTTTAGAAGCATTTATACGTACGTAACGAAATGGCAATTATACATCACATGAACTAATTTTATTTTCTACTTTCAAAAGCAAAATCATGCTTTTACATGCATATTCTCCAACCGTTTCTATTTGCATTAGTAATAATTAATGCTAGAAAATTTGAGAAAAGTTTTTTTTCGTGACAACTCGGAATATTTTTCACAGCGTTTGTTTAAGAACCATTTGAGAATGGATTAACATGAATTAGTAAAATTCTATTCATGCTACGAGAAATGGTCCTCATTCACAATAACATTAATCGATTTTAAGATTGTTAGAAAAAATATAGGTTATTGTGAATAAAAAAAGTATTACCCATAAAGAATATAAAACGTGTTGTTAAAAATATGTTAGACTGAGGTGTGTCAAACCACTGTCTTGAAAGCCGATTCCGCCCGTCATGAGAGATATTTTGATGTATCAATAATCGAGCTACTCATCCGGCCTCCAGGATTCAATAGCCTAAAACTTTATTCTTCTTCGTGCATTCGTCATGGAGAAACCATGGAATCCATTCACCATATCCAACGTAGATATTTGAGATAAATTGATTTTGAGAAAACTCATATATGACTTACTCGCACAAAAAGAAATATGTGAGGTGTATATATAGAAATTCAACAAGTATAATCGTTAGAAAATAATAAATTTATATATTACAAATTGAAAATTAAATATGTCAAATTAAAGTTTTTAACTCCCAAATATAAATAGCAATTTATCTCTTTCTTTTAATTTAGTGAACCCCAGTACTATAGTATTATATTTTTTGTGAAAAATTATAATATTAGAAGGATATGGGGTTTTGGGTCGTGGGTTGGACAGATTTGGCTAAAGTTCAGCGCGGGTTGACTCGTGTGTTGCAAGGGATGTGCGAAATGAGAGATTACAGGTTTGACTCACGTGTTGCAATGGATTTGGCAGGTTGGACGAATTTCGAGCTATGAAGAGATGACGATGAAGAGATGAAAAAGAAAGGATGAGAGTAGAGTGTTTGAGTGACGATGAATGAAGTGCTAAGAGAGGGGGCAAAAGTGGGTATCAGGCTTTTTTAAGAAGGGGAATAGGTTTTTTTAAGTTTGGGGTTAATTTTAATAAGAAAATAAAGTTAGATATGACAAATATATTTATAGGGTTATAAGTTAAAACGTAAATGAGATTATTTTTCAACTTTTATGGGATTATAATTATAAAATAAAAGGTTAAATTTTAAATTTTAATATTTAATTTCAAACTATGTCTGATTTAACAGTAGAATCTGACTTTATTTATCGGTTTGACGAACAGTAAAATGGCTAGAGGAAACCATTAAGTTACAAAAGGAACGTTGAGTTTAACGACGCAACCGAATTTGAGAGGTTCAAAAGGCCCATTAGATGCTACCGGTTATGGGGTGAAGAGATTTCATCCAAAGAATCAAAATTTTACTAGCCACGTTCATCATATTGCTTCAATGGAGCATATAACTCACCCAAGAAAACAAGATGTAAGTTTTACTTTAAAGATTTCAAATTTTATGTGTTATACTGTAAAAACATGTAATAGATACTTGACTCGTTATGCAAATTGAGTGGCTTTTATGTGATGATTGTAGAAATGTATGGTTGTTGGTAAAAATATATGTCCTGGATGGAAAACTATAGTATTTTCTTGAGTGCCCGTAACGTGTTCGACGAAATATCATAAAGAATTATATGGCATATTTTTATAGTTATCCATAAGGTATTTGATAAAATATCACATTAGGTTATATACTATATTTATATGAATGCCCGTGACATGTTTGATGAAATGCTATATCCCATCCAAGGAAAAAATGTAAGTTTCTTTAACAAAAAATTTGGTTGTTATAAGGTTAAAACACCAAATTGATACTTGAATCATTTTTAAAATTGGGTGTTTTTTATGAGTTGCTTCTAGAAATGTATGATTAATTATAGCGATATATGTTTCGGATGAAAAATTATAGTGTATGTTTATGTACCCATAAGGTATTCGACGAAATGTCACAATAGGGATTATAGATTATTGTCATTACTTTCTTTGATATTTTTTCCAATGTAATACATCTTTCTTCACACTCCTTTTTTACTGAGTGATGACCTAAATTTTGATTTCCTAGGATGAGTTCTATGACCTTGGTGTACGTGATTTTGGGAACACTACACTAGGAGTTCAGTGGTACAGTAGGCTTCCTGAAAATGTGAAAAGGAATGTTGATGCTTATGGGTTTAGGTACTTTATTAGTATATTGGAAATAGGTCAAATGGATTACGTCCTATTGAAAAGCCTGACCAAGAAATTATGGAATACAACACACACCTTTCATATAGATGAAGTGGGTGAAATGACAATGACCCCATTGGACTTTTCTATGATTACCAGCCTGAAAGTCGATGGTCGACAAGTAGACTAGGATTTGGAACTCTACAACAATAAGAAGGCATTGTGAAAGCTAGTCGACAGACTGTTGTTGGATCTTAGAGAAAAAAAAGTTAGTTATCAATGAATTTTTTATAATTACGTTAATTATTAGTGTACTACTCCTAAGAAGGAGAAAATTTTGACGAGAGTTTTTCTCCTGATGGTCTTGGGTAGTACATTTTTTTGCGACAAGAGAAATAAAGTTTAGTTGTACTTTCTCCCTAGCCTAAATAAAATAGATGAGATACGAGAGCATAATTGGGGTGGTTCGGCGTTGTCCATATTGTTTTGTAAAATGGAAACTTTATGTCGCGGCAAAAGTGTAAGGACTGGGGGTTTTGGGATAGCATGGGAGGTATGGGCTTAGATTACTTTCTGTGTTTAGCATTGAGCAAACCATTGGGTAGTCCAGCACGTTCCCAAAGCAGCACGTTGGATAGACATTGATTCGGGAACAAGGGATGTTGGTCACTGCCTAAAAAATTACATGTTAAACTTCGATATGTGAGGGCCAATGAGGTATATGTTTTATTCTATCAATTATTATATCCCCCACCCCCTTGAGTATGAATAATGTTTTACTGATAAACTATTTATTTTTAAACTTGAATATCAATTAGAACCCTTGGCGACAACATATAAACTTACATGACTATTGCATCGACAGTATACCTCCTACCACCATGAGAATATTGCTGGAAGAGCATGGTACTTGGGTGAGCGCAACTCACGGTAGAGTTTGAGAATTGAGGCACCGTACATCCCATATAGACCCCCATCTTCAATATTATGTGATCAACCATTCATTAGAGATAATTTGACTGGTGGTCTTGGAGGTTTCAAAGTGACACACTTCATCGATGATATAGATGACGATGGCAAAGATACTTATGATGAATTTCAGAAAAATTGGTTGTCTTACAATTATGATGGGGCATCTTCATCTCCGCAGGTGTTAAACGTCTTTAAGTGGTTTTTAAATATAGGAGATTACCCATTTTTGTGATACAATGTAAATTTATAATCTACTTGATATAGGTAGCAGTACCAGCAACCGCAACAGTCACAGCAGCACCAGGAGCATTAGGGTTGGCTAGAGTGACCGTTGATGATATAAGAGAGGCTGATATCCCACTGCCACCATGGAAGATTCAATTACCACTCACAGATGGCGGTAGTGAGGTTGTTGACATTCCAAATGGTGTTCCATTCCGGGATCTTCCATCAGCTGATGTCGATTATGTGATTTAAGATGTTAATATCTATTAGTTAGTCATTATATCACAATAACGTGTAGTTTGGATAATGCAAGTGCCAGCGGCATGCTCAGCAAGAATGATGCGCATGATTACAGGGTCTCAACACGCTGTTCTTCAAGAAAATGTTGAGCGCACGTGAGACGATGATAAAGGCCAAAGCATCAATGAAAAAAGGATAAGGAAATTGTAAACTTACTATCTTTCCCTAAATATTTTTTTTATTGAAATCAAAATATTCATATTATCTCTTAATTGACATTTGAGTATGTACACTTGTAGGTGAAGTTGCAAAGACGCCTACAAATGTATGAAACTCAAGCAAGCAGGCATGGGGGTGATGACAATGATGATGAAGATGATGATGAAAGTCATGATGACAATGGTGAAGATTCATTTAATGATGATGATGACCATGATGATGACACGGCTGAATATACTAAATCAGAACGAGAACATAAGGTCGTACAAAGTATTCACATGATGTTTTGTCGAAAAAGAGAAAAGTTGCACCATGACGTTTTGTCAAAGTTTATATGAACTTTTAATAGTCTGTTTGAATTTTAAACTTGATTCAAAGTTTGTTGAGTTTATTTTTGAATTTGTTAAATACTGGTTGCATTTGGTTGGACATATTGTGGTAAATTTGACTTTAAATCCTTAAGCTTTCTAAAAATCTCATATTTATTATTTAATAGAAACGGATAGAGGGACCTCCTTAGGAAAACAGAAGTTTGGCTTTTCAACGGTCTTCACTTTCAAGCATGCCTAGGAAGCATATTGTACTCCTTCAAATTTCCACCACCCCAGAAGCTTAGCTTTTCAAAGATGACTTTCTCAATCTTTACTTAAGCATAACGCCATTCTCTATCTCCCTTCTTTGAAGGATCATATCCAGGTTAAATAGTGATCTCCCCAAAAGAATCAAACACTTTCTACATACCATTTTTTATAAAGTCATTGTATGAGTTGATTTGATGACTAATGAGGCCACATTGAAGAACACCATTGATGCCCTTTTACAAAATCTTTTAAGAAATCCTTCTCCAAGTTCATGTATACTAGTAAGCTTGGTATCTTCTTACTCACTTTCTTCTTTTTTCATTGTCATCATCAATATCCATATCAACCCCATTGGAAAAGCATTTCCCTTTCTTACCCAGATTTATATCATACTTTGCATCTGACGACGCCTCCATTGATTCAAAACTGTAAGGAGAATAATGAATAAAATCATAATTAATTAAATAAGCCGAACAGTCAGGAAAGATTTAAACGCCTGTGTGACTGGCGTTTAGGGCCTAAAAAGCCAAGGATTGCCCCAAATGCCATTTCAACAATGGTGTTTCGCAATTATATAATGGCTTTTGGGGCCCAAAAAGGACCAAGAGGCCCCAAATGTCATTCATCAATGGTGTTTCACTAGGATAATCGAAGATTAGGACCTCCCTAGTGGCATTTAGTTCCAATCGCCTAGCTCTCGTTTGACTTTTTAGTTGTTAGTTGGTTGGTGTCTGGTTGTTATACAATTAATATAGGTAATTACTCTTCATAAACCATCATTAAAAATCAATTTTTCACTCAACTAAATGCGTTCGCACTACTTCTCAATTGCTCTAAACTTCAAATATACTTGCTCCTTCAATTTATTTGTTTGGATCATCAATTTTCAACTCCAACTAATTGATCGGCTACACCGAAAAGGTAATGTTTATTTGGTTTTCTTTAATTTTTTAAGATTTTGTATAAATTAGATGGCGTATGAGTAATTATCATGAACTTCTTAAATTTTTTTTCAATATAGTTAAGCATATTGAGTCATCCTGATGTATCCATAAACCCAGGTGAGATGAATACGCGACCGGGTTTATCCACATTAGCAAACTTGGGAAATGAGGTTGTCATTGATAACAAATTTGATACATTGCAAGAGGCCTAAGATTTCTACTATACATACACACCCGATGTTGGGTTCAGTATACGGAAAGATGATAAACACAATAGCAAAGAGGGGGAAACTGTGTTACGGATATAGGTTTGCTCAATAGAATGAGTCTGAGAGAAAAAAATATATGGGCATATAGGATACCAAGCGAGAACCAAGAGACTTGACAAGGGTGGGTTGTCATGGCTATTTTAGGGTGAACTTGGATAAGAAGACAAAAAATTGGTCGTTAAAAATTTTGAAGCTAAGCACAACCATCCCACCGCCTCATCACAGGACGTGCACTTTCTTCGATCCAATAGAGTAGTGAATGAATCGGACATGGCTCAGGAAATAGGATTGCATAATGTTGGTGTCAGGCTAAGCCAAGTGTTTGATTACATGGTCGACCAAGTAGGAGGTTACGAGAATGTGGGGTTCTTAAGGATGGATCTCTACAATAAGATAGACAGGCAATGAAAATCGTAAGTAGTCAAAGTTGATTCAGAGGCAGCTGTTGATTTTTTTTACTGTAAAATTAGGATGGATCTGGATATGTATTGCAAATACAACATTGACACGGATAATCGTATGGCGGATTTATTTTGGGCAGACTCAACATGCCAAGTTGACTATCATTGTTTCGGTGATGTATTGCATTGGATACGACCTATAGGACGAATGCATACAAGAAATCGTTCATGATTTTCCTTGGTGTGAACAATCACTACAAGATCATGGTATTTGGTTGTGCATTATTGGTTGATGAGACTGTGGAAACCTATCAATGGGTGTTGAGGACTTTCTTGGATGCCATGAAAAATAAGATGCCTCAATCGGTCTACAGATGGTGATAAGGCGATGCGTAAAGCAATCAAGATGGTCCTCCCCAATTACAATCATCGACTTTGTGCATGGCATCTCGAACGAAATGCACAATCAAACATGAATAACCTGATTTTCTACAGGCTTTCAAGATAATCATGTTTGACGTCCTTAATGAAGAGGAATTCGAAGAGGAATGTGATCGTTTGATAGAGTCGTTCAACCTCAGGCAAAACAAATGGGTGCAATGGGTGTATGCGAAGCGTGAAAGCTGGGCTGAGGCCTTCCAACACGGAAAATTATTTGTGTTCATGAGAACAACGCGACGATCTAAAGGTATGAACGTGTATTTCTACTTCGTTGAATGTCGATCTAGACTATTTGAATTCATGTTACAATTCGATCGAGCGTTGGCACGTATACGACACGAGGAGAGGTTGGACGATTTTAAGTCTACAAATGAAACGCACGTGCTTCAGACTCACTTATGTGCATTAGAGCAACACACGACAAATGTGTTCACGCACAAACTGTTTAAACGTGTACGTAAGAAGATCATGGGTGAGGTATCGTTTATAGTTTGTTCTTTGACACATGATGGGGAGGCTTAAGATTATTCGTTGGTCGAATTTGGGTGCCGAATGACTCATACGTAGTGATACGAGACCAACTACTTGATACGCTAAAGTGCAATTATGGCATGTTTGAATAAGTGGGGATACAGTGTCATCATGGTTTACTGTTCTGAAAGTTGAACATTTGCAAAAGATCTCAACGCATACTAGACCGGTGGCGGATCACTGTGAAGAGTAATATGCTACCAACCGGGTCAAACCATTCTCATCTCGATACAAATGAGACAGTATTGCATCTGTACAATTCGATCCAACTAGCTGCCAAAAGACTTGCTCACTTTATGTCAAAGTCAAGTGAATGGTTGACACAAGCCAAAGTGGAGATTGCGATGATGTGTATAAAATATGAGACTCTGGTGAATGAGGTCGCCAATGAAGAGGATGTGAAGCATAAGGATGGTGTAGAGATTAAAATATGCCTCATTCAAGACCTAGTAATCATGAAGACAAAGGGTACCCAAGGTGCCAGCTCGAGAAAAGCATGACTAACCACCCATCGATGTGTCCATTATAAGAACATTGGACATACCAAACAGACATGTCCAGAATTATCGAGCGATGTGCATGCCACGATGTCGGATGATAAAATTTGATGATCCAGCACCATCTAATGTGTAAGGTGCACACGCGACAGGGGCCTACAGACAAGGTGCATCCCACACACAGCCAGCATTCCAATACTCGTTCAATGTACAAGGTGCGTACCCATTCAACCCATATGCATACCCACCACCATTTAACGCACCAGGTGGGTACCCTATGTACAACACAAACATTCCATACTGATATAGTTTTTCGTATCCTCCACCACAATAAATGTACATTTTGGTATTAACTTGCTTTCTTGGTTTTGGGGGATTTTAAAATCTGCTTATTTATAATTGTACACAATGCAAAATCTGTTTAGGATCATTGCACACAATAACTTCAAAAATCTGCTTATTTATAATTGTACACAATAATTGTGCAACATCTACTTATCATCACTATACACGATAACTTACCAAAACCTCTTTATTTATAGTTGTACACAATAATATACAAAATCTGTTTCAATAACTTACAAAACCTCTATATTTATAGTTGTACACAATAATATATAAAATATGTTTATCATCCTTGTACACAATAACTTACAAAAATCTATTTATCTTCAAAATACACAATAATCATATAGAAAATATGACACAATAATGTATACATTATATATATCCCTTCATTTTTTTCATCTTCTCAATCATTTACTTTAAAGTAGGACTCGTCTTCGGTGGTTGCCGGATTCCGAGACAGATGAGTTCCAGCTATAAAATTGATCAACACGCTCATGTATCGTATTATATATGTCGTTCAAAGGAAGGTTGGCGATCTTCAACAAAATATCACACCGAAGATCGTGCAATGTATACTCCTGTAAAATATTCTTAATATTCAACAAACTACCATGCACCTCAACAAATTCAATAATGACAGCCACAAAAGAGAAAATCCAAAATAATCAGAAAATTCTCAATTACATAACTAAATGAACCCTAACTCCAACTAAAACAAAACTGAAAACTTCCAAGCTTGAATATTCATCAGACTATCATTACACCATAACACATAACAAGTAATGACAACCACAAATGAGCAAATCTAGAACAATCAAAAAATCCTCAATTATAGAACTAAAATATCCACAAACTATAACAAACAAAAACAAAACTCTCAAGTTTAACAAAATGTAAACAGTGTCTGACAAATTACTCGGGAACGATAGTCGCGAACCATTTCTGCCCTGATGTCATCCATATATTTCATGACCCACACACCACAATCACTCCTACAAACACAATAATAAATGCATCATTAATGAGTGAAGGAAGCTCCAATCAAATTCACGATCAGTAAACTCACACATTTGTGGAACTATCCATCCATACTTATAAATAGGCACACATGATGTTTATAAAAAAGTATAAAAATAAGGTAACCAAATTTATCCAAAGTCAATCTATCTATCCATTGTCTAAACAATTGGGAAAGCATAAACAAATGGATTGTACTACCAAATTTTGTACCTTCTATCCTATATTAATATAAAATCATCAATTCTCAAATATAATCGTCCACCTGCAATCATTCCAATTTCTAATTTCTATATTAAATCTCAATCATCCAAACTATAAAAAACCAATAAGTGGTATCAAAATTACGTTTGATCACATATTGGGCGTGAGCTAACACATACTATTTCAATGGCAAATGAACATAGCTCCTCCGTTCCACTTTCAATTTTCAATGGAGAATGAATTTTGGTCAATAAAAATGAATAAATTTTTTCAATCCCAAAATTTATGGGAAATTGTCACTAACAGATTTATCTTCTATGAGGATATTTCCACTCTCAATGCTGTTCAAAATAAGGAGCAAACAAAAAACGAACTAAATGATGCAAGCGCTCTGTTCGCTCTACAAGAAGCATTGACAGACGAAATTTTTCCAAGAATCGTGGGTGCCAAAATTACCAAAGAAGCATGGGATATACTATATGAGGAGTTCCAAGGAAGCAAAGACGTATTTGCTATCAAACTTCAAACTCTAAGAAGAGATTTTGAAAATATTAGGATGAAAGATTTTGAGACTACAAAAGATTATTATTCTAGAATTAATGAGATAGTAAGTTAGTCGGGAGCCTATGGAGAGAATCTACCAGACAAGAAGGTAGTAGAAAATTTTCTAATAAGTTGCAGTGAAAAATTTAACTCAATCATCACTGCAATTGAAGAATCAATAGATATTAAAAAAAAGGTTTGTAATAGAATTGATGGGCTCGCTAGAAGCACACGAAAAAAGATTGAGCAGACAAGATGAAAAGACCATAGAAAATGCTTTTTAGTCTAAAATAAATATGCAGTCCTAGACATTAAAAGAAGGGTGAAAGCCAAAAAATTTGGGAGATGAAGAAATCGAAACAAATGATCAAGAGAAAAATGTGACATGCAGCATATGCAAGAGAAGTTGTCATCTAGAGAAAGAGTGTTGGTTCAAAGGAAATGACAATGCTGAAACCGTAAAAAATTTGGGCACGTTGAAAGGGTTTGTCACTTGAAATCAGCTCATGATGATAATTTTACAGAAGAAAGGAAAGAAGATCATTATCTCTTCCGTATCAGTCATTTTACAACTAAAGAAAATAATGACACGTGGTATCTCGACAGCGGCCACAGAATCATATGACAAAAGATGAGAGCATCATTTGTTGCCTCAAAGAAATCAAATCAAATGTTAAAATAGGTAATGGTGATCTGTTGAAGCAAAATAAATCGACACAATTGCGGTTGACACAAAGAAAGGAAGAAGATACATCATTGATGTCCGACTAGTCCCTGACGTTGATCAAAGCCTTCTCGATGTGGGTCATATGATGGAAATATTATTTTGTTTTTTACAATTTTATTAGGCAACAAGGGTATCTTGATTTATGTCTAATATTTAATAAATATTGTGTAGGGATTAAAAATTAAACATAATAAATATGTTATATAACATAAATAATCAGATCTGCATATTTTTATTAAATTCTTCAAACTATAATCTTAGATACATATGTCATTTTGATTTCTAAGAGAAATAGATTCGTATAACTCGATTGTGGAAAACTTACTTGATTGCATGGATATTGAATCACAAACTGGAGGATCAGATCTTCCAAATTTACACAAACACTTGAGTTCTTCTCTAGGATTCTTTCTTGAAGGAATAGAGATAACTACTCTAAGAAAAAAATGATTTTCTTGAGTTCTTCTCTAGGATTCTTTCTTGAAGGAATAGAGATAAATACTCTAAGAAAAAAATGGTTTTCTTGCTTGTGTAATTTGGGGACCATAACCCTTATTAATAAATATTGATATTTCTAATTTGACCCTTCAACAAATTAAAATATCATTTCTGATATCTATACGTTAATTCCATTATAATTATACCCATAAGCCTTAAAAATTTAATTTCTTAATTAGATCACTTTAATTAGGCTTATTCAAAGATAGCACATACTCATTTTATTAAACATATGTGACCCCACATGTTGAATTTTTCCAACAATCTCTCACTATGCCACATATGTAACCTTGTAAATGTGTTTTAACTTTATGAGCTCCTAAAATTTGTTATCTTAACGACAAAGTATATCCGAAACAATCTCGTCCATTGATTATATAGATATAGGATCAAAGCGGTCTTCGCTACCTTTATTGTAACTAAACCCATCAATAGTCACATATACCAATATAATCAAATGACATAGATCAATCATGGATGCGTAGCATGGAAAATTACATGCAATGTGATCTATACATGTCTATTTCTAACTGGTGCTACTTTACTTTAGTGAGGTCAACACTAATATAATGTCATAGAGTGGAGTGAACTGAATAATTTTATTTCTGATCAGAAAATATCAAATACACAATTTTTTGAAAAATGCAACATAAAACTATAAACAAACTCCCACTAAACCATGATGTCCTCAAACAACATAACACACATATGAGCAGTGTGCTCATGAAATACCTTGGGTGGTAATCCCTTAGTGAGCGAATCTGCTATCATGGAGTTTGTCCCAATATGCTCTATGGATATTTGACCACTCTATGCCCTTTCTTTTACAACCAGGAACTTAATCTCAATATACTTTGACTTAGACGAGCTCTTGTTGTTATTGGAATATAAAACTGTTGATTTATCGTCACAATACAACTTTAGTGGTCTTTCACTATTCTCAACAATACGCAGCCTAGTGATAAAGTTTCACAGCCATATTCCATTATTGGATGCCTCATAACATGCTAAAAATTTTGCTACCATGGTGGAGGAAGCTATGAGTGTCTGTTTGACACCCCTCCAAGAAAGGCTTCACCAGCCAATAAGTAAATGTGACCTGAAGTGGATCTTCTGATGTCTTGGCGTCCAACAAAATCAGAGTCAGAATACCCAATGACCTCTAACTGATCTGACCTCTAATACATGAGCATATAATCTTTTGTTCTCTGTAAATATCTCATAACTCATTTAACTGCTTTCCAATGATTCATCCCAGGGTTACTAAGATATCTTCCCAACGCATCAATGATGTACGCAATGTCTGGATGCGTACAGACTTGAGCATACATTAGACTCCCAACAGCAGATGCATAAGGAATCTTCTGCATTTCCATAGTTTCAAAGCTAGTTTTCGGCACTTATTGAGACAAAATTTGTCTCCTTTAATGACGAGGTTTCACCTGATTTACAATCTTGCATGCCAAACCTTTTAAGCACTTTTTTCTATATAGCTCTTTTGTCATAATTCAAGAATACCTCGAGAACGATCTTGATGTATCTTTCATTTCAAAATTCTTAAAAAGAAATCTCTTGGTCTCGTATAACATGCCTAAATCATTACCGACAAGCAATATATCATCAACATACAAAACTAGGAATATTAACTTACTCCCACTAAACTTATGATACACACAATCATCAACAATATTTACCTCAAAATCAAAAGAGATGATTATCTGATGAAATTTATGGTACCATTGATGGGAAGATTGTTTGAGCTCATAGATGAATTTCTTTAGTTTACAAACCATATTCTTTGGATCCCCAACCACAAAGTTTTCTGGTTGCACCCTATAAATCGTTTCATCAATGTCTTCATTAAGAAACGTAGTTTTCACATCCATCTGATGAAGTTCAAGATCAAAATATGCAACAAGTGTCATAATTATTTTAAAAGAGAAAGTCTCTTTAAAATCAATGTCTTACTTTTGAGTAAAACCTTTAGCTACAAGACGAGTCTTATATCTTGCCACATTATCTTTTGAATCCCTTTTGGTTTTAAATATCCATTTACAACCAACAGATTTCTTATCTTTAGGTAAAGGGACAAGATCCCAAACTTGATTGTCTTGCATAGACTTATACTCTTCATTCATAACCTCAATCCATTTTTTAGAATTCATATATTTCATAGCTTGATGAAAGTTGATTGGATCATCTTCCACCAATTCATTATTTTCCTCATTTCCTTGGAGAAATACCACATAGTCATCTGAAATAGCACTTCTCCTTTCTCTCATGGATCTCCTCATAGTCATCTTGAGGTTGTTGAGTTTGTTCTTCTGGAACATTAACCTCAACTTGAATCGAGAGTTGTTCGACATTGTCTTGTTTTGATTCTGGATCTACTTCATGATTAATTACAGGAATGAAAACCTGCACACTGTCAAAAGTAGTGATTGTAGTAGAAACTTGAATAGAAGATGATTCCTCAAAGACAATGTCTCTTACTTTATTTCTCCCTCAAACTCAACATCCTCAAAAAATGTTGTAGTTCACGTCTCAAAAATATTCATTAGTGTGGTATCATAGAACTTGTAGCTTCTTGATCGTTCAGAATAACAAATAAAGTAGTTGCTCACTATTTTATATTCCAATTTCTTTTCATTTGACTATAAGGCATTGCCTCAATCGGACATCCCCAAATGTGAAAATGTTTCAGACTAGGCTTTTTGCCTATCCAAAGCTCATAAGGTGTTTTAGCAGCTGCTTTAGTTGGTACTTTATTAAGGATATTAGCTGTTGTCTTTAATGCCTCTCCCCATAGTGATTATAGGAAGGAAGAATGACTTATCATACTCATCACCATGTCCATAAAGATTATGTTTTGTCTCTCAGAAACACCATTCATGTTAGGACAACCAGGCATGGTGTACTGTGGGACTGTTCCACATTCCTCTAGGAATTGGGAAAATGGTCATGGACGTTGTTCTCCTGAACCATTAGATCTATCATAATATTCACCACCACGATCAAATCTAACACTATTAATCCTTTTGCTGAGCTGGTTCTCAAATTTAGCCTTAAATATCTTGAACACGTCTAAGGATTCTGATTTATCATGAATAAGAAATAGGTAATCATATATCGAGTAGTCGTCTATGAAAATGATAAAATACTATTGACCATTCCACGAAGCCTTAGAGAATGCTCTATTGGCACCTACTTTCTTTTGTTTGGCCTGTTTTCCCATAATACACTCAACACATACATTAAGGTCTAAAAAATCAAGGGATCCTAAAATGCCATCTGACACAAGCTTCTGAATTCTCATTTTAGAGATATGACCTAAGCGTTTGTGCTAAATTGTGGCTGAATTTTCTTCATTAATTTATCTTTTAGTGCCTCGTGATTCCACATGCAAGGCCTCACTATAAGATGTATTAATATCAAGCAAATATAAGTTACCATAAACATTAAGAAAACCAGTACCAATAATTTATTGATAAATTAAATTGATTGTCTCCAAATGAATAACAATAACCTAATTTGTCCAACTTAGAAACAGATACCAAATTCCGTCTAAACGACGATACAATACAAGTATCAAATAAAATCAAGTTTTCAATAACAACATAAAATGACCAATAGTCTTTACTTCTACCGATTCTACATCTCCTACATAGATGTACCTTTCAGCATCAGTTGGATTTCGATAGCTCAGGCAACCCTGCATAGAAACACTTATGTGATTAGAGGCACCGAAATCTAACCACCAAATGTTTCTAGGTAGTGAAGCCAAGTTTACCTCAGAACAGACCAAGGCAATAGACATACCTTTCTTTACACGCCAAGCGTGATATTTGGCATAGCTCTTCTTTACATGTCCAGGCTTCCCGTAAAAAAAACCATCATTGTCCTTACGCTGTTTCTTTTCTGCTGTACCCTTAGTAGCTTATTTATCCTTCTTTCTCTTTTTGTCTTTGCCCTTAGAGGTGCTAGCCAAATAAGCACTTTCAGTCTGGTTATGCTTTATTCTCTCTTCCTCTTACACACAATATGAAATGAGCTCGTTGAGAGTCCATTTCTCCTTCTAACAGTTATGACTGATTTGAAATTGATTGTATTGTACAGGAAGAAAGATCAATACCAAATGCACGAGCAAGTCATCTGACAGCTCAAGCTTGAGTGCCTTAAGTTTTGAAGCAATGTTAGGCATTTCCATAATGTACTCCAATATGTTCCATTTGCATTTATAGTTCATACGAATCAAGCGTCGAAAAAGTGTGCTTGTTTTCGCCTTATCATTTTTTGGCAAAACTCTTTTCAATTTCAGCAAGGAACTCTTTGGCATTGGTTATCTCCTCATATATTGCACCCATGAATGCCTCCAGAATGCCACGCTTTAAGATCATCAGACTCATACGGTTTGAACGATCTCACCTCTCAAAATTCTTCCTAGCATTAGAAGAACTTTCATCCGTAAGAGGGGCAGGTTCGTCTGTCCTAAGTGCAAGGTCCAGATCCATGCAGTCAAGAACAATTAACATGTTCTCTTTCTAATCCTTAAATTTTGTCCCGATCAAAATGGGAATGTTGTTAAGGTTAGTAGATATCGTAGTCACATTAGTTGTAAACAGAACAAAAAAATTATCCAAATATGCTCATATCAAAAGTCAATCATAGTATTCATTCTATTCAAATAATTAATCAGTCCATTTTTAAGATACATAGCACAACATTAATATCAAGTCGTTGGACAATAATATTAACTATAAATGGTACACTTTTTGTAATGATCGAACACTAACAATAATTCATGTCAAATAATAAATTTATCTTTGGATCAATTTATTATTTACATGTAAAACCTTATAATTGGCACATGTGTGTGTAATTTCAGGCAAATATTAACCTTCCTTCGGGTCAGCTAATACCCGCATGAATTTACACACGCATACACATAAATACCTTCATGAATAATCTACACAAGATATGTCACTTTGGTGACATCTTGCTTCAATTAACTCATTGAGAATGTTCAATAATCATAATTAATCCTTAAAAACTACCAAAGTAATTGAATTTAATTGAAACAAAAAAAGCACCTTAATTAAATTGAATTAAACAAATTTAATTCAAAAAATAAAAAACAAATCATTGTATGCTACAGTACCGTACCCGAGAAAGAGGAAACTAAAATGCCCGTTTTTTTGTATGGTAGCGCAAGAAACAGAAAAAAAATCTGCTCATGTACAGTACCTACGAAGTAGGGGAAAATCACTCGGAATCGGTACTGATACCGCAAAGCAGGAAATAATCCCTGCACCGGTACTGTACCGAGAAGTACCTGATAAATGCCCATCCCCTTCTTCTCCAAAATAACCTCCGGCAGTTTTCCTTCATGGCCTTCGGACGCCATTTTATTTTTTTTTTTTTAATTTCCTTAAATCCATTGGTTTTAAAACATAAAATCATCAAAACTCAATATACATATGCAATTTACATAACAAAATCACATTTGCATACCAATCATTAATCGTAAACATCAAAAATGAAAAATTCATAAATTCATAAATCTATAAAACCCGAATTTTAGATTTACTCTAAATTTTTTAACTTTAATCTCCTTAAAAAAATCAACAATGGACCGTTCTGATACCACTTGTAGGAATTAAAATTAAACATAATAAATATGTTATATAACACAAATAATTATATATGCATATTTCTATGAAATTCTTCAAACTATAATCTTATATGCATATATCATTTTGATTTCTATGAAAAACATATTTGTATAACTCGATTGCTGAAAACTTACATGATTTCATGAATAATTGAATCACAAATTAGAGGATCAGATCTTTCAAATTGACAAAAACTTTTGAGTTCTTTTTTAGAATACTCTCTTGAAGAAATAGAGATAACTACTCTAAAAAAATAGGGTCTTCTTGCTCGTGTAATTTGAGGATCATAACATTTATTAGTAAATATTGATATTTCTAATTTGACCCTTCAACAAATTAAAATATCATTTCTGATATCTACACATTAATTTCATGATAATTATACCCATAAATTTTTAATTTTTAATTTTTTTAAATAGACCATTTTAATTAAGCTTATTCAAGTATAGCACATACTCATTTTATTTAACATATGTCACCCTACATATTAAATTTTTTTAACATATTGAAATATAAGTTCTTGTTTTTGTTATCATCAAGAATTAACTAAAAAGGAGAAAAATTATCTAAGTAGTGCGGGCTTTCCTCACCAAATCAAGGATTTGAGGATTCTTTCTATGCTACTTAAGAAATTCATTTTTTTACTAATATTTTAGTAATATATATGAATAGAAAGATGGACTCATCCATATATCCTATCTATTTTTTTTCTTTTTATATCTAAAAAACAATTGACTTCATTCAATGTTTAACTCAAAGAACTGCACTTACTCCCCCTCAAAATGGTTTTGCTGCAATGGATGCCTGAGGAATTAGAAATATATTATAAAAGAGAACAAAAATTAGTTTTGAAAATAACAAAAAACAAAAACAATGTCAAAATGAATCATAAAATTAATGTCAAATCTAGCTAGCCACGAGGAAGACCGCCTCTGCCTATGATGATGGCATGACTTCTTAGTTCTTCGAGGATGTGCATGTCTCTCAAATTTTTTTTACATATATGAAGTTTAGTATGAATATTTAAAATTATGTTAAATGTGATGTGTATCATATGTCACTATGAGTAAATTGAATAAGAAGAAATAGGTAATTAATTACTAATTAGTAATCACCTAATTACACTCTTTGTATTTAAATTAATAAATTGATTTTTTTTCTTTACTATGTGATTAGACTTAGACGACCAAAAGATTGTATATATAGGTTAATTTTCCCATTAATTTCTTATTAAATTCAAGAACTCCAATTTTTTGTAAAAATATGATCCATTATCAAATTCGATAATACACAAAACCATTTTCAAGATTCAAATTCTTCGAAAAATAATTGATCTTCGTGAGTATGGTGATCTAATATTAAAATTAATGAAATGAAAAAGGTAAATTTGAGAAATGATCATCTTAGATAGACGGTAATCAATCGGATATCACAGTATTACATTTTTTATTTGCTTATATAGTTAGTTTGCACAAATATAATAATTTTTTCACTTTTTTCCTCTATAATTTAGACATACACATGTAATAAATAGTAAACAGATTACCCAAATGTGATTTTATAAGAAAATTAATCAACTTTTTTAATATAAATTTCTATTTTCATTTTAAAATAATATTAATATTATATTATTTATTTTTAGAATTTTTAATTCCGAAGCACACAAATATTTAACTAGTATTGAATGATCGGCACTTTGGTTAAACCAAAAAATTTAATATGAAAGAATTTGGAAAGACGGAAGACCGTAACATTTTAATCTAAAGCCGTTAGATAAAAATATAACGCCATGTGTCAAAATGCTATTGGTGGGACATGTTAAGGATTGGAACAAACACGACACATGACTTGACATCATATTTGTTTCGGATTTTTTTCTTTTAATTGTTTTTAGAAGACATTGTGAAATTTTTTATTCATAGATGTGCTCAATAAAAATTATTTGGGTTATTATTGTAGAAAATTAATTTTTATTTTAAAAATAACATGAATTGTGAATTTAGGAAATGTCCTCCTCTACCAACAGGATAGGGTGAGTTTAGGAAATTGGCATTATGATTCTTATGCAATAGGGCATTAGGGTTTGAGCAAGCACCGAGTCTGTAACGACTTATAGCTTCACTTGGTATGAAATTTAGGTTTTATACAAAAGTAGCTGCAATAAAAAATTTAGTACCAAATTAGATATCAAATTTCATAATCATCAAAAATAGTTGTTATAAGTGTTTTCCCCAACACCAACGACATGTGTCACACCATATTAGGGAGCTCTAGGAGAAGGAAAGTTTCAGATCTCGAGCAAAAGGCCATCATTGCCCTCCGAAAGTAGCGTCCAATAAGTCCAATCACCGTGACAGAATGTCTGATCAACCTCTGAACCATCGCTTTAAAAGTACATCAACAATAAATGATTGTCGTTTTATGTCAAGGTCATCTCCCTTCCGTCCAATCGACGACATTCAAAGCTTTGTGTCTCGCAAAGCCTCTCCAACACGCATCCAAGAGGCTTCTTCGACACGCTTCCTCCTCCAAGGCTCTAGTTTTAAACACCTCCTCTACAAACGGTACAAGTTATGTCTGCTCTCACCTAAGGAAATTACGCCAAAATGTCGATAAAATAATGACCTAAGCATCGGAGGATAAAATATAGACTTAAGTATCGGAGACCCTTAGACGAGAAACCACCTCCCGATTCCTCACCTTTGGGTTTTTGTTTGTGTTTTGCAGACAATGAGGTGGCAAGGAGCTCTATCCAGAGGGGAGACTACTCAAGGATTACTGTTGAAGTTTTCGGCATCAACAGTTGGCACCGTCTGTGGGAACGATTGTAAAGTCATTCATGTTTAAAGCATTTGAAACCTTTTTCTTCCCTCAATGAGAGAACATGTCTAGAACTCTACGTCGATGAAGTCCAATACGAAAGGAAGGACCCACGTTTCCCCCTGCCAGAAGAACGACCTCCTGTCACCATGACAATCACCGGGCAAAGGAAGAAAGACATGGCATGTGTAATATCCAAGGTAACCAGGAAGGGGGAGGAAAGGCGTGCCAGTCACCGTTCGGGTCATAACGGTCTCTTACACAGAAATGGTCCTTCCCTACAACTTAAAGGCTCGCTGGTAAAATCGCCAGGCATTCACGGAACCCTCAGGCAAAAATCACCCAAGAAAGGGCGCAAGACGACCTACTGACTCAAAGAGAGTGCCACATCTCGGTGAAGCCGGGAACGACACAACGCCAGGCTGAGGGTGGCTAGACTCTCTTTGTAAGGTTTTGGTTGGGGTCAGTACAATAAGATGAAGGAAGAAAACAAAGTCACCGGAGAGTAAACAAAGGCGAAGACCCCCAAAGGACCCTCGGAGAGTAATATATGAGCAACGACAGAAGGTGGAGGAAAGTATCGGTGGGCCTTCCTCCGTCTAAATCCCTCAGGTGAAAGGCAGTACGGATGGATGGGTCTGGGATCATCCCCCAACCACGGGTGAGATACAAACTTAGGCTACGCGGCTTCCAGTACCCAAATCTCACTTTGGGCGAAACAGAAGGATGAAAGCCTCGACAAGACTAGCGCACAGGCTCGCGAGCCAAGCTGAGACATGAAGCCCCATTGAAAGGAGCGGTTTTACTCTAACCAAGCCCCCATGCAAGACGGATCAACCCACGGGAAATGAGGAGCCCACTCATCTTCGGAGGCATGCCATAATCAAGAAGCCAAATAGGATTTCGAGATGCTCCCATCTCGAAAGAGGCATCGAGACTGGAATGTATGAATTTAATAAATGCACATAATTTGCATAGGGCTTATTTTGGGAACGATTCTCCACTACTATTTTCCCCCAACTAAGAGCAAAAATCGTTATCTTCTTATTTTGAAAAGAATTAGCAAATCTCATATCTAACGTTTGAACCATGATATGAAATGAGTTCCATCAAGAAAGCATAACATAAATCAAATTAGTAAAATAACTAAAATAAATAATAAATCACACAAGTGGTAAGCACGCAATATATCAATGGCTAGCCCAAGTCAATATCTTATTACGTAGAGTATCTCATTGGACAACCACTCTATCTATGTTCTTTGCGTCAAAATGAAAACCCACTTCATTTATTAATTAGCAATAAAGTTTTTACACCATATTCTTTAAAGGACAATATTCTCAACATAAATGTGGTAAGTCCCTTGTATAAATGCATTTTATTTGGTTGAATATATTAACCTTTCAACCTAAATTGTATTTTTAGGTTTGAGTCCAAATGGTACCAAAATATAGAAGAACAAAATATTAAGAAACTAGAATTTGATATTTGCTTTCTCTTCCATAGTGACAATTTTATTATATTTTTTCCTATTTTTCCTCCTTTATACTTGGAATGACAATATTCAAAATGAAAACAGATCTACTCCTTTCAGTTAGTCTGGATTGTTCAGTTGAAATAAATAGCCTAGGTAGGCCGAACGCCAAAGTTAAAAAAACTAAAAAATTAATTTTTTTCTGACCAATCTAGGCTATTGTTTTTAGTCCAACGGTGAAGATATAACATAAATTTCTCATATTCTGTCCACAGAAGTAAATCTATGCAAGATGGTACATAATCATAATTTGATTCAACCAATAAAAAGTTATTATCTTTATTTTAATATTTTATATAAATTTAGATTAATAAAAGGTTTGAACGGAAATGCATTGATTTTCAATGAAAGTTGGACGGAATGTGTAATTTAATATTTTTTTACAATGTTGAAATCTAACACTAATTTTTTTCTAACCGCTATGGACCATTGCTTTTTAGTTTAGCGGTCTAGATGCAACATTAATCCCTCAAATTCTGTTGAATAAGAGAAACTTATCTAAGATGGCACATAATGATAGCTTAACCATTAAAAAGTTTTTAACTTATTTAACAAATTGTTGAAATTTGGGTTAATAAAAGGTTTAAACAGAAATGGATCGCTTTTCAAACGGAAGTTGGATAGAATGACTAATATGAGACGTTTAACAATATAGTTTTTAAAGTATATGGAATAGATATATATTTTTTTTTAAGTTTAAATGTAATAAATTAGTGGTGGATGTCTTTAAATAAATAAATTTAAATGTAACATATTAGTGAACTCTCTAATTTAGTTAATTGTAGTTATTAATATGATTTTAAGTTTGACCATCTTAGTTTAGAAAGGAAGAATGAAAGTAGGTCTATATACCACATCTCTACAAACTCAAATTATTGTCTTGTAGGCTGTTCATTGTTGGACAATTGGTGATATTGGACCGATTTTGGATTCTCCACCGTTGAAAATCTAATGGCATAGAGGCAGTTTGGCGAGCAATTGTTCGAATTGATCTGGACCGTCAGATCTCACTCGTCAAACTATAAAAAACAATTTTTTTTAATTTTTTAAATTTTCTTATTGTCGATTTGGGCCGTTAAGATCACCGTAGACAACTCAAATTAGACGTACCCTCTGTCCTGACTGAGAACCACGGATAATCTGCATACTATTGGACCGGTGTTCACGCGTGTTTGAAAGTCTGGGCCTAAGCCTAAGGCAAAGGCTCCAACAAAACGTGCTGAATGCAGATCAGCAAATCCTACATCGTTGGAAGCAGAGAGTCAGCCATTGGCAAAGCATCGGGAAGAGTGAGATGGCTGACGAGAAAGTGAAGGCTGATGCATTGCAGATAATTGGAATGTTCCAACTGCTTCCTAGATTGGTAGTCTTTGATCTCGATTACACGCTCTGGCCTTTCTACTGGTATTTTTCCCCTTTCTCTCTCTCTTTTTTATTTTATCTATTTTTGTTTGGTTACCGAGAAAACTACGATAACTCAGGCTTTCAATATGGTAAATTTCAATTTTGTTTTCTTTCTTCTCTTTTCTCTTCCTTTTCTTTCCTAAGAGTATGTGTTAAATGGAATAGAAGACCACTCATTTACATCCCGTATTAGATTTTGTAATTATCTTTTGCTGTATTTTTTTCTGTTGGAATGATGAAATATTATTCGTGATAATTTATCTGCACTTTGATTGGAAGACAAATCAAGTTTAAACTATTAGAAAACTATAATGCATCTGGATTATAAACGCTGCAATGATCGGAAAGATCATTGATTCATTAACACTGTAATGTAATTTACAGAATTCAATTTCTCTTATTTAAAAAATTTAGAGAAAATTGTTCACGCGTTAGAAACTTGGAAGTATACTTGTCGTTCTATCTAACCAAGGAGCAAGAACGATATCAAGGGGCTTTCAAGAAGGATATCAAGGGGCTTTCGGCAAACACCAGACCAGGGGCTGGCTGATACGCTACGCTATTGGACTATTGATCTCATGAATTCAAACTATAGAAGTTTGTCGAATTTGTGTTTAGTCTTTCCTTACTTTTAAGGCTTCTTGCCTTTTGAGAATTAACACCTCAATTCATTTTGATGGTTTCGAAAAAGCAGGCTATGGTTGAGACTAGCTGCGAATGATAATTCTTTCCTGACTTTGTGTTATTGACTGATGCTGTCTGTAGCACAAAGTCAGGGTATTGATGCAAAGATCATCAAACCTAAATGAAATAGGCCTAGCCAGGTACGAGATAGCAGTTCTGCCTAGTTTTATTCAATTATATGAACCCTATTCTAGTAACCAGGGAGATCTTTAATTAGTAAAATGTTTCAAGACTTCCATTTTTTTCATGCTAATATTTGGAATACCAAAAATCTAATGCTACTTCTTTGTTTTGAATCACTACACAATTAGACTTAGCTAACATGTAGCTCCTTAGCAGTGAATGTCGATCGAAACGCGAAATGCCATCTTTATATCCAGAAGCAAAAGGAATTATATATGCTCTACAGGAGAAAGGGATTAATCTTGCCATTGCTTCCAGATCACCTACTGCTGATATAGCAAAGACATTTCTTGACAAATTGAACATCAAATCCATGTTCGTAGCCCAGGTAAGTCAGTCAAAGAGTTTCGTTTTTTCATTCTTTGTATTTTTAAACTTATTGACATTTCAGATCGTACTTCTTCTTGTGGAATTGGAGACCTGCTAAAATGGTTTCCTCGCTGTAAGTCTTCCCTAGTTATCACAACTTGGTGAGATGGTTATTTTCTTTCGAATAGTCTGTCAGAAGTTCAGAATGATGTATCTATTGTTGTTAAACTCCCGATCCGGATCGTAGGATCTTACGATTTTACAATCCTGTCTAGCTCCTACAATCCGATTCATAGGTAAAATCTTAAATTGGAGGATTTTACGATCCTACTATATTTTTTGTTTAGGACTAGTAGGATCTAAGGATCCTATTACAATCTTACGATCTCACAAACTATAATTTTGCAAGATATTTATAAGAAAATAATATAATGTTTATTTAATCTGTTTAATTTTTAAGTTATATTTAAATTGAACTTAGTAAGATCTCTCCAGATAGAATTTCGATTCCCAATAGATTTCTCAGGATACCCTGCCTCCCAAATACTTAACAAAGACATGATAATTTCCATTAGAAAAATCTCCCCCTTTTCATTCTATTCATTTGGTCCCTTCACTAGAAGATATTGCAAAAGGCAATTCCTATATTGTATCACACAACCAACTAGAATTAGTGCTTCAGCAAAGTGATGACCATTGCTAGCTAGAACTAATTTAATGATTACTTAACTAAATCAAGTAAATTTGCAAAATTACTGATAGTCTGATACTATCATACTTCCTCAAGCACTAGGGGACTGAGAGAGTAATAAGGATTTGACTTGTGTTGTTATATGCTTCATCCGTACACTTAGTTTAGTCAGTTACAGATACCCATTCAGATGCTGGAATGAAACTACTATTGAAATAGCTTTTAAAGCGCTATCACATTGATAAGCTCTTGGTTTTCCAGGAGATTTTTTCAACTTGGACACACAAGACAGATCACTTCCAGAGAATTCATTCAAGGACCGGGATACCCTTCAACTCAATGCTCTTTTTCGATGACGAGGATCGAAATATTGAACCAGTAAAAATTTGTTTTCTCATCCATTTTTCTCTCCGTTCGAATCGATCTTTCGCTTTTCTTTGGTCCTCCCTTATGTTTGACTAGTACCCTCCCTGCTAGAATTACTTACATTAATTGATTTTAATAATTTTTGTAGCAAGTTTTAAAGAGCTCCTGTAAAGCTTTGGTAACCATTAATGAAAACTTATCATGATTATTACAGGTTTCAAAGATGGGAGTAACTAGTATTCTGGTTGACAATGGTGTAAATCTTAGAGAATTGAGACGTGGCCTCACTGAATTCTCTCAAAACGTGAATACTTCTGGGAAGAACAACCGGAAGCGGCGCACAGATATTGCTTCAAATTCAACTTCATCAGAGATGAATGACTAGAAATACAATGTCTTCTATATGGCAAGCTGTGGGGAAAGGATCTTATTGGTAAATGGCATCTTCAACAGATGTTTTTTGGTCAGTTCTGGATAATACAGATATACTTTTATATGAATTATTTATAAGTAGGGTGTTCACGGTTGACAATATAACCGAAGTGAATCTAACCTTTCATGTCAAAAGAACTGAACCGAACTGAACCGCGAGTTTTGATTCGGTTCAGTTCAATTCTTCGGTTTGATATTATTAATTTAAATAAATTTTAAAATTATTTTTAAATGATATTATTAAAAATATATATATAATCAAAAGTTTTATTTCGATTCGGTTCATTTGATATGAAATTATATATAAAAGTTAAAAAATTAAAAAATATTAATATAAATTTAATGTTTCAGATCAGTTTGATTCGAAAATCATCCAAACTTCAAACGGAACCGAAACTTCAGTTCTCTCATTTTTTGAATCGAATTAAACCAGTCATTTTTTGTTCGCTTTGATTCGGTTGGTTAAGGACAATTTTGAAGATCAATTTTTAGACATCATGTATTGAATGGAATGATTCAAGGAAAGAGAGAATAAGAAATCCAATGAAGTGATATCAGAAATGAGTAACCATGAACTTTTACTTTGCAGGAGAAGAGATCATGTAGAAAATAATGTTAGTAGTTACGAACAAGGTTCCTCAATTCTGTGTTATTGGAATTATTTTCGTTACTCTATTCTCATGTGTTTTAAAATGTAATAATTTATGCATATTTGAGGGGAGAAAATGAATGGACTCTTAAAATTTAAAAAAGATGCACTCAAGTATGGAAATTCTCTCGTGCTATTGTGCAGCGTTTAGTGAGGTTTCCCTCCAATGAATTTTGTTTGGCTAAAAAATAAGGTACAGATATGAAGATCCATAGTAGTTTTCTCGATTTCTGATCATTGGTACCTACCTACTCATTTGATCAATCCTCAGTAAAATCACTTTAGCAACAAAAGAAGATTCTCCATTCATCACTAACCAATCCAAGCTGAAATTCTGGTACTTAGAGACATAGGAAGGCACTCGTAAATGTGCTTGTAAAGGCAATGATATTAGGCACTGTTCTTTTTTTTCATTGGGATAGAATCTTCAAGCACTAATAAGCACAGATATTTTCAATCTAAAACAAAATTCATCTTTTCCCATCCTTTTCCATGTCATCCAACACGTACGACATTATGATCATCAAACACCTCACCTTGCATGGGTGGCAAAGGACGATGGTTAATAAGGAATAGACGCAAAACACAACCCATCTAATATAATGTATACATCATTTTCGTGAACAATGCCATGAAAAAACAAAAGAAAAATTGAGCTGCAAATTTAACTAAGGGCAGCGAATTAAAGGTTTTACGTGCCATCCAAATCAACTAGATGCTAATAAGCAAATGCACACGATTTCACATCAATTATACAACTTTACAAACAAACAAAAGAGGGGGATCATATTTCCTTTTATGTGAAAAAAGGGTATTCCTAAAGGTATCCGTATGGAGACAACTCCATAATAGTATTGAAATGCACAAAATGAAACAGAGATCTTACTAGCATAGTATTCCAAATGAAATACTACTAAAACTTACTTCCCTTGCTAACCAACAAAATGGGATGACTTAAGCCCTTTCTGCCACAAGCAGTTGTGCGAGTTCTTCCCTACGTCGTTCCAGTTCCTGTGATTGATAATGACAGTCAATTTGTGCAATAAATATTTTGAGAAATCAAAATATGTAATGTTCCAGACACAGATTGGCAGTTTTGTGAAAAAGTGTATTGGAGAGGATTGAATCTCACAACGGGTATCTATTATCTGAGAGATTCCATTGATATTGATAAAAGTTCTGAGAATTCTACATGAAATTCTTTGATAAGTGATAAGATGTCAACCTCTTGAAAGTGATCCCAACCGTATGAGGTTTCACAATCTTTAATTTGTTAAACATAAAACTTCATATTGTAAACAAATATTTTCATCTTCATCTCTCATATTGCGATAATTTAAGTGAATCTTAGCATACCTCCCGCTGACTGCACTAACAAGCTCAAAGCAACAATCCAGGACTTCATTGTTTACTCAATACTTCTACATTTGTAGAAGTGAATTTCGTTTTACTCCCATGTTTTTGCCCCATGTTTTTGCCGCATATATCGGCTTCTTTAATCTTTTAAAATTTTTAGACAAATAACACAACGTGCAGTGAGGTTAATTTAGCAAAACATCCCAGTTGCCTACTGGTTACTTCCACTAGCTTGCACATTGCACTCATGTTCTTAACCTTCAGCAAGATATATTTGCAACGAATAACCAAAAACATCATTGAATATTTGTATCTATCTTTAGCCAATGGAACTCATAGGGAACCTCGACTATTTGCATCTATCTTTAGCCAATGGAACTCACAGTGAACCTTGACTAACACAAGTACGCAAGATATATTACCTGAAGATCTTTAAATGCCTGCTCCCTTGTAATTTCTCTCTTCTGACGAGCACGTTTTAAAAACCCAATGCATAGGATTCCCTTCAAGTTAAAAAGAAGAAGAAATTTAAAAAAAACAAGAGAATTATTAGGATTCCCTTCAAGTTAAAAAGTAGTAGAAATTAAAAAAAAACAAGAGAATTATCGGTACTTGAACTCTACACTCATAAAAAAAAATATAACTATGCTTTCCTGCGATCTCATTTGGGTTGAGAGAATGGTTCTCTTGATCAACCATATAATGTTAACTAGATAAAGCACGTGTAGGTTGCATTTGATAGGCATAATTATTATTAATTTTAAATCTAAGTTATAATTAAAGATAAAACATGTGCAATACAAACATAACATGTTTTTCTCTTTAAGTCGTGACTTTCTATTACCCTTTCTTTTTTTTTCAAGCTCATGTACTCCCTTTCATTTTCTTCCGATATGAGCTTTCTCGCTTGTTACAATTATTTAGGACACCTAATACTATGCACAAACTCATATTAGTTTTGTTCGAATTATGTTTATTCATTTGTTTTGTTTCATCTAGTTTTTTTTTGTCAAATAGTTGAAATAACTATAAAGTGCTAAACAACAAATAGCTTCCCAGACACATAAGAAGAGAATCACACCATACATATAGTTTCCGAGAACCTTCTTGGAAAATCAGCATTAAATTAAGGATTCTCCCTACAAATTGTTAAATCATCGATAGTTCCAAGCTTGCATCACTCTCTACATTAAACTTTACCTAATAATTCACTCTAATCATTGGAATTGAAAATATTTTTGGTAAAATCGCTTGTTAAATTTACATATTCAATTAACCTTCTATTTTTTTATATAAAATTTTATTGATCTTATTTATGCAATGAAAGTACAAATTTTCTAATAAGAAACATAATGCAATGCAAGTACAATGAATATTAATAATGAGAAAATAATTACAGATATAGATAATCATTGAGAAAATAACCAATAAGCATGTGCATTCCTTAAGGACATTTTAGGATAAGTAAAAAAGTTAGAGCACCAAATTGTCTAAAAATGTTTCTCCAATTCTTCTACCTTTTAATAGATTATTATAGAGTATAGATATAGATTATAGACCATAGCTGATCGAATCTTCACAACTCGCATTTAACAGAGAAGGAAAAAAGTGTAACCTTCGCCACAAACTTAAAAAATTAATGTTTTAACATTATTATTTTTTTCATCAGTAATGATTTAACACTATCTTACCGAAATAACATAAACTGCACCACAAGCAAGGAGCAGATAACTTGCTACATTCTGGACAGTAATGAACTCTTGCTGCTCCCCAGTATAGTTAGGGAAAGCCCTAGTCATCACTGCAACACTGCAGATAATGATCATGATTTCAGAAATCAAATAGATGAGAGTCCAATTGTGCGTAGAATCTACAAACAGAATTCAAGAGTAACATTGGTGTCAAATCAACCTGACGCACGTCACTACTTAACAGATCTCACAACAACATGTCGTTTGAATAAGTTTAGAATCAGATATGTCCCAGATGAACCTTCTTACACATCACAACTGAGTATTGTTTTTAATTAGATAATTCACCCAAAGGCATTTTCCAGAACCGAACTTAGCACATAATTGAGATTAACTCTAAAAGTATTACACAAAAAAAACAAAAATATGACGTGGCTAGACAATTAGTAAGGGTTAACGTAGACTGGGAGCTTAACCCCAAAAGACTGTCAAAAGGACATACGGGAGTCTTAGAACAAATCATCGAAAAGTAAATTCAATTGGAATCAGCAAGTGTTAAGCAATCTAGATTGGAAACATACAATATCTGCAGCATTCCCCTACCAGCCCAGTACTCCAACACCTGCAGATTCTCGACTAAATTAAATATAGATCATAAATGAGAATCTCTAAAGACGATCTTCAATAAATGTCTAGAGATGTCCATCAGTTGGCATATTAAAAGAAAAAATATGATGCTTCACATAGTATTAGCAATACTGTAATGTCCTCCGCAAGAGGGGCAGGGGGAGCAAGCATTTACCCCAAGTATAAGTATATCATTTAGAGGCTAAATAAGAATGTTAAAAGTATGGATTTCAACTTTTTTTAATTATGGATTTCACATGCGAGAGCTTGTGAAACATTTTCATTTTTTGTGATGGAGATTGTTGTATGTTCGTTTAGTCTTACTAAGTAGATTGGCTTAGGTCCTTTCCTAATTTTTTCTCTTCTTTCCCATTTAGTTTTTGCTTAGCCAGGTCGAGTCCATCCATCTTTCCACACTTTCCCATTTATTTTCTCGTTTCCTCAATATATTTTGCTTTCTTATTATTAAGAAAAGGAGACCGTTTTTTATCAGTAAAATAAAGATTGTATTATGCACGGAACCCTTAAAAACAGGAAGAATACAGCCTTAATAATCATCTAGAAAAAGTAGAAAGCAAGGATTACACTCAGGACTTTTCCTGGTCACAACCTACAAGAAGAATCTCAAGCCATTCTACCAAGATTCTAAAAAACAAAAAAGAACTTGCAAGAAGCAAGTTCTATTTCTTCAAAAATTCTAGATTTCCTTTTCCTCCAAATGGACCATAAAAGAGACAAATGAATCATATCCCAAAACTTCGGATCCAAAAAAGAACCTTCAGCTGATTTCTATTTTTTAGCAATATGAAAACCTCCAAAATATGAACGGCAAAACCCACCGTACCTGAAGACTAGAATCAGATATAAATAGGCCATCAATTGAGACATAATTGCCATCTAAACCGATAGGCAGACTGATGCTTTGTTGAAAACATCCAAGAATCTGGATTTCATTGTTGTGACATATGGTATGGAGAGAAAGGAACAATTTTGTTTTTCAATATTTTGCTTAAATTGAAGTCTGAAGTCAGTACAAATTGCAGGACAACAGATGCTGAATAAAAGTTGGTAAAATTAAAATGAACTTGAGATAGAAAGTAACTAGCCAACAAAATAAACATATATCAGTTCAGGAAGTTCAAAATTTAAATAATTCTTAGAGACGGACCTTCCAGAACTTCATAATGAATCCCCATTCCGTCTCTGCAAGAACCACCAGGAATCCAATCGCAACCGCATAACACCGAAATATCCCATTGAAGATCTGCAAATTTACCACCAGATAACACAGTTATGTACACAGCTAGACAGGTAAACAGACAAAGTACAAAAACAGATAGAAAGAGGGAGAGAGAGAGAGAGTACATCGGGTCCGTCCTTGAATGATCGAATGGCGGATAAAACATTAACGGCAATACAGAGGATGGCAGCGAGAGCCGTTAAGAAGCCGAAGCATCTGCAAGTAAGCAAAAGGATATCAGGTCCCCCTCTAAGTCTACTGGTCGAAGAGGACGGCGACGACGCTGCTCCGACTACTGTCTCTCCCTCTTCATCTACCGGCATTTTTTCCTCAGCTGCAAGAAAGCTCACCAAGATTCTCTCTCATTCCATGACCTCTTTCACTCTCTACGTTTCGAGATCGTGATTGGGAGTTTCTAGAAGAGAAGCACTTGCAAGTTGCAGGATAACTTCAGCTGTTATTCAAAAGGAATTGGGCGACTGAAAATGAAACGTGTCGAATTTTAGTTACGTTCGACATGTATTCATCTGTGCCGCTAAACGACGAGTTTTGTTGTTTTTTTTTTAACAAGAAAAACTTCCATTAATCAGAAAATAGGGACAAGACCCCAACTCACAGCTAGCACAACCCTTCTCACCCATTGAACAATAACATCAGCACATCTATTCACATTACAGCAAATTAAATTAAAACTTACATAATCCAAATCATAAAATTCCTCCATCATCATATCAAACTCTCTAGACAATATATTTGCTTTGCAAAGACAACCGTAATCTTTCGTTAGAGTCTTCAACCACTACACGAAGAAGAAACCTGGATTTCAATGCTCGTATATCTTCCTCCACTGCATTGCAAATCGTTGAATACGACAGTCCCGAACCTGATCCATTTACCCAACCACTTGTTAAGAACTCTCCTTGATGCCCACGACAAACCCAGCCACCAACACTTCTTCCATCTGTTAAAGTAACATGGCTCACATTAAGCTTAACAATATCGCTTAAAGGCGGAGTCCAAATCTGAATAACTCTATTATCTTTAAATTCATTGATCTTCCCTTTTTTTTGTCACACTCCCAACACTCCTCGAAGCCAATAATGGGTTGAAATTACCAGACTCCTCTAAAGCAGCCTCATACTCCCTTTTCTCCACAACATCAAAGCCATATTAGGATCCGGTTCTAACCCTTTAAAAATACAGTAATTTCGTTAATTCCATATGCTCCATAACCCATATGCTATCGCTCTTAAAATATTTGAATTATACGGGCAAGTCGATAGCATATTCAGCAAATTTTTCCAAATCACAATGAAAGAATTACCTCTGAAATGAAATGACACAAAGCTATAATCAGTAGCAAACCCGAAAGCTCGTGCGAATGGGCAGTGAAAAAACAAATGTACTATCGACTCTTCATCTTTTTCATATAATGCACAGCCCATTGAGCTCAAAATGCATCTCCTTTTTTTAAGAGCGTCCTTGGTCGGTAAACAATTCGACATACATCTCCAAAGGAAGAATTTGATCTTGGGAGCCACTTGAATTTTCCAAATTAATCTTCATACTCTTCTGTCATATGCTAAATCTTTCTTACTCTTTGTATTCGAAGACTTAGCCGCCTCCATTTCCTGTAAGTATTTGGCAATAAAATACCTAGAAGCTACTGAATATTCCCCATTCTTTTGGCAAGCCCACCACGGTCGATCCTACACTGCAACTCGGTTAAGAGGAATTTTGAGGATTCTGCTCATTTTCGTTAAAAATTGCTCTAATTTTGGCCTCATTCCAGACGAGTTTTGTTGTTGACTCGCTTTAAATTTTGTTTTATCAATGCTTTTTGTTTTTTGACAAAGATTTATCAACAAGCAATTGATTTATTAGCATTATATATATATTAGGATAAAAGCGTGAAACTATTTTTAGACATAAAATATCCTCACTATATCATGAAATTTTTTAATTACCTTCATAAATATTAAGATTATATGTAAATTAAATGTTTAATAACACTTTTAACTTTTTAGATAATATTATCTGAATCTTTTTAGAAAATTCTAAATTGTCTTATACACACTTAATAATGAAATTATTTTTAAATTATTTATGTTTTTCTTGGATAATTACCCAATAACACTTTATATAATTTTTATTTTTAATGACTTCTTATATCATCCTTTGCTAGGTTGTGATAATTTTTTAATAATCAATTGTATAATTATGTTTATTAAGGTAAATACTTTAAAATGTACGAGACGAAACGCATGAAAAATGTAAATAAAATAATCCGTTATTTTTTTAGTTTAGTATGTTATTAAAAATATTGAAATTTAAAATAATTTTATATATTTGAACGGAATCTAATATATTTTTATAAATTTTATAAACTTTTTGATGCTCTATATGATTTCTTAAAATATTATTTTAATGTAATTTTATTTTTCTAGTTTATCACGTAAATCATAGATTTTAGGATCTAGTTTTATAAATGTTTCAATCTTCGTAGTGTTATATAAATATTTGCATTTTTAGGGACATGTATAAATGTTTGCATTTAAGGGTACCGTGCATGTCGGACGGAAGCTTCAAAGTCATTTACGCAATTATTCATATTCTAACATCTAATCCACTCGTAGGACGGTTATCTTTCACTTTCTCACGGAATGTCATTTTTTGGATTTTGATTTTTGATATTTTGATCTATTTTTCTAATGGATAATCTATTTTAACCTAAATCGTACTTTAATGGTAAGACACAGAGATAGAGATAGATTGATGAATTTATCACCATGGGTTTCAGAAGATACATGTACAATGTGAATGAGAATCAAGGACTGGATAATTGATACCCATCATGAGTTTATGAACTTAATGCTGATAAATCCACAAATCACATTTTTCTGAAACTATAAAAAGAACATACAATACTAGACAATCATGAGCATTAGCATGAAGGTTTTAGATCTAAGTGGTGTAGTTGATATCCCATGCGAGTAAGAAAAACTCTCTTTCTTCACTTCTCTTATATGTGAAAAATATCTTTTAGTGCATTAGTCGGTGTTATTATCAGTGTATATGATCTTGAGAGTTGAGAAACAAAATGTAACGTGTTTTATGTTCACTAACGTGATTTACGTGCATTATTCAGTGTTATTATCATAGTCATAATATAATTCTATCATATCAAAAACTAAAAGGACTCGATTTAAGATGTGAATTCTAAAACCAGAACAAAAAAGGCAAAAAACAAGAAAATATAGGTTTTAAGAGTGTAGTTAAAGTAAATGCCTACTAAGAATTTTTTTATAAAAATGACCAAGTTTTCAGAGTTTTTACAGAAAATCACTGGCGATTCAATGTATTAATTTATTCACATCAATCAAGCTCTTTTCAGGCATTTTTACTAATTTTTTATTGTCCGTTCCATTTATTTAACTCCTCTTAAAATCCGACACTCCTAAGAAAATGTAGGGGAAAGACAGAAAGAGAGGATTTCTTTCTTTTGGTAGAAGAAAGAAGATTACTACAAAACAACATTACCTCATTAAGAAACTATAATATCCAAAACAAAGCTTAAAATTTTAAATAAAAAAAAGCCCCAACTAACACAATAATAATTAATCAATAGTCATCTAAACGATCTCATCCCACTATCAAGAATAGTTGCAGGAGAAAGACTTCTTATATTCTTGATATGAATGCTTATATTTATAGCTTTTTGAACCCAAACTAATAGTAAGACATAGAATACTGACACAAAGCATTAGACAGCAAACATATCACTGTTCCGGCCCAGGTTTAACATTAAACTCCCCAGCAGTACATAAATGTTTAACTCTTCCTTTTTCTTTCTTCTCCTTCATATTTTTCGGGAGGGGGGTGGGGTTTAAGGATCTGTTACTTGAGAAAATTCAAATTTGCAAAGGAAACAAATAACCAATTTACACACTGCATATGTATATATGGAATCTCAAATGAGTTATTTTCAGGACAAACAAGATATACTTCTTTAAAATACCAGCATATACTCTTGGCAACTCTTAGTTATCCCACAAATTGAGCTTAACTTGATAAATCAAATTACTTCGTAACTCACAAGTCACACAAGCCTCACACTCCTTCAAACCTTTGCAACTGTGCTCGCTGCCACTTCTGTAGCAGAGGTGGGTTTGAGGGTGATTTCGACATTGTCATGGACTCCTTGGAGCAGTAGTTCACCGTCATAAGCTACATATTTTCGCCTCTTTGCTGCTCTTAGTGTCCCAACAAGTGCTTCAAATATGTTTGCACATCTATCATCATGAAATAGCGCACCAAATGTGACCTGCAAACAGGAACAGAAATATTCCCCAATCAAAATGCCGATCACATTTAGGCCGTTTAGGCTTACAAACGGATTCAGCCTTTCAAATGACTTGGATATGGATATTGTTTGAAAATGGAGTCTGGAATATAGTGTTATTGCTCAGAACAATATCTCCCACTAAACAATGTTTACTGCTAAGGAGATCTCACGTTGATTGTAGAAAGAGGTGGTGGTCAGTTTATAAGTGTGTGGGGAAAACCTTAACTCAAAAACTAATTTTTAGGGTTGAAAAAGCCTAATACTACTTAACACAGTAGTAGAGCCATGTCAGTCAACAAGTCTCAAACCCAATCAAGGTGAGGCGAGTCAATGGTAATTTGACTCATGGCTCCAATGTGAGTGGGGGACATTGTTGAGGTAATCAAACATCGATTGTAGGAGTCGGTGATCAATTTGTAAGTGTAGAGGAAAGTCTCACATCAAAAGCTAATTTTTTAGGTTAAGATGCTCAATGCCACCGGTAAAAAAACAAACCCAATTACTCTGAGGGAAAAAAAACAAGAAGAAGAAGAAATTTTTTATTTCTGCACAATGAATTCCCCTAACTTTCTGTTGCAAATCATAGCCCTTGCTTGCCATGTTAACACTTCCCTTGACTTTTCTCTTCTATAGGTAATTGATTAAAGACTTCCATCGCTCATATCCATTTTATTCATACATTCCAAAATTCCAGCTTAATTACTTCACAGTATGTCAATAACCAAGGAAGAGAGATTAGCATTGGACTTTTTGCCTCATTCACTTGCTATCTAACTGAAGCACATATGCCTTAAGAAAGCTGGATAACTCAAAGAAATCTCTATCATTCTCTTCTATGGGCATTTTGGACACTCTATGACTGAAAGAAGATATCAAATAGAAATTACCTCAAGGACTAATAATACTGAAAAAAACATATTATCATGCACTATAACAACATTGTAACTTCTAAGAGCTTCTAACCATTTTCTTAAACAAATCTGGCAGGTACAAACCAAAGTGCGTCATGTCGAGTTTGCAGTGTCATAGACATGGGTGAACTGAGAGTGAACCAAATAAGATACATTTAACACTAACGATTTCATTTGACTTCAAATTTTACCATCCCTAACGACCAAAGAAACACCCAAAAACTCAACCAGGAAAGCTAAAGCAGACGCATCGAATTCCAGATCTCCTTTATGAAGCAGAAAAACAGAAGCAACAGATTCCTCCATGTCGAGACATCTAGATCCGAATCAAATCCTATTATCATAATTTGGCAGCCTTAAATGTTCACGTATCTCAATCTGGGCCCAAACCAACACAACATCTCAAAGTTTACTCGGTGAAGAAACTGAAATGAAAAACGAATCGAGCTGAAAGGAACTATTGAAACCTGAAAGTGAGAGAGAGATAAGATACTTCATTACGAATTACCTTGTAAGAACCATCCTCTTGGATCTTGCCAAGCCTTTTGATTTCCTCCTTCAGTCGCTCAACCTCCTCTTCTACGTTCATGATTTCAGATTTTTTTTTCTCGTTTCACGTTTCCTTCTCAAGGAACAACAACCACTTTGTTTAAATCCAAATGGGAAGATAGAGGGTCCCACGTTCAACAGAAGGCGAAAAACTCTTTAAATCCAAATGGGTTTAAAATGAGACATACTAAAAACACTCATTTTAAACTAATTGAACCGGACTGAACTGATGCGGTTCGGTTAATTTTACAATTCTAATGATCTGATTCGATACCATCGGTTGAAAATAAGTGTGGCCCGATTTCGCGCACGGTTTCTGTGAAAAAATCACACTGAATTGAACTGATTAAAACAAAAATAACTTGTAGACTTAGGAAGGTAATTTAAAAGAAATAAGATTCTGAGTTTAATAATAGTACTACAAGCCTTTCACAATTCTTGTTTGAATTCATGTTTGTCCTAATACTTAGTCTTTAATTACTTAAATTATATGCAATTCTGTCTCTTTTGGTATCAAAACCAAGCATGGTAAGATATTTTACTGTTTAATTTAATATCTGCATAATTATTATGCTACACCGCCCAAGTGACTAGTTATTGCTTACTTGAAATTATTTTTATTTAACCTGACTTTTGCCCCAATTGGCTGGTTATTTTTATGCTTGATTATTTATATGTAATCTTTGATTTTCTAATTTGTGAATCTGACGTACCATTAGTTTACTTCAAGCATCCCAATAAGAACTTTTAGATACATAAATCTCGAGGGTGGGGTAGTTGTAAAGACAAATGAGAGAAACATGATTTTATAAGATGTTGTAGAAGTCATAGCAGGTTTGAGAAATAAAAATACATGATGTTTCAATCATAAGAATAATATAGTTATCTTAAACCATAAGTAGTTTATTTAGAAGTAATTCTTCTAGTAGCAATAGGTTTATAGTAAATGCATTACCAGGTAGGCATAATTAATGAAGAACATTTTGAATACTTACCAGACGATCAAGGATCATAGGGTACGGAATATACTCAAAATCCCTAGTAAAAAAATTTATAAATCAACATGGTCTGTTGTTTCCTTCAATCCTAAGCATCATGTAAAAATAACTGAAAAAATATATGCTCTTGAGAAAGATCATGAAATTTATCAATTACTTTCTCCTAATGTAATAAACACCACATTAAAGAATGAGACAATTTCCTTCACTTTGGTTTAGTCCAGATTGGAGTTAAACCACTCACAAGAGGAGCCATAAATACCTCTGTCTTATTAGCCTTGTGATATGCAATATTTACAAATTTTACTGATAGTATTTTAGGATTAATTGAATGCTCACTTTGTAATGGTCCACTTCATTTTGATTGTTTTCTAGATTTGTTTGTTAGTCTAGCAGGCCATCATATTCTTAAATCTTCAATTTTGAATATCAAAACTAGCGGTTACCAAATCATTGAAAGTGTCTAACCCCTAACTTTGATTTTTAGAATACATTACAAAGTAACAAAAATCAATATGAATTTCCAAGCCATCAATAGAAGTCCAAAAAAAGCAAACCATGTTGATTTAATCCAGCCAAAATAATACTAATATTCTAGTCCATAAAGCCATTAGATGGTCCGATATTATTTTGCCTACAAATTAGCTTTTAAACAATGAAAGTCAACCCACTCTAACTCAACGCTCAATTGAAGAAATTGATTATATCCAAAAGTACATGAATTGTACTATTAAAATTAATTTCTAATCTTTTAGTTCTAATCCTTGAATTAGGGAGTTTAGCCAGTCTAGCTCTCCTAGAAGTTCATTTTCTGAATCAACTGTCAATAATAGCCAAGATCTTAGAATCCATCAATTGGAACAAGAATTAAAAAATTTAAAAAGAAAAATTCTTCTAGTAGCAATAGGTTTATAGTAAATACAATACCAGGTAGGCATAATTAATGAAGAACATTTTGAATACTTACCAAATGATCAAGGATCATAGGGTACGGAATATACTCAAAATCCCTAGTAAAAAAATTTATAAATCAACATGGTCTATTGTTTCCTTCAATCCTAAGCTTCATGTCAAAATAATTGAAAAAATATATGCTCTTCTCAAGAGCATGAAACTTATCAATTACTTTATTCTAATGTAATAAACACCACATTAAAGAATGAGACAATTTCCTTCACTTTGGTTTAGTACAGATTGGAGTTAAACCACTCACAAGAGGAGCCCTAAATACCTCTGTCTTAGCTTTGTGATATGCAATATTTACAAATTTTACTGATAGTATTTTAGGATTAATTGAATCCTCACTTTGTAATGGCCCGCTCCATTTTGATTGTTTTCTAGATTTGTTTGTTAGTCTAGCAAACCCCCATATTCTTAAATCTTCAACTTTGAATATCAAAACTAGCGGTTACCAAATCATTAAAAGTGTCTAACCCCTAACTTTGATTTTTAGAATACATTACAAAGTAACAAAAATCAATATGAATTTCCAATCCATCAATAGAAGTCCAAAAAAAGCAAACCATGTTGATTTAATCCAGCCAAAGTAATGCGAATACTAGAGTCCCTAAAGTCATTAGATGGTCTGATATTACTTTGCCTATAAATTAGCTTTTAAACAATGAAAGTCAACCCACTCCAATTCAACGCTCAATTGAAGAAATTGATTATATCCAGAAGTACATGAATTGTACTATTAAAATTAATTTCTAATCTTCTAGTTCTAATCCTTAAATTAGGGAGTTTAGCCAGTCTAGCACTCCTAGAAGTTCATTTTCTGAATACACTGTCAATAATAGCCAAGATCTTAGAATCCATCAATTGGAACAAGAATTAAAAATTTTAAAAAGAAAAAATTTAAGAGTGAAAGGAATAGCCACAAATTCTTAAGTCAGTCAGCCAATCTTTGATAATAAGACTGAATAATCTGACGAAACTGAATCACCAACTGAATCTAATTTCCAAGGAGCATTGCTTCCTGTCAATCCCCAACTTTTAGTTTTAAATTTAGGCACTAGAAACCAAGAATACAAGCTTAATTGGAAGGGTTTAACCTGACACATGAATGACCCAGCCAATCCTAATAATCAAAATAGGTTCAGAGAGGCATATAATATGGATCAAAGAAAAATTATTCTTACTGAATGAAAGACGTTCATGCAAGAATTTTGGCTTTTCCTTAATTATATCGAGAGTATTTACGAAAAGAATATTAAAGTAAATTCTAAGACCAAATGGGTCAAGGAAGAATACAGTTGGGTGACTACTAGTCATCCCCCACCTGAAAAAATTATAATTAATCATAAAAATTCTTTAATCATTACTTCTCCTTTTAAGATTTCAAAGGAAGAAGAACTCAATAAAAAAGTTGTTGGACAACTTAATTACACTAATCAAAGTTTAATAACAATAGGGAAATAATTAGATAAAATTGAGAATAAAGTTGATGATCTTCATAACCTAAACTTAATGAATCTCTGAAAGAAACTCATTTAATAAATCTTTCATATAAAATTTTTTTGAATATTGTTCCCCTCAATAAAAAAATACTTCAAGAATTGAAGATAAATCTGTTGAATCATCTTCTTCTGTTAAGGAAATTAGCCAAGATAGTATTTCTGAGTCAGAAAGTCATATGTCAGATTCCACCTATGAATCATCTATAATTCATGATTCTTCAACCATTCACAATATCGAAGAAAAAATTAGAAACTAATAAACTGGAAATTAGGTGGCGTAAAAAGTCTATTCCTCCAGATATTCAAATTACTGAATCTTCTTTAGTTAATCAAATTTCTGTCTCTGCAAAAAAAGTATATGAATGAAATATTGACGGGCTTTCAGAACAGGAAGTCCTCAACAAATTACAGCATATGACTATGGTAGTCAATAGTTACATCACCACACATAATTTACCTCATAATGAAGTAATAAAGCTTTTAGCCATAAGATGCACGGGAATGCTTCATTCCTGGTGGGAAAAGTATCTCACTAAAGAATCTAAATATATCATCCTTACAGCAATAAAGATTGATACTGAAGGAACTCCAATTCTTGGACATGATCATGAAACAATGTCTTATGCCACTAAGACCATATTCTACACAATAATTGAACAATGACAAGGAATGTTACTTCACGTATCCATGACCAGTTAACCAATCTTAGGTGTCCTACCATACGTGCTTTTGAACGGTATAAAAATATATTTTTATCCAGAATAATATCTAGGGATGATAATAATCAGCCTTTTTTGGAAAGAAAAATCCATCAATGGCTTACCAAATTTGTTTGTCCACAAAATTAGGATAGTCTTTAGTAATGACCTAGGAAATATAGACTATAACAATCTCACCTACAATACAATTATCACTATAATATAAAAAGAATGTCGAAGAATGTGTATAGACATGAAAATTAACAAATAAATTAAAAAAGAAAAGAAGACTGTTAAATACGAATTAGATAATTTCTGTGAGCAATATGGATTACCTGCTATTGCTCCTTCCCAAAAGAATAGGAAAAATTATTATCTTAATCCTAAAAGAATTTACAAACCTTATAGGCGAAATTTCACGAAAATAAAAATAAAAATTTTGACAAATACTTTTCTAAGAACAAGAATTATTCAAGAAAAAAATTATTGATAATTTTTTCAACACTTGAAGAGTCGAAGAATGGTTATTTTTCCAACACTTGCCAAGTAAAAAAAATAAAATTAATCAATCTCTGAAGAAGATAAATAAAAATTGTTTAGAATTATAGAATCAATAGATTACTATGAAAGTAGTAATAAAGATTTAATAGAATTTGAATCCCCTGAATCTAAGGATTCAGACTCTTCAAGTTCTGACATTGATTCTCCTAACATTACTATAGGTGCAAGGATAGTTGTTGTCAGAAAAATATTAATGTTTTAAATAAAAATGAAAAACAAGAGAATTTTTTGTTAGACTTAATTAGTAAAATTGAAAATCCTGAATTAAACACAAGAATATCTTGAAAGACTTGGTAAGGTAATTCGAAAGAAAGAAAATTCTAAGTCAAATAACAATAGTGTGCCTTTCACAAATATTTGAAAAATTCAACAAAATTAAAGGAAAGGAAAAAGTAGTTACTCTTCGAGAACTTTAAAAAGAAATAAAAAATATTAAAAACAAAATAAAAGAATTAAAAGATTCAAACACAGAAATAATAAAAGAACTAAATCTCTTAAGAATAGAAATCTAATAAAAATCATGAATCCAATGAACTAGGAGAACCTAGTAAATCCCTAATTTCTGATAATGAGATTGAAGAATCTATGTCAACAATCAAGATGATGATAACTTCAACAAAATCTTTAATCACATCAAAATAAAAAAAATGACACATAATGATCATAATAATAATCTAAGATTTTGATTTCACTTCAATGGTTCTTATTGATTCGGGAGCTGATTTGAATTGTATGCATGAATTATTCATTCCTACCAAGTACTTCAAGAAGACAAAAAAAAATGTTGTCCTCTACAAATGGTACTGGAATGCATATTCTCAAGGTTCATATTTACCAAGACAATGTATGCCACTAGAGCAAGTAAGAGAACCTACAGTGAATGAACTTAAAGAACAGCAGATTTTGACCGGATTGTACACCTTTGTGTCTGGCTATGTATATGGATGTGCATAAAGAAGGGACGGGAGGCGAAAGAAGTCCCTTTCTATCAAATATTTAGAAAAAAAAACAGAGAAATTTTTTCTCCCGAAATGTTTTGATAGATGAATCTATTTTTTTTTAGCGTATGTAAATCCACTCCACAGTAACAAAACAAGTAACAAATCGAAAAACATAAGTTGTCTTAGTAAAAAATATGACAGACAAAATTATTTTGGGTTTATCATTCATTCCTCTGTTGTATTCTTTTATAACAGAGCATGATGAGATAATTACTTATCTCATGGATAAACCTGTCAAATTCAAATTTCTTTCTTTTTCTCACAATGAGAAATTGAAAACTTTAAAACAAAAATTTGTTTTTAAAATTATAAATTTAATTTCTTGTAAAGAAAAATAATTCTGTTTTTTTACAAGACGAAATGAAATTCAAAAGAACTGAAAAGCAATTTCAAAATCCTGCTCTTCAGAAAGCAAATTAAAATCTTTGAATAAAAATTTTATAAGGAATTATGTGCTAACATTTCCCAATGTTTTCTGGCACAAGAAGCACCATACTGTCAGTCTGCCTTACATTAAAGAATTTGATGAAAAAAATATCCCAACAAGGCACGTCCAATTTAGATGAATTCTGTAATGTTTGATTTCTATAAGAAGAAAATTGCATAATTGCTTAATAAAAATATTATTAGAATGAGCAAATCTTCTTGGTCTTGCTCAACCTTTCATGTTCAAAAGGCCAGCGGAACTGAACGAGGAATTCCTCGATTATGGACTTAATCAACAGACTTGGAGATGTTGTATTCTCTAAGTTTGACATCTAATCTGGATTTTGACAAATCCAGATAAATGAAAATGACAAATACAAAACTACATTTATAAATTATTTCATTCATTACAAATGGAATGGAATGCCTTTTGGACTTAAAAATGCTCCAAGTGAATTCCAGAATATAGTGAATGATTTTTTTAATCAATTTACTGATTTCTAAGTTGCTTATATTGTTGTTCTCATTTTTCCTAGATGAATAGAACAACACTGGAAATACCTTGAATTGTTTGTCAAGATAATAAAATAAAATAATTTAGTTGTCTCTGCAAGTAAAATCAAATTATTTCAATCTAAGATTTGAAATTTATTCCATTATTAAAGCAATTAATCAAATCATACAATTTTCTTTATTAAATCAATAACTCTTTCAAAAATGGATTGCAAATCTGTAAAACATGTTTTGAAAAAGAGATGTAAAGACATTATTTCCAAACAAAATTATGCCAGGTAACAGTCAAATGTTATCAATTTTGATTTCAATATTGAATTTATCCAGGACATTAATAATTAAATTCATGACTTCCTTACTTATAAATTTTTACAAGAAATCATTTCAAGATTCTGGCATGACAGAATTTGAAAATTCTGACCTACTCGAATATGGGAATGTGAAACCCAAAATACTCAATCAAAATTCATTTAAATTCAACGGTAGGGCAGCTACTTTTTACTCAAAAATATCATTCATTAATTATGGTCATAATGGAATTAAAAATCCAAGAAATGCAAGATTAATGAATGGTTCAAGTATAGAAGAATCTTTGACTCAACAATTGGCCCTCAAAACCTAAATTAAAGAGGAGTCTTTTACTCCTAATCAAACACAATTAACAATACTTGTGTCCATCAGACCCAATTACCAATCAGCACTGATCATCCAATTTGATCCATTCTCAATTACTCAACCCTTTAATACCCAATCGCTTGACCAACCAATTAAAAACTACATAAAATCATCCACTTATTTTCAAAAATGCTTAGAAAAAATCTCTTTCATATTGAGCCTTAATTTGCTCATTTGAAAGATCATGCCCAAATCGCCAAAGTTTATTTCATTCATAAATTTCACTATGTCCCTCGACACAATGACAAAATATTAATTTCTACAGAGACATTCTCTTAGTTACAAAATCCCTTAATATTAGCTCAATCAAAAGTTCTGAAGGAAAAATCCTCTATCAATCTTTCTACATTCTCAGAATCATAATCATGGATGATTGGAAAGTTCATCCTCCAGCTTTCAAAATACTTTCAAATAAAAAACAATACTATCATTTTGACTCTATTGATGGTTAGCACATGATTTTCCTGCATTAAAATAGTGATTTTTCACACTCATGGTTTTTAAATTTTGATAAAAATTTCAAACCTAGTTTTACAAATTAGTTCTTAAGATGGTGGTTCATTCATGATCATGTCTTAGAACTTTTTCCAATTGAATTACAACAATATTTCAATTTATTTTTAAAGGTTTATAAGCCCTCACCAATTGATGCCTCCTTCCGCATTATTTTTCAAACAAATACAAAATACCTTAGATCCTAAAATGGTAATATTCAATTGAAAATGAAATCCTCACTAGACAGTATTATGTTAAATGGTGAGATAAATTTAATACCCAAGAAATAATTACATCCATCAACCACGAATTTGTAAATGTTCATCCTAACTTAAAATTGGCAAACCCTTTTACCTAGCTTCATTAAAAATTAATGAACCAGTTTTCCCAAATTCATAAATTAAACCATCCAGTCCAAATTCATCCAAAGAATTTGAACCTTCTTCAAAGGAAAAATCAAAGGCCACAAAGTCAAAATCCAAATTGAAGCAACAATTAATCCAAAAAAATGTTTCTCCTTTTGGAAGACAATAATATTTCTGACTCTAAATCATCAGTAGAGTCAAATCACCCAATTAAACTAAAAATCCAATCATCGAGAAAGGCTACCTCTCAACAATTGAAAGACCAAAGTACCCAAAAGGGTCAAATTTTACCTAAATGAACTTATGATCTGTTTCAAGATTCACAAGAACCGTGTGATAATGTTAATCTCAGTGATGATGAATAAATTTATATCAATCATTGAATGAATAGAAGAATTTATCCTTGAAAAAAATGTCAATATTGAAATAATCAAGAAATCAAAAATCAAGATGTATCATGATGACTCTCCAGCATAATGCGACAATGATGATGACTATAAACAGTTATAGTTGTTTCAGCCCATAGATGGATTTCTTTAGTTAGCAAACCATATTCTTTAGATCCTCAACCACAAATTTTTCAGGTTGCACCATATAAATCATTTCATCAATATCTCTGTTAAGAAACACAGTTTTCACATCCAGATGATGAAGTTCAAGATCAAAATGTGCAACAAGTGCCATAATTATTCTAAAAAAAAGTCTTTCGATGAAACCAGAGAGAAAATCTCTTTAAAATCAATGTCTTCCTTCTGAGTAAAGCCTTTAGCTACAAAACGAGTCTTGTATCTTCCCCCATTATCTTTTGAATTCCTTTTTGTTTTAAATATCCATTTACAACCAATAGCTTTCTTACCTTCAGTTAAAGGGAAAAAATCTCAAACTTGATTGTCATGCATAGACTTATACTCTTCATTCGTAGCCTCAATCCATTTTTAAGAATTTATATCTTTCATGGCTTGGTGAAAGTTGATTGGATCATCCTCCACCAATTTATTATTTTCCTCATTTTCTTGGAGAAATACCACATAGTCATCTGAAATAACACTTCTCATTTCTCTTATGGATCACCTTAGTGGCATTGCATCTTGAGGTTGTTGAGTTTGTTCTTCTAGAACATTAACCTCAACTTGAATATGGAATTGTTCGACATTGTCTTGTTATGATTTTGGATCTATTTCATGATCAATTAGAGGAATGAAAACCTGCACACTATCAAAAGTATAACTGTAGTAGGAACTGGAACCGAAGATGATTTCTCCTCAAAGATAATGTCCCTTACTTTATTTCTCCCTCCAAACTCAACATCCTAAAAAAATGTTGCAGTTCCCGTCTCAAAATTATTCCCTAGCGTGGGATCATAGAACTTGTAACCCTTTGATCGTTCAGAATAACCAATAAAGTAGTTGCTCATTGTTTTTGGAGTCTAATTTCTTTTCATTTGGCCTATAAGGCCTTACCTCAGCTGGACATCCCCAAAACTGAAAGTGTTTCAGACTAGGCTTTTTGCCTATCCAAAGCTCATAAGATGTTTTAGCAGCTGCTTTAGTTGGTACTCTATTAAGGATGTAAGTTGTTGTCTTTAATGCCTCTCCCCAGAGTGATTCTAGTAAGAAAGAATGGCTTATCATACTCCTCACCATGTCTTTAAGGGTTCTGTTTCTATCATGGGTAAATTAAGAATTTCAATTTGAGAATTTTCTCAAAATTAGGGTTTGTTTTGAATTTAGTATTTCAAAATTATAAAATTACACGTATGTTAAACCCCCGAGGATCGGGGCGTTACATATTCTCTCATTGCCCCCATACCAAATAGACCTGATCATGGGACATGGCCTAGGCACTAATGTGCTTTTACACAATGCCATTATCTTTTTTGTGCACTTGTCTTTAAATATGGTATGTTAAGAATCTTTCTATCTTTTAAGATTTTACATTAATTAAGTTTTTAATGTTTAGTTTATCGCGCGCAACACTTATTAGTTCCACTATTTCTATGATGCCAAAGATATCAACATGACATGGTTGACTTAATGTTAAGATGTTTTATAAAATATAAAAATAATTCATATACTTTAAACGATTTTCAATTGTAGTCGTACACAAAATATTTGACTAATTTAATCATGCACTTTTAACTTTTTGCAACTTGTTTCTAAAGCGTGCATTGCACAAGATAAAATATATAATATAAAAAGTTCATTTAATGTAATATCACAAAATATGAATCTTAATCATTAAATAGCCAAATCGATAAAGTGTCTTAAATGTATAATTAATAAAACCTCAAAAAATTGAAATAAAGTTAAAATTTGAAATCTATAATTCATGAAACTTTCACTAATCATAATTCATAGAAAAACATAACGTAAAATAAACTACTAAGTTAAACAGAAAATGTTTTCCCAGGTTTTAAATCAATTCATAAACTGAAAACATAAATTCTTCTAGTTCAACTGGTTATGGCAGTCTCCCACTCATGCTACTCACCATCACCATCTGCATCATAAACAACTGTGGGGGTGAGTATTTTAAAAAACTCAGTAAGCAAACTCACATAATAATATGCATCCACATGTCATAAATGCCATCATGACATAACATAACTAAACTTGACATATATCATAAATGAAATAAAGTAACGTATTTGATCATGACATGGCTTAACATAGCACGCAGATAATCGTGCTTCAAACAGAATCATATAACAAACTTATTCATATTTTATCTTGGCATATCCCCTAGTTAACAACCTAAACAGAAATAATCACACGTTAACTGAAACACATCATGATGAATTGGGCGACGAAACAGATGGCACACATTGGGTGACGAAACAGATGACACACATTAGGCGACATAACATATAGCACTCATAGGTGATGGAAAATATTTACAGATGACACACAATGTATGATCAAAACATGAACAGATGACACCCTATGTGTGACGAAAGCATGAATAGATGACACTACATTCGTATAACATAACAAAACGTGAACAATCCTGATTTCTTATTAACTAAGGGTCGTGCTTAAGTTCATATCTTGCTTAGCTATCACGTGACCGAATTAACATCATAACTTGCAGAGTCCAACGTATGATAATAATTAATCATATTATGCATACTGATACATGTAACAGAATTAAACATGACAACGTACTAACGTAAAACCAGTCATACCCAAATATTTATCTCATGATAATCAAATTAATAACTGAACAATAAACAATTATCAAAGTGTTAATGAAATATAATAATTATTGAAAAATGGATAAATAAATAATAAATACATGATACAATTATAATATCAGAGTCACATAATTATATAAGTCAATTTCCGGAAACATATATATGAACATAACATGCTTATAGACAATTAAAGCTAATAAGAATAACACGTATTATATTTATCACAATGTAAATTCACTTACTCAAAGCATATACATTTGTCACACATGGGTCATATTATAATATAAATTCACTTACACAAAGTATATACATTTATCACACATATGTCGCATTACGATGTAAATTCACTTACACAAAGCATATACATTTATCACATATGGGTCATATTACAATATAAGTTCACTTACACAAAGCATATACATTACGATGTAAATTCACTTACACAAAGCATATACATTTATCACACACGGGTCACATTACGATGCAAATTCACTTGCTCAAAGCATATACATTTATCATACATGGGTCATATTACAATAGAAATTCACTTATACAAAACATATACATTTATCACACATGGGTCACATTAGGATGTAAATTCACTTATACAAAATGTATACATTTATCACACATGGGTCATATTATAATATAAGTTCACTTACTCAAAGCATACATTTATCACACATGGGTCCTATTATAATATAACTTCCCTTACACAAAGCATATACATTTATCACACATGGATCATATTACAATATAAATTCACTTACACAAAATATATATATGAACATAACATGCTTACAACTAATTAAAACTGATAAAATAATACATATTACATTTATCACACATGGGTCACATTACAATGTAAATTCACTTACAAAAAATATATACATTTATTACACATGGGTCATATTACAATATAAGTTCACTTACACAAAGCATATACATTTATCGCACATGGGTCATATTATAATATAAGTTCACTTACACAAAGCATATACGTTTATCACATATGGGTCATATTACAATATAAGTTCACTTACACAAAATATATATATATATATATATATATATATATGAAAATAACATGCTTACAAATAATTAAAACTGATAAAATAACACATATTACATTTATCAAACATGGGTCATATTACGATGTAAATTCACTTACCTGAAGCGGAAGAATGAACTAAACAATTAATGACCTGAAATCCAAGAAAAAATATATAATCACTAAATTGTTTTGAAATAATTCAATACAAACACATTTTAAATATCATAAAAAGAAAATAGAGATTTAATTAAAACAGTACAAAGCGGTTTGAACGAGGTTGGAAATCAATGCTTTGGGTCATAAATCAAAAGATCAAACTTTGCCAAACGGTTCAGATCGGGCTGGTTCAGACCAGTCTGGTTTGGTTTTATCAGATGGACGGGTTCAGACCGGTCCAGATAAAGTGAACCGGTTCATGGCAAAACCAACTACAAAATGAGAAAAATGGAAGGAAAGAGCAGGGGAGAACGACGAGAAAGAAATCCTGTAAATACAATACCGAGTTATCTTGTGGTTAATGCTCCATGATATTACCTCAATATCCTAAAAATGAGAGTCGTGGTCAGTAGTGAATATAATTCAAATATTCAAATATTACATCCATGTACTAAATATACATATTCAATTAAAAGAGTGAGTATAATTCATGATATTATATCCTGCTACCTCTAAAATAGTACATTATATTACATCAAAATAAATACAAAGTCTTGAATGAAATACATCAAGTACAAAAAATTAATGAGTTACATAAAGATGAAATACAAAAAATCGAATATTATGAGTCATTCAAAAATTGTCCTCCATTACAAAAAGGACAATTTCGACCGTTATGTCCTTGTTGTCGATAAAATCTACATTTACTCGAAGTACTTGGATCTCTCAAATCCATCTCATTTCATATACGGGCGACCTGGGTCTACCTTTCTCCCGCGTCCTAGTTGGATCAGGATGCACTATTAAAAAGTTAGGTACTTCCCAATAATGTTCATGTGGAAGAGGATTGAACTGTGGCTTATAACACTCGGCAAGCATTGACCAGCGGTAATAATGTTCAATGAATTGCGAACTGTCGATACGAGCATGTGCGCACAATGCTAACAAATGGGAACATGGGAGGCCAAGATTGCAACTTGTTGCAAGTACATGTTCATTCATTTAAATTCACATACTGACTATTTTGTCCTTTGTACATGTGATTATATTGTTGACTAGTGAGAACCTCGAACCTCTCATTAGCACGGTAAAAAATTATTATCTGACGTGAACTAGCATTGGCTTCCCAAGTTTTCATCTTTTCAACAGTATAAGCAATAAACACCTCACCTTGTTGTAAGGCATCTCTAGCTTCACTTCTTGACTTTTCAAACCAAATCACATTGCGATAAAATGTAAGCTCAACCAAAGTTGTAACAAGTAACATGCGAGCTCCTTTAAGTACACCGTTAATGCATTCAGCAACGTTTGTTATCATCCAATTATATCGGTATCCACCATCAAATGGTTGAGTCCATTTTTCCTTTTCAATATTATCAAAGATGTGCACACGCCAAACTTTTTATTTTCTTCATTTCATCCATGTAGAGTTCGAACTTTCTTTGCTGATGTTGCGTTCCCGCTCTAAATACTAAATTTTTCAGAGCCTTGTTCTTGTAATTGTCATTAAAGTTACTTTCAACATGTCTCAAACAATATCGATGATGGGCTAATGATTCTGACCACCCAAGTTGTTGATTATGTACTGTAACTTTTATACCAGCATGTCGGTCAGAAATTAACACCAGTCTCTCTCTTTGCGTAATGTAACGTCTCAAGCAATACAAAAATCATGACCAACTATCTATGGTTTTCTCATCAACTATAGTATAATCAATTGGAAAGATACGTCCATCTGAATTAACCGATGTGGCAATCAACAACTTATGCTTATACTAGCCATCTAAAAATGTGCCATAAATTTGAATGACGGGTCTACATATTTGAAACCTTCTATAGCAGCACCAAATGACCAAAACACATATCCGAACATCATATCACATGGTTCACCGATGTTATGTTTTTTCCATTGAACTACAGTCCTAGAATTCAATTTCACAAGCATATTCAACCATATTGGTAGTTGCTGGTAAGATTGATCCCAATCACCAAACACTTTAACAATTGCTTTTCATTTAGCTTCTTAGAACTTTCTATGTCCAAATTTATCTTTCACCATCTGATGAAGTGTTGCAGCCTGCAACAGATGTAGTTGGATCCTGTTTCATGACACCCTACAACTCTCGTACAATCAATGTTGAGTCCAACTATGAATAATATTGTGATAATCTTGCATAGACATGTGTGAGGTCTGGTATATTGGGTTATTTCAATCATATTATATATTTTTCGTTGACACGCACGAACTCTCCATTGACAACCTTCGTCATACTTCTTGCATTTTATAACCCATAGGTTTGGCAATGACTCTACCATACTAAAATGTTGATGCCTGAGTATCGAGTATCTTTTCAAAGCATACTTAAGGTCTACCTTACTTTCAAAACGTAAACCTTTGTATAATTCATCTATTTTGCTCCATATCTCGGTACATTGGATGAGTATCTGATCTAGCTTTGCATGTAAAACATCCCAATCCAACTGAGGAGGGAAAGTTGAAGAGTGATGCTTGAGTATTTCAGCTGAGGGGTTCACAACATCATCATCCTCTTCAATCTTATCATCTTCATCAATTTTAACATTAGAAGCTTCTATCTCTTCAAACTCTACCAAGAAGAAGCTACGTGGATGGCTAGATGGATTTACATGGACAGCATGGGCACGTGCATCTTCATGTGGTAAAGAACTACGAGGTACATTTTCTTGGACTATATGATACATTTCACTGTCATGGAATGGAGAAGTTGTTGCATTATCATATACCTAAACTCCACACATATTGTCATTATACAGATTTATGCTAGGACTTCCTACATCTCTAGTATTTTTTGCTAAATATAACTCAATTGTATTTAGCGGAGGAAATTGAAGCACAATAGTAAATATCACATGTGCATCGTTATTATTCTGTATCGGAAATTCTACATAGTTGAATGACCCAACACTAAGAGTAAGTGGATATCGATAAACTATGTCCAAGTTCCAATGGAGGCAGTCAATTGACAAGGCTTCACATAAGGTATTATAGAGCTCATCAAAAGTAATCTCCTTATGAATTACAATTCTTCTAATTGAAGGTTGATCATAAGAAACTTTATTTGCACCGAATACGACCTTACCATCCATGTAACATAAAACTACCATAGGTCTTTCCCTCATTTGTCAACCTACTAACAACCAATACACAATAATTTTCAATACTAGATCTGGAATTCAAAATAAATCTACAAATTTAAAGTTAATTACTACAATTCCATAACATATTAAGACATTCATAAATTAAGTTTTACAAATTGAGAGGTTTAAACAACACATAATTGAGAAATCCATCTAAAATTTGAGAACCCACAACACGTTTATAACTATAATTGAAATCTAGGATGAGAGATACAATGAGAGAGATATATTACAAAATTGATAGAATATCTCATACAACATTAAAAAAATGAACAATTTCAATATTTGAATAACAAATTTAAGAGATCAAATGAGTTAGAAATATACCTAGGGTTTGAGGAGTTCTTCCTTATGATTTGAGGGGTTGAGAAGTTTTTATGTGAATGACAGTGAAATAAGAGTGAGAAAGAGTTAATGCCAGTGAAATGACAGTCAACTCTGACGAAAATCGATGGTGAACGGTGACGGGGGAGGGGAATGCTTCGGTCGTTGTTCGGAAGGGAGGGAGAAGTGAAAAATGTTTGCTTATTCTGTGTGAAATCACGATCTGTGATTTTAAAAGGGGCCAAAGTGAAGTCATCTTTTGAAAAGACGACTTCACTAAAATGATGTAATCTTTACAAAAGACGACTTCCACATGGCTTCATTTTGTCCATGTCCACCACGAAGTCGTCTTTACAAAAGACGACTTCGTCATAGCTATCCAAAGCAACCTTACTTTTGGAATTAGTTTCAAAACTATCATATTTTAATTATTTTTTAAATACTATAGAATTATAAAAAACTGACCGTAAAAGGGCGGTGACATTCTCATCTGTCGGGCATTTTAGTGCAAACTAAATTCAAACCATATGTTATTAATCTTTTGATTATAGAGTGATTAATTGGAAATCAAAAAATATAAACTTTGTTATTTTATAATTTAGACATTTTGATGCTCGAATATCATAAATATAAAGTAAAATGTGTTCAACAAATGATTTGATTATTATATAAAATGATTTATTTCTTTTGTTTGTTAAATGACTAAGAAATGATTGTATCATCAAGAAAAATTGTATTCAAAATATTTTAATATCTTTTTCTAAATTCGTTTTGTATGATGAATGAATGAATGAATTTTCATGTAATATTTTAATATCTTTCTCTAAATTCATTTGTATGATAAATGGATTTTCATGCTCCTAGTAACATAAATACCACATAAAAGCAATCCTACAAATTACTAACAAACATAATATTATTGCTAAAATAAATATTATTTTATAACAATGATCTCTAAATTCATCCCCACGAACATTCAATAAACTTAATTACATAATAATGTAAAATATTTAATTTTATAAATTATTTATTAAATTTTAGTAAGTAAATGATTTAAATGCAAAAAAGGTGAAATGTTGTAATATTTTTTAAAGGGCTTCCAGGTAAAAATAAAAAATGAAAAGTTTCTTCCTCTTAAAACTTTTTAAACTTTTTCTCCCTAATTGTCCTTGACCTACCTAAGAATTGCCTTATACTATCAAATAGCGATCAGCCCAATAACAAATGAGCACTAATCATGAGAAGAATTGCATGCACGACCATAGTGCATATAAATAGGGTTAAGTGTGTGAGATTTTTTTACAAATATCTTCTTCCTTAATTTTTCTTCATAAATTTAAGATAAAGTAAAAAAATTTAAATTAAATGATCAATGATACTTTTAAATTTTAGACGATATGCCCAAACTATTCTTAGGATTTTTAGATTGCCTTATATTACCTAGTAATTAAATATCCTAATTACTTATTGATTGTCTTGATAATTATTGGGAACACTTCGAATAATTTTGATTTTTAATTACCTTTTATATCATTGTTTATTAGGCTATATCATTTTTTCTATAATATAATTACTTATATTGATTTCAATTATGATAATATTTTAACATGCATGAAATGAAAACACGTGAAAAAGTTAAAATATAAATTTATTAATTAAAACATATAATTTAAACACAATATAGTTTGAAACAACCAAATCTAATAAGTTGTTTATGAATTCTAATCATGCTACTAATATTAAAAGTCTTTCAACGATAATAATTGTTTAATTTTCTTTGTTTTTGTAAAATAATTTTCTATATTTCAATCTAACAATACTTGTTAGCACATAAGTATTAATCAATGATATGAATTTGCTGTCAATAAATATTGAAGTATTTGAGTATTAAATGGGGGGTCAATGCTATAAAAATTACTCAGGAGCCGTTTGGTATGAGATTATGAGTAAATGATTTCTGAAATAAGTTTATGGGAAAGTAAGATGACCGAAAATAAAGATTACTTTGTTTGGTAACAATTGAAAATGTTATAATATAACGATTAGAATTTTAATCACTTTGTTTATTTTGATGAAATGTTTAAAAAAATGTTATATATATTATTATTAATGTCCAGTTTTGCCCTTGGACCAACATATATTTATCGATGGTTATTACTTCTCAATGAATGATAGTTTGGTAAAAATTAGAAGAAAGCAAAATGAGAGATATCTGACATGGAGATAATCCCCAATTTGGAGGGGGGTGAGGAGGGTTAATGAGGGCATCTTCATATTCTAACTATTTACAACCTCCAAAATTTTTAAACCAAACAATGTAATCCATTCTTTACCCCTAGATTCCATACATTTCTCCCACACCAAACAGACCTGATCATGGACATGGCCTAGGCACTAATGTGTTTCTACACAATGCTATTATCTTTTTTTGTGCACTTATCTTTAAATATGGTATGTTAAGAATCTTTCTATCTTTTAAGATTTTATATTAATTGAGTTTTTAATGTTTAGTTTATCACGCACAACACTTATTAGTTCCATTATTTTTATGATGCCAAAGATCTCAACATGGCATGGTGGATTTAATGTTAATGTTTTATAAAATACAAAAACAATTCATATAATTTAAACGATTTTCAATTGCAATCGTACACAAAAAATTTGACTAATTTAATCATGCACTTATAACTTTTTACAACGTATTTCTAACGCATGCATTGCACAAGATACCCTCAAAATGAGGGTACCTGCATATTCCAACTTTTTACAACCCTAAAATTTTTAAACCAAATAATGTAATCCATTCTTTCCCCCCAGATTCCAAACATATTCTATAATACCACGCAGCCCCATTCAATGAAACTGTTCTCTCTCATTCTCTGTGTTTTCTTCTCCTTCTCTCTTCTCGCTCCTTGCTGTTGCCGTCGACTTTCCATCACCGGTAAGCTTTTTTCTTTTCTTCTTCTTCTTCTTCTTCTTATCTTCTTTCTCTGTCTTTTCTCTCTCCCTTGTTTTGTTTCCCCTCCCCCCTCTCTCATTCATCTCTCTCTCCCTATGTTTCCTTCTCTCTCGCCCTCTGTCTCTCTCTCTCAATTTCTATTTCTTCTGCTTTGTCTCTTCCTCTTTGCATTGTCTCTCATTTTCTCTCTCTCTACTTATCTCTTTATCCCCTCTCAGGTTCCCTCTCTATTTATTTCTCCTTGTTCTCTCATTTCCCCTATATTTTCATTCTTTGATTTTGTCACGACTCTGCACTTGGGGTAGTCTTTCGCCACCTTCACGGACTACTTCCAACGATGTCATGTCTTCACGTCGGTAAGCTTATGTTTCATCTCTCCGTCCCCCTCTCTCTATTTCTCTTAGTCTATCTTTTTCTCTCTGTTTCCTTTCCTTTTTCCCTCTGTCTCTCTTCTTTTTTCTTCTTTTGTTATTTGCTTCTCCATCTTTTGCTTCATATTTCTCCTTTTTTTCTCTCTCACTCTCACCTCTACTTCTCTCTCTCCATTTCCCCATATTTGATACGTGCTAAATTCTATAGAGTTGTGAGGGTTGGGTTTAGCGCCCTCGACTGACACTTGATCACATCTTTTATGGAGAGATATCATTTTGAAACACACACATTTCATATGACACATGGTGAGCTTACCATTACTCTACATGATGTGAAAATACAATTAGGACTTTCAATTGATGGGATGGTAGTCATGGGTACAGCACATCGAGATTGGTAAAGAATATGTGAAGATTTGTTATGTTTTCGACCAGGCACACGTGATTTACATGGATCACGTTTAATTATGTCACGTTTGACTGCACATTTTCCCTCATTAACTGATGATGATGATGAGCTTTATGTGCAATGTTATGCACATTCATATATTATGCAACTTATCAGAGGTATCCTTTTTTGTGATAAGTCAAACACTAAGGCGCATTTGATGTTCCTGCCTTTATTGAGACCGATCAATATAATCAGGGTAGTGCATGCCTTGCATGGTTGTATAGGAAGATGTGTAGAGGCAGTCATAAGGATGCTTCTGATATTACTGGCCCACTAGTATTACTACAATTATGGGCGTGAGACCGATTTCTACATTTGGCACCAGTGAGGTTGCAACGGGCGAGACACGATAATGTCGGAGAAGATGGACTTCTACTGCCACCTCCTCTATTGGGTATACAGTAAGTCAACTCATTTGGTTAGTATGTGTAACTTATCATTTACATGTATTTAGTTGTGCAATTTGTCTCATAGATGAAGAGATGTTTTTAGTCTCACATAGACCTCCGCACATATTCTTGAAGTATATCAATTTGCGTTAAACAACCAAACTTCATATCAGGTAATATTGTGCTTTTTATTTATAATTTCCTTTTATAGGTAATACTCAGATTTTGTCATTTTATTTATAATATGTTTTATAGGTTATAGGGCAACATTTTAATGATATTATCCTTCACTTCCTGAATACTACATGATGCACGAAGATATATGGAAGACTATCTCTCCCCTCATTTGCTTTCATATAGTGGAATGGCATCGATCAAATCGTGTTCTAATACAATTAGGTATGATTCAACATGTGCTCGAGCCATGTGATACCGAAAGACAGTTGTATGTCATCGACTTGATGGGGAGAAATGAACTACATTGGTGGGGTCCAACATCAGGCATAAATTGAGAGATGGGATGAGCGTATGACACACATTGCCGAGGGGGATGGATGAAGATGGATATGATAACTTATACATGTTATGGTATCATAAAATCACACGGTGATACATAACTCAACATGGAGTGTTATATGATTTAATGGTAATTTTTTATTAATATATGTAATTAATAGGTTTATGATTATTTAAAAAGTAACTTATATAGCACATTTTTATCTTTGCAGATGGGCAATTTAGACAATATTAATAAATTAACACTTGATGATATTAAACCATCTTGGATAATGTCTCGCAAATGTGTGTGAGCGGCCATACATGCAATAAGACAGGCGAATGCGACTTATCAAGCTCATTTGTCCCGAAGGCGTGGAGTGCACAACTCATCTCAAAAAAGTCAACAAGAACCACATATGCCTCGACACGAACCATATATGTCTTAGCAAGAGCCATACACGCTGCGGTCTTTTATACATTTAGGAGGTGAGTCAGTGACTCAACTTGGTTCCACTTCTGAACCATTCATCAACCTCAACACCGTAGAGGAGGACAGGGTGTAGCTCCTGGAGGATGAGGTAGAAGGTGTGCCCAAAGCTCACGTATTGTGGAAGATGCTCTAATTGTGGTGGAAGACCTGCATATTATGGAAGAAGACTCGCCTATTGTAGAGGAAAACACATATATTATAGAGGAAGGTCTGTCACAAGTAACTCAATTATAAACATATGAAAGACGCCCTAGAAGAAGAAGAAGAAGAAGACCATAGTATGGAACATGATGGACTTATTTATATTGTGTAACAAACTTTTTAGAATAATCAGTGTGTTTGGATTTTTAATGATGTTATTGATAATATTGAAGTTGTAATGATTTTTTGAATCATATATATTGTCTTTATGTTTTATGATTTGTTAGGCTGTTTATTGAATGTGTTGGGATATAAGATTATAAAATGATTTGGCAAGATGATTCATATGTAGGTTTGATTTTATTGTTGAAATGAGTGAAGTTTGAAAATGTTAGGAAGGGAAGGGGGAATGACTGAAATCGTCTTTGCAATAGACGACTTCGAAAAAATGGAACAATTGAAATTGTCTTTTCTAAAGACGATTTCATTGGACTTATTCGGGGGACCTTGGGCACTTATGAAGTCATCTTTGTAAAAGACAATTTTGGTCATTTGAAAATCGTCTTTTGCAAAGACAATTTTCAAAGTGGTCAAAACAACCTTAGTTTTGAATTTTTTTTCAAAAGTACCACATTTTAAGAATTTTTAAAATGCTAAAATACAAAATACACTCCTGTACTTTAATGAAACTGTAAACTATACCCTTATATTTTTTTTCATATTTTTATATCCATTCATTTTGACTAAACTGTAAAATTTACCCTTCAGTGACGCTTTTTTATTAAATTTAACAGAAAGTTAACTCCGTTTTGCAGTTTTTTCTTTACCATTGAAAACTCCATTATTTTCCTTCATGTTATCTACACTACTTTGCCCCTATAAATAACTCTCTCTTTCCCCTCATTTTTAAACATTCGTTTTCACTTTCAAGTTATTTTTCAGATCTGCACAACAGTTTTTTTGAAGCTATTAGTTGACCAAAAAATGGCTTTCTTCTCATCTTCATGGTCTAGTGATGAGGTAGTTCTGCTACTCAAAAAATCTGCTACTAAAAAAAATCATCACATTCATCATCAAAATCATCCCAAAATATTCAGATTTATCATCCTAAAATATTCACGTTCATCATCACACAAAATATTCATATGTATCATGCAAATTCACAACAAAACAAAAAAAAATGCTCGAAAATAGAACAAAGCCAAGATACAGAACAAAAAAGGACTCGAAAAAGGTAAATAAATAAAATTCAGAACCCCAGAACCCAAAACAAACTCAAAAACAGTAAAGGAAGATTTTGAACAAATCGAACAAATTAGTGAAATTTCGAACAAACTCAGAACCCCAAAACCCTAAATCGAAAGATATTTCAACAAGAAATGACATGACCGAAAATCAATAGTTAGATTTGGGCAAAATGGCAAAAATTTGATACCCTAGCCCTCCCTTCCCTATGTCGCGATGGTTCCACCTTCGTTGCACTTTTTCGAAAAGTTTCATCTAAGGTAAAAGTTAAAGAGTAAGAAAAAACCACATAACATGATTTACTTGTAACTTTCGCTAACGCACACACGTGTTTTTTTATTAGTTTTGATGAAAATTTTAACGGAGAGATATATTTTACCGTTCATAGAGATATAAAAATATAAAAAAATATGTAAAAATATAATTTATAATTTCATCAAATTATAAGGTATGGTGTGCATTTTAACGTTTTTTAAATAACGGTACAAGTGTCAAAAACTCTTTACTGTCCTTCCCCGTGACCTTCACGCTTTTCTCCGTGGCGCGAGTTCCCAGGAAACACCCGCTTTACACTGACTCAGTTGCTAAACTCAAGGGTGGCATATCACGTAATTATTATCGAACTCAAGGTCCTTCTCCGATCCCTCACGGTCTACTCTTTTTGACAATATCCTCTTTCATCCGACGTTATCTTCTTCCGAGGCTTCATTCTCGATTGACAATTCCAGCTCTGAAATTCTCTTCTTTTTTAGTTTGAACTGCCACTGCCCTAATCCCCCAATTTCTTGAATCTTTTTGGATTTGTATGTAATTTTTCGAAATATGACGCCTTTCCTTTTCGTTTTATTATCTTTCATGTCTGCCCTAAATTACTGTATTTCCGCCTATTGAATACTGTTCTGCTGAATTAATTGTAAGAATAGTATCGTAGTGTTTCATTTTTCCCCTTTCGGAGGCTTTCGTCTTTCTGTGTGCTTTTCTTATTGGGACTTTGATTTTCCAAAACTTGTCACGGATTTTTCCATGCACAGTTACAAATTTTCCACGCCTTTTCTTAGTTCTTCTTTAAATTAAGTCCGCAAGCATTGGTCTTCCTTTTTTCTCTCTTCAATTTTTAGCTCTAAGTTTGTGTGTAATGAGCTGTAATGTAATGCTACGGTGAATTCCCGAGTCCAAACGCCAAGTTTCGATGTTCGGATCCAGAGCCATGGATAGTAACGAGGATGACAACCATAGCTTACAGAATCACGTGGAAGACGAAGAAGACGATGTTACAGGCGGAGAAGAGTCTATTGACAACCCTCAGGTGCGCTTCGAAGGCGGTGGCAACGGTACTGTAGGCGGCTCCATCACGGTGATGAACGGAGTTGAAGATGTTGCTCCTAGTTCTGTATATGTTCCCACATCAGATTACCACCAGGTGGCTGGAAACGGCAGCGCTGACCAGCTGACTCTTTCATTTCAAGGCGAGGTTTATGTGTTTGACGCTGTTTCACCTGATAAGGTTTGGGCTATGCTTTTCCCTTTTTGTAAATTTTGTGACTTTGTGCTAATTCTTCTTCAATGTTTTTTTGTTCATGTGGAGGTTGATTTGGTGGGTTTTAGTTAATATTTCTGTGCTGTAATGTTGTTAAGCTTGGTAAGTTGTGGTCATTCGTGCTGCTCGGAACTTCCTTTTTCTGAGTGCAATTGTTTAAAATCACCCCCCCCCCCCCCCNCCCCCCCCCCCCAGTTGGGTATCTGATTAAGTAAGTTTGGATCATTAACAGGCCAAAATACTAAATACTGGAGTCTTGCTCATTTAGGTGGAATTCGCATTATGAGTTTTTATATTCATGCACGATGCGTGAAACATAAGGGATTAAATTTGGAATCTGAAAATTATAGGATTTACTTGATTAGAAATGGGAAGTGCTCCAAAAAATGTGGTTTTCTTATTTAATGTTTGGTTAAATAAATTAGATATAGGAATCAGTGAGGAATTTGTGTTTTTCCATGGTTGATCGACAGGTGCAAGCAGTGCTTTTACTTCTGGGCGGATATGAAATTCCTTCCGGCATACCTGCTGTGGATGCTGTCCCTGTTAATCGAGTATGCATAGTACATTGATGCAAGCTTTTAAGCCAGGATTCTGTTGAGTTACTTGTTACATGTTACCCTTTTTTAATAATGCTTCTTCCAAATAAGGTTATGAATGACTTTCCTGCGCGATCAATTCAACCACAGAGAGCTGCCTCTTTAAATCGGTTCCGAGAGAAGAGGAAAGAGAGGTGTTTTGATAAGAAAATTCGTTACAACGTGCGAAAAGAAGTTGCACTGAGGTAGTATGGAGATTGTTTCTTATTTTCATTTTCACTTGTTTCCCATTGATGTTCTATCTTCTTCTCATTTCTATACTGAAGGTACCTTTTCCTACTGTGATTAGAAACTATTAGTATTATCATTGGATAAATTGTTTGAATTTGCATATGCCATATTTTATAATCATAAATTTTGAAATCACTATATGAGCCTGATTTTATTAGTACAAAGAGAGGTTGAGTAATGTTGTTACTTTAGTTAATGAAGTTCAGCACACCACATGCATCACAGCAGCCATAGTACCTCACCGCGTGATTGTGCTTGAGATGAGTTGCCATCGGGATATTATTTGTTAAATGTTATTACCGGTCTGTTGTTGCTTGTTGTTGTTACTTTTATATGATTTTGGTTATTCAGACAGAGATTCGTTTAGGGACGTCTCTCTAATTTTGCAAATTGTAACTATATCAAATGAAAACATCACGGCTATTTTTTAAGCATAGCAATTCTTTTTCTTGTCATTTCCAGTACTATTGCAAACCGGAATCTTCTGACATGTGTTATTTGCTTTCCACAGGATGCAGCGAAAGAAAGGTCAGTTTGCTTCGTCTAAAGCTACTTCTGATGAAGTGGGCTCAGCTTCTTCAGTTTGGAGTGAAACACAAGGTTCAGGACAAGAGGAGAGCATGCAGGAAATTTTGTGAGTATCAATCCATCTTTTCAATGTCTAATAACCGCCTTATTATTTTTCATTGTCTATGACCGCCTTAATATTTTAGGATCACTAACTAATTTTTTTCTCACTTCGTTGTTTCTGTTGTAGGTGAGTTGTGGTCTGCTATATAACTTTGGATTGCATCTCACTTGCACTTTATTTTCCTCCATGCAGATGTACCCACTGTGGAATCAGTTCAAAATCAACTCCGATGATGCGCCGTGGGCCGGCTGGGCCAAGAACTCTGTGTAATGCATGCGGGCTGAAGTGGGCCAATAAGGTTTGTCTAGTTGCAATTAATAATGCACTGATTCACTGTATATTCCACTTCAATCAATATGCTATTTACAAGTATCTTGTATCAAGTGCATGAGGTGAGACAAAGTATTTGTCGATAATCACCTTTAGAGTAAGAAGCATAGACAGACATGAAAGATACGTAAATTAAATTATTACTAAAAAAATCTTACATGTGCAAATGAGCTATACAACAAGTTTAATTTAGGGTTAACTCCAACTTATACCCACAAACTTCAACCATTGGCTATTTGTACCCTTAAACTTTAAAATGGGTAACCTTACTCCAAAATGATCCTCCTCTGTTTAACGTCTGACTCTCCCCGTTAGACGTTGGGTGCAGGAATTAAAACCGACTGAAAGATCCCCCAAACGGTTTTTTTAAGAAAACCCAGCACAAATCCCCAAATTTAAATTCAATATTTCAAACTCCATGAAATTCTTAGGTCCGAAGTACATTAAAATCGACTGCTTGAAAATTCAAAACCAAAATGAAACTTGTATTATATAATCTGTTGAATCGGTAATAAATTCTTATACAACACCAGTTACACTCACCGGGGCACAAACACAAGGACAAACTTCAGATAAATCGAACACAGAAAGGTTCCCCATTAGTTCTGTTATAACAATTTTTTGTCCAAAAAGAAGAGTCTGTGAGTTTGTCAGTGTGCCAGAATTGACATGTCATTCCTCAAACTTATAACATGGCCGTTAGCCATTATTCCAATCCATACGCAAGGTCCATGGACTGACTTACCCAAAAGAAAAACCCGTCATGGCTTTGAATAATAAAACTTTTAGACTTACCAAAAAAAAAAGACTTTTAGTAGAGGTAGACTTTATGGTTACAGCACCCTCTCACGTCTGTTCTATGCAGAAATCGAACTCACTCATAGTTATATCTATTTGTGATCTTACCATCAATTTGTTTGGCTAATGGCTATTTCGAAACTCGTCCTACTTTGATACCCGACCCACAGATGTTAAAAAAATGTCTTCTGTTCATGAATATATAAGAATATCATCTTATCAAATTCCACATCTCAAATTCAGAAATAAGCACTTGAGAATTTGCTTCATTGTTCCCTTAACTCAAATGTTGGGGTTTAAAAAATTTTGCAGGGAGTTCTGAGAGATCTTTCAAAAGTTCCAAACGTCATTATCCAAGATCCCTCTGTAAAAATCGCGGAACAGGTAGACCTAACGTAAAGTTTAGGTTTTACATATCTTTACTCAAATCACATTGTGTTTTCCATCCCGAATTCGGAGAAATATTATGTACCCTTTTTCTGTTTGGATGTGTAAGTTTCTATGCATTCATTCATCTTTCCTCATGTGTGTTTGTTTTAGAGTGACGGGGAGGTGGCTAATGAGTCGGATGCTGTAACTACCACGGCAGATATAATCTCTTCTCCTAATGGTGGCGATAAAGGAGCCATGGCTGCTGAAAAATGAATTTAAGTTGAACAAGTTAATTATCTTAGGGAAAGTGCTACGTCATGTTCTTGTTTATTTTTCAAGTAGTATGTACAACTCATTATTTCTGTGTAATAAAACTTCAAATTCGAGTTAATCCAACCATATATACATAAATTTGGCAATCACAGTCAGCCTCCAAAACTATTCTGAATTTATACTACTTTCTTTAACTCGACTAGAAGAAACCCAAAAGGAATGAGGTATGGAGGTTTCTTTTGAACAACCCTTATTTAGTTACTGCTTTCTGCTTTTTACGTAAAGTCTGTGGTTCTCTCTTACTAAATCAAATTCGTCAGGTCCAGTTCTAACCTGGTGAAGAGGAGCTGAATGCCTATTTTTTAATGAATGGGTCATCTAGCTACTTTACTATGATACTCATGAAATTTTCTTCTGTCATTTTAAAATCATAAGATTTACGTTCGTTTTTTCACTCTCTTTAATTTCATAAACATCGATAATCCTCTATCAGTGGCACCCACCTACTAGCCTGTTCAAACAAATCCCCTCAGACATCCTAACGATTTAATGTAATGAATTAATTTGACTACAAAGTACCACGGATGTTTTGGGCGACTTTTTATCAAAGTAAATTCTGACGGTGTCCGAGTGTCAAGAATTAACCACCATGCCAGAGATTGTAAATGGTTTGGACAATCAATAGCAAAATTTCTACAAGATGAATGATCTATCATTGAAGAATGTTCCAACAATAATAATGATAATGTATTAAGCACCCTGTCTAGTGTCTAGTGCTTCCACAAGGGATTATTAATTCAAATTCAAAAGACCAGAAACAGAGTTCTGAGACCATCACCAAGCACAGAATGCCAATATAGTTGCAGTTGTATGGTGAAAACACAAGTATAATGCTTAGGCGTTCAGCATAGAACCAGAGGAGTTCTTCCTGCATTCTGCCAGCATATCCATGTAGAACTGACACTTGCTGATGTCACTCCCGGAGCTATTCAAGCACTACAGGAATAGAAAATGGAGAAAATTACTCAACGGCTCGTTTTTCAACCAAGTAAAGCAAATAAATATCAGCATTTGAGTACACCTCATTTCGAAACTCAAAAACAAAAACTCAATAGCGGCTAACCACAAGTGCTTTAGGTAGCTTGCGAGTAGCAAAGTTGAAGCTAAAGAGCATGGATAAAGCGTCTCTCTTACCAACTCCCAATCAGACCTTAATACAAAAGAATAAATAGTCCTACTCAATGAAGGATTACCAACTGCACAGCTCAGTTTAATTAAAGAACTCAAAGAAATTAGAATTCCTAAGTTTGAACCTGTCTGCAAATGGGAAAATAAAACTTAGTAGACATTGGCTGTTTAAATCTTACGTTAAACTAATAGATACTACTACAAAACCCTATTACAAGACCATCAACAGTAACGTGCATTAGTAAAAAGACTCCTAAACTCTCCTCTTCAACCAACTATTAGGTCCTCAACCAACAAGTACGGACAGGTGTGTATACAGAATCATATAGTACTGAAAAAAATATAATGACAACAGCAGTGAGAAAAATTAACCACGGATAGAGCTTTTTACATACATCTTGGAAAGCCTTGCTGTGAAAACCACATGCATCAGAGCCACCCATATTATTCATTGTGGATGCTGGAGAAGCAGCTGCCTCTGAAACCACAGTTTCATGTTGAATAGTGCGAGGACCCATAACAGTATCCACGGCCCTGTGTGCCACTGCACTTCCAGTACCAAAAGCCAAACCTAAAAGCCAACGAAGAGAAATCAGACTTTACGCAATTTGGGTGAAATCTGAATACATGCTGTTTTTTTGCATCACAACATGCAACCGTGTGATAATTAGAAGTGTCATGTCAAATTGGAAAACTTTCTTTCACATACCTTGCGCTATGGTCGAACCAATGCCTCCAAGAAGGGATCCACTACCACCGCCTTGAGCAGGAACAGGAGGAGGAGCATGGTTGACTGGAAATATAAAGATAATAAAAAACATACATAATAAGCAAAGGCTGATATCCAAAAAGGAAAAATAAATGCAAAACGTCAGACAGATGAAATATAGGATAAATAAGCTAGAAAGAAAAAACACTCCTCAGATACTGAATCAAGTAATAATGTTTAACGATTTACACATAAATAAAGAGATTGTTACCTGGTTGAGGAGGATTCCGAACCGGTGCAGCACGAGGTGCTGCACGTGGAGCAGATCTTCCTGCAAAAGTTAAAAAAAAACAACTCAAATCATTTTTCAAATAAAAATCAAGTTAAAAGCCAAAATTGTGGACATTGCATATTATGCATGTATGATATTATATACACAATAGGGTAGGATCAACAAGGACAACATATGTGCAGATCCGATTAAGCTCATGAATGCTGCAGAACCCAGCATGAGCAGCATAAAAACAGATTCAAATACCACTGACGAAACACCCAGAGATATATATAACCACTCTACTAGAGTGCTTCATGAAACTTGGTGCACAGAACTCTCTTCGAATTCTGTTTAGAAACGTTCTACTCATAATAGCTCACAAACGATTATAGTCTGGAAGAACACCGTGATATTGAAACAACGGTCTACAATATCTAAGAATGCAATACATCGGAAAGAGAAAGAAAAGACATAACAAAAACCATATATAGCTTGAGATGCAACAAACAACCAAACCGCTACTAAAAATAGAACACAGAACTTCGCAAAATGTAAGTTAGAAACATAAACATCATCCGCGCAGGGAAAACGTTGTTAAACGGAGAAAGCCCACGCAAATCAGGTCCTTTATATTTCTTCGTTTAGTTCCAGACTAGAAAGGGAAACGATAACATCATATTCATTGCCATAAAATTCACTAAATGACTTCTTATTCCTTGATTTTAACAAGGCGGGCACCAAAACCCTAGAAACAACCAGAGGTATTAAAGCCAAAGGGACAATCAAGCAGAAGAGATGATATTTAGAGCAAGATCTTTGAATCCATCAGAAGCTAACCTCCTGAGCTTCGGCGAGGCATGGCTTAGGATTGTGAGGCGGCGGAGAGAATCAGATGAACAGTTTATGCAACGACGAAGAATGCCTAGAAGCACAAAACCCAAATCTCTGGATTGTATTTATATCTACATGACTATAATCTTCTGTAAGTGTTAGTACGTGAGCATGATAACGTGTTTGCTAAACGGTGGCTAAGCCATTCGTGGCAGCCTATCAACGGTGGAGTTTCAATTAAAGTGACAAAAAAAGACGAAAATATTTTCGCATTTCATACACTAGTTGAAATCCGCAGTTGCACGTTTGTTAAACTTGTTAACATTTCATTTAGACTGTGAAACATAATTCTTATAATTACCGAAATATTTTTATTCTTATAATAAGTTTTATCCATCAAAATATTATATAAGTTTTATTTACCGTTTTTTATAAATGAATATTAGTATTTACATATTAGGCTCATAAAAGAAAATAATAAATTTTATATTAAATAATTAATGATAAAAATAGTAGTGAAGAAAAATAAATTTTTTACGCATAATACAATTCATGAAAAAATAAGAGAAATTCATATTACATTTTTATTCCTCAAACTATCATTATAAATACTTTAAACTTTAAATTATCAAATATTACGGTTTAAACTTTAAACTGAAACTTACAATTCAAAAGTTTATTAATTTTCTTCAAAACAACGTCGTTTTAAATAGTTAAAACTACATCATTTTGTTAGATCGTTGATAATTATCCTCCCTTACCAAACACTTCTAAAAAAACAAAAACCCAAAATTCCCCATCTCCTCTTGAATCCATAACCCGCCTGTTCTCGGTGGCATGTTTATAGCTGTACGTATCTCCGTCTTCTCTTCACTTTTGAGCTTCACGAGCACAAAGAATGAAATAGTGAGCAACAATCGAGCTTCGAAAATGACGAGCGAGTGAAAGACGTGGGGTGGGGAGTGGGGACGGGGAGAGAGAGTGATACAGAAATAGCAACGGCGCCTTGGACTGAGTTGAAGAAGAAGAAAGTTGAGTTAGAGAGAGAAAGAGGGGAGTAGAGAGAGAAAATAATAGTTTAGGAAATAGGGATGGGGGACATGGACAAGAGCGTATCTGGGAAAATCCTAAAAATTCGATCTCTGAATGCTGTAAAGCACAGTGGGCATAAATCAAATCGAAATCCATTGTTATAAAATCGCTACAAACAATAAATTATACTAAGAAATCCACCCCCAAATCGAGATGTATCAGCACCCTCTTCCATCTCTCTGTTTCTATTCATTCCACCGCCACCTCTTTCTTCTCTGCTGGTCTAATGACGCTGCTTAGCATCATGGATATGAAACATAAGCTGCAAAATTTTTAGGAGAGTTTCGTGAGGGATGGATCGAAGAGGAGATGGCGGAATTTGGGGGTTTTGTCATTTGAGATTGAGAGGAGTGTTTGGTAAGCGGAGATAATCATCCATGGTTTCATAAAACGATCACGTTTGAAGAGAACTAAGGGAGAATAAATGGAATATTATAACTGTTAATTTTAAACAATTTAAAGTTTAAATTGTAATATTTTATAATTTAGGATTTAAATAGTCTATAAGTGATAGCTTGCGGAATAAAAATATATTTTTTCCTATTTTATATTATATATAAATGGGGTAGAAAGGGTGAAAACTATTAAAAATGAATATTACTTGTAAGGGAATTTTTTATCCCTTACGTTATTCAAGTATTGAATATGAATGAAAGAAAAAATATGAGAGTATAAAGATCAAAGAATGAGATTATAGCTTGATTGATTTAATATGAATTGAATTATTCAAATACATATGGAGGTTTATATAGGCTTTGCCCTTCTTGGCCGTTACCTTAATTTTAATTATTATTTAAGGGTAATATCATAATCGTTCTTGATGAAATCATGGGGTGAGGGTGTAACGGGTGCCAACTTTAACATTGACATGTTACTTTCGTTGACCTTGTCCTTTCCACGTCTGCATCCTTTTGTGCTTTCCTTCTCTCTTCTGCCACGCTGGCAGCTCATTAATTATAGGAGAAAATCTGCCCCGTACATTTGCCCCTGTTTTGAATATTCTGATATAAGTTGTTGATGTAAAACACTTCAGACTTTTGTTTCTTCTAAAGATTTGCTGACTTTACATATTTTCTGTCATCATTGCTTTCTTCACGCTGCTCCACCTTTCTGTTTGTGATGATCATATTTATTGCGCGAGGACTGGCATCTTCATCCATTCAACATCATTTCAATATTTTATCATTATTGTTGTGACATGTGTCTCTCTTCGTGCCTTTTCACATTTTCATTGTCTTCCCGTCATTTCATATTTTGTTTTCTACATTTCAAATTCGTCATTTGGCGTTCGTTTGAAAAAGTACTTAAAGTAATTTTTATTCATTGTTTCCCACACGTACATTTTGTGTGTAAGTTCTCTTCTCATTTTCTTTGTCTTCAATCTTTCTCTTTAATGGCTACATCTTTCTCCCCCATCGTCCCTATGATTAGGAATAGTGATGAGTTTAATCACTTTAATGCTCGTTACCAGAATTCTTTCCCTAAAGAAGTTAGTTGTTCTTATTTCGATGGCGAACTTGTCAATTCTCCTCCTAATCATGGAGTTTTAAAGCTTTAGAACAATGTGCATTACCTTAGGCTTCTGTTTCCCTATCTCTCCCCTTTTCAACAATTTTTTCATTACCATGATCTTTCCCCTGCATAGTTTACATTACCAAATACTTATAGGATTTTTCTGGACTTTGAATCCTTGAATCGCCTCTTTGGTTTAGATCTAGGGCTCAATGAGTTTCGTCTGTTGTAGTCCCTCAGGGAGAAAAATGCTCACCGCTGCCCCGCGTAGTGGCCTGGTCGGGGTCCCCTAAAATTGGACTTACCTAAGAGTGATAAGTGGTGGAATGCTGAGGCATTCCAGGTTTCCGGTGACTGGAGAGGTGGCAGTAACTCCCACATCCCTACCGAATGGAGGTCGTATGGTGACTGATTTTGCCCCTTTCCATTCTACTTTTATTACTTTTTTATCGTTGACACTGATCATCTTCTTTCTTTTTTGCTTCAGGTAAGCGGAAGAACATTCGCCCTTACGAGACTTCAGATGACAGAGCTAAGATCAGGGCTACTTTTAGCATTGCCACCCACGACTGGCAGTGGCTTTTTGACCCTAAACGCCAACTCATGTTTACCGTTCAGCCTCCCCCACGGCCAATAGTTCCTCCTGCTGCCCCCCACAGACCTTCGGTTTAGATAGTTGTCCATAAACCTACACTTGTCAGGCTACATGCTTCCTCTTCAACTTCTCCTTCTATTCAAGAGGCTTTTGGAATGAGACCTATTCAGCTTTCCTTGAACCGTTTCTTTTCACGCATCGTGCGCCCACGGCTAGCTATTGAGCCTTCGCATGTCGTTTTCAAGAGTTCTCATGTTCATTCTGCTGTCCAAATTTCTTCTTCTCTTCATACTCCTATCGCCTCGCTCATCCCTCAACTTGAAACTGTTAGGCCCATGGGATTTATTCCTTTGTCTTATTCTCCTGATGTCGAGTTGGGTTCTTCGGAGCCTGTTAAAACCCTTCTTTAGACTCTTTTACCTCCCGATGACGATTCGCGGATTTCCTTTAAGATGAATCTGATGATTGATCATGAGTCTTCTCGCCGGATCATGAGCCACATCCAATGCTCGGCTAATTATGATCAATTAGCTGAGGAATCAGTTGAAGTCTTGCAGAAAGGCATCATTCACTGCATTCTTCAGCTAACTGCTTTTTATTGTTTCAAATTTGTTGTATACTATAACTTGACTATTTTTCATTTCCAGACCGCTTTGTACCATTATGCTATTTCTGCCAAGATCAACAGCATTCGTAGAGATCTTATTAGACACGCGCAAGAAGTGAAGAATGAGTCTGAGGCTGCAAGGCTTCTGATTGAGGAGTTACAGTCTGATATTGATCAACGCATCCAAGATGTTACTCGAGAGCTTACTGAGCAACATGAAACATCTACCGTCAAGGCTTTACGGAAAAATGAGGAGGAAGCTTATGTGCAGTACACTGCTTAATTTTAACTATTAGAGAATGACGCTTACACCATCGATTACCTCGATGGTGTCTCTCAAGCGCCTCCCCAGTACTAGTTGCCAGAAGAAATTCCTACTTCTGCTGAACAGAACGCTGAGAACAATACTACTCCGGCTTCTGAACTCTCGGTGGATCCTGTCAACAATGAGGTTGTTGCTGAGGTGCTACGTGGGCCTCATGACTTCTCTGCTGATCATATCCAATTGGATTGATTTTTTTTTCTTTTTGCAATGTACTTTTTCTTTTTTCTTTCCATGTATGTTTTTCTGAAATGAATGAAAAAAGCTACCTTTTTTCAACTTCTAAGTACTTGTCTTAGAATATTTTGAACTTGGTTAATTTCATCCCTGCGTATAATTTGACACAATCTTCTTTCATGCTTCATCGCCACTTCCATTCTTAGGCTTTTCATCTAAGCGTCGTTTGGAACACTTAGTTTCCTTTCTTCATGCTTTGTGTTGTTTGATTTTCTTCATTGCATTAGCATCTAAGCGGTCGCTTGATACACTTAGATTTTTTACCTTTGTCTCAGTCTAAGTGCTGCATAAACTCTTCTTTACTTTGGCATCTAAGCTGCCACTTGGCACACTTAGATTTTGTTTTCCTTCATTTCAGTCTAAGTGCTGCTTAGACTCTTCTTTGCATAAGCATCTAAGCGGCCGTTTGGCACACTTAGATTTTTTGCCTTCGTTTCAGTCTAAGTGATGCTCAGACTCTTCTTTGCTTTGGCATCTAAGTGGCCGCTTGGCACACTTAGATTTTTTTACCTTTGTCTCAGTATAAGTGCTGCTTAGACTCTTCTTTGCTTTAGAATCTAAGCCTTATATTTTGTTTGCCTTCGTTTTAGTCTAAATGCTCCTTAGACTCTTCTTTGCTTTGGCATCTAACCGACCGCTTGACACACTTAGATTTTTTACCTTGTTTCAGTCTAAGTGCTACTTAGACTCTTCTTTGCATTGGCATCTAAGCGATCGCTTGGTACGCTTAGATTTTTTGCCTTTGTCTCAGGCTAAGTGCTGCATAAACTCTTCTTTACTTTGGCATCTAAGCGGCCACTTGGCACACTTAGATTTTGTTTTCCTTCATTTCAGTCTAAGTGCTGCTTAGACTCTTCTTTGCATCGGCATCTAAGCGGCCGCTTGGCACACTTAAATTTTTTGCCTTCGTTTCAGTCTAAGTGATGCTTAGACTCTTCTTTGCTTTGGCATCTAAGTGGCCGCTTAGCACACTTAGATTTTTTGCCATTGTTCTTTCTTTTTACAGCTTGGTGTTAGTCATAATAAATAATCACAGTACGAGACACGATTTTTACATGGAAAACCCTTTAATGGGAAAAAACCACGGAATATTGATGCTTTTATTAAGATAATCAACAATTTAGTTTATACATAATATTTTTTCAAATGTAAAGTATTCAAGGGTTCGGGGAGATCGATACCTTCTTCCTTCATCAACTAGTATGATCCTTTTCCACCAACTGCCCGGATGATGAATGGTCTTTCCCAATTGGGTCCCATCTTTCCAGCGTCTGCTTGCATCATTCTCTTGATGACTAACTCTTGGTTAAAATCTTGTTGCTTTCATTCTTTTAGAGAAGTATGCTCGCCTTTTTTTATTATAGTTACGTAATCTAATCACAACTGTTTCTCTTATTTGGTCTAGCAAATCTAGTTATTTTTTCGGTAGTTGGGAGTTTTCTTCTTGGTTAATTTTAGATGTTGTAGTTGGACATCCAATTTTAATTGGGATAACTGCTTCAGTTCCAAATGCTAAAGCAAACGGGGTCTGTCCAGTTGATTCTTGAAGAGTTGTGTGATAGGCCTAGAGGACTGAAGCCAATTCTTCAACCCATTTATCTTTTCTCGCTTCCAGCTTCTTCTTTAGTCCTTCGAGGATGGTTCGGTTGGATCTTTCTACCAGTCCATTTTCCTACGGGTAGTGTGGAGTTGAATGAAGAGTCTTAATCTTTAGTCCATCACAAAGTTTTTTATCACATTTCCCGTGAATTATGTTCCATTATCTGAGATGATTATTCTTCGAATTCCATATCAGCATACAATGTATTTCCACAAGAAACTTTTAACCTCCTCCTCGCTTGTTCTTGCCAATGGAGTTGCTTGTATCCATTTGGTAAAGTAATATGTTGTAACTAATAAGAACTTCTTTTGTGCTAGAGCCATTGGTAACATACCAACTATATCGAGTCCCTATTGCATAAAAGGCCACAGGCTAACTAAAGTCTCAAGTGATTCTGGAGCCATTCTGGGGATAGGTGCAAAACTTTGACATTTTTCACACTTCCTTGCATATTGTTTTGCATCCGCTTGGATGTTTGGTCAGTAATAACCATCGTTTAAAATTTTATGTGCTAAGGATTTGCCCCATATATGGTCCCTACAAAGTCCTTCGTGGCTTTCCGCCATAACGTAGCTTGCTTCAGTCAGATTTAGGCACTTTAGGTAGGGACATGAAAATGATCTTATATAAAGTTTATCGTTTATTATGGTATACCTGGCTACTTTCTGAATCAATTTATGGGCTTCTAATCTGTCCTTGGGGAGTCTTCCGTTCATAAGATATTGGACCATGGGATTCGTCCAACTTGGTTCTGCGGGTTTCGTATTACAAACTCTTGCTTGTTCATTGAACTCAGAGTATCTAGGAATTCGATTGGTATATATCTTATTCCTAAGTGTTGACGGATGTCCCCAACATCGCTAAGGTTTCTGCATAGGAGTTTTCTCCTTTGGGGATTTGCTTTATATTGCAGCTGCTTAGTTGCTTCAGCATCACTTTCACACATTGGAGATACTTCATCATCTTTTCATCCTTTGCGGCATAAGCTCCTGCAATTTAGTCAGCCACTAATTGTGAATCGCAATAAATGTTTAATCTTCTTACCCTAAATTCTAATGCAAGACGGATTCCTACAATTAATTCTTCATATTCCGCTTTGTTGTTTGTAGTATAAAAGTTGAATAATATCACTAGTTGAATAATTTCTCCATGGGGAGTTTGTAGAATCACTCTTGCATCAGATCCTTTCTTATTAGAAGCTCCGTCAACAAAGAGTTCCTATTCATCCTTTAACGGATCAACCTCTTTGAATTTGTCATTTTGTCCTATTGTGAGTTCCACGATGAATTCTACGAGTACTTGAAACTTCATAGCGGTTCTTGGGACATAGCTTATCTCATATTGAACAAGCTCTACTACCCATTTTGCTAACCTGCCAGTCAGATCTGGTGAATGTAGAATTCTTCGGATTGGGTATTTCGTTGGCACTACTATCGTATGTGCTTGAAAGTACGGCTTCAGTTTTCATGATGCAATTACCAACGCCGAAATTATTTTTTCAATTTTCTTGTATCTAGTATATGCGTCTGCTAAGCTTTTACTGATGAAGTAAGCTGGTTTTTGTGATTTTCCCTCTTCTCTAACTAGTGATGCGCTAACGGCCACTTCTGAAACTGACAAGTATAGATATAACTTGTCACCCGATTCTGCTTTAATGAGTATTGGTGGTAGGCTAAGTATTCATTGATGGCTCTAAAGGCTGCTTCATAATCTTCGTTCCATCTTTGGTCAGATTTTTCTGACATTGACGAAGAAAGGTCTGCATTTGCCAGTTGACTTTGCAAAGAATCTTTCAACAGTCTCTAATTTTCCCGTATGACTTTACAAGTCTTTTAACGTAGTTGGAGTCTTCATCTTTAGAATCACTTTGATCTAGTCATGATTGACCCCTATTCCTCTTTGAGAAACCATACGTCAGAGAAATTTTCCCGCACTGACTCCAAAAGTGATTTTTCTAGATTAAGCTTCAAACTGAATTTTCTCAATTCTAAGAAAGCTTCCTCTAAATGCTTTACATGATCTCGGCGGTCGATGAATTTGACCAGCATGTCGTCAACATACACCTTTATTGTTTTCCCAATTTGATTTTTGAATATGTGATTCACCAACCGCCGGTACGTTGCCCCTACATTTTTAATCCAAAAGGTATTTATTGGTATTTATATAACAATAAATACCTTGATCATTTATGAATGAGGTCTTATGTTGATCCGGTGGATACATCTTAAATTGATTGTATCTTCGAAACAAATCCATGAAACTCAACAGTTTGTGTCATGTAGTTGCATCAATCATTTAATCGATTCTGGGGAGCGGATAATCATCTTCTGGGCATGCTTTGTTCAAGTCAGTGAAGTCCACACAAACCCTCCATTTTCCTTTTTTATTCTTCACCAGTACCACATTGGATATACATAACCTCCTTGATAAAATCTGCTTTAGTTAGTCGGTCAACTTCTTCCTTGATTGCCTTCTTTCTTGAGCAAAGACCCACCTTTTATGTTTCACAGGTTTGACTTTCAGATTTATGTTTAGCCGATGACATATTATCTCTTCGTTAATTCTGGGCATATCTATCAAGGTCTCCGCGAAAATATATTCATTTCTTCTTAGGAAATCAATTAGCGTTTACCGCTCTTCTGATGACAACGTAGCTCCTATCTTAGATATTTTCGTTCTTTCATTCAATTTTACTTCCATCAGTTCTTCTTCTGCTTCGTAACTGGTCTAGTGTCTTCAATTGCTATTGTTTTTTACTTTATGGTTTCTTCCCAACTACATTTCTTACAGAATCAAGTGCAGTTATCGTGCAACGTCGTGTCGTTGCTTGGTTCCCTTTGATCACTTTTATTCTATAAGGCGTTCGATACTACAAGGTCAAATGGTAGGTTGATGGAACTGCCTTCATCTAGTGGTTTCAAACCCTTCCTAGTATTGCATTGTACGGAGAGGGTGTGTCAATGACTGTGAACTATGTTAAGTAGTTGAAAGGTTTAACCAACATGGGGAGATAAAGTGTTCCCTCAGAGTAGGCCGCTTCTCCATTGAATCTTACCAATGGTTGCCCTGGGTTCTGTAACTTTGCCGCTTCAATCTCCATTTTGTCCACGGTAGTTCGGCAGAGGAAGTTTATAGCACTTCCGTTATCTAGCAACACTCTTTTCAATAAACAGTTCCCAACTTGAATGGATATTACCAGAGCGTCATAGTGACTTTTTAGAATGTGCATGTCTTCCAAACTGTTAAAGGTAATGAAAGCCTCTTCTAACTAACTTTCTCTTTCTTCTTCTACAGTTGCTATCTTTTTACAATGTTGCTTCTTCTCTTTTCTGCTTGTACCTTCATGTTTTGTCAGTGATATTAAAGTATCCACTACCTGTAATGGTTCTGCTACTTTCTATGGTTCTTCGTTCCCTTCTACTGTTTTGTCGTCTGACTTGGCAACATAGTTATAGAGGGGACCTTTGTTGATGAGTTCTTTGATGTAATCCTTCAGCTGATAGCAGTCTTTCATCAAATGTCCGTAGCCTTTATGAAATGAGCAGAACTTGTTCTTGTCTCTCTCAGTCGGCTCCTTTCTCATTGCCAGTGGTCTTTCCAGGCATGGTTCATCTTTTATGGTCCATAAGATTTGGATCACTAGAATGGTAAGCGGCGTGTATGCCTTTTATTTCCTCCGATACTGTTTCAATCCTCTTAATTTTCTTTCAAATCCGTTTTCATCCCATTTTTCCTTTCCCTCGGAAGTTTTACCTAACCACTTAGCAGTTGAGTTGGACGTTGCCGCTAACTGTTCGGATAATCGAGCCATGCTTTTCCTTTCCTCCTCAAGGTTTATGTATGTTTGAGCTCTGAAGAACACTCCCTTCATGGTTAATAGTTTTTCCTTAAAGAGGTCCTCGAATACTTAAGAATGAAGGTCAAGCCCTCTTCTGAATGCTAGCCGAGCTACACGATCGTCAGAATTCTAAACTTTCACCATTTCATCTTTAAATCTATGAGTATATTCTCGTAACAATTCTCACTTTTTCATGGAGATCGTTAAGAGATACTCTGGGTCTTCAGTAACGGTTTGATACGCCGCATACTTTTTCAAAAAGACAAAAGATGTGGAAGAAAAGTTAGTAATAGAAAAAGAAGGGAGAGAATGGTACCACTTTCGTGCGTTGCCGTTAAGGCTAGTTGGAAACATCCTGCACATGAGTGCATCTTCATGTTGATATAAGGACATCATCTGCCTGAATCTCCTTAGATGCTCTACTGGATTCATTTTCCCAGTATAATATTTAAACTTTGGGGGAGCGAATTTCTTAGGAATCGGTGTTAACGGGAGCTCCTGAGTTAATGGTGTTTTAATGAGGGATTCGAGATCCGCGACTGTTGTAGTGCCCAACATTTTGGCTTCTACCATTTTCCTGTCAAACATCTATTCTATATCTTGTTCAGTTATCCCTTCTTTAACTTCTTGAACTCATGCCGCTGCATCTTCGTTGTTTTACAATTGCGCCTCAACTTCATCATTGTGGTTCTCTCCAATTTACGGGTTCTGCCCAGTATTTCTCTTTGGCATTGTCCCTCGTATATCATTTGTTTCGTCTTGACACGATTGGCTTATTTCTTACCATGTTTGATGAACTTCTCACTGTAAGGTAGCAACTTGATCTTGCAACGTGGAAGCACCATATTCAGGGTTTCAGCGTTTCAATTCTCTAATTATGAAATTCTTTAAGAAAAGTTTCGAGAACTACTGGAATGTCACGATTTATGTGTTCAGCATCATTTCCTCTTTGACTTTCACGTGCGACACTAGACCTGGTTCTCGGCATTTTCGAAGCTCTTTTGGATGAATTCTCAAGTATCTTTCAACTCTCAACGATAGCACCAATATGTAAGGGAATTTTTCATCCCTTACGGTATTTAAGTATAGAATACGAATGAAAGAAAAAAATATGAGAGTAGATAGATCAACGAATGAGATTATAGCTTGATTGTATTTATATGAATTGAATTAATCAAATACATATGGAGGTTATATAGGATTTTCCCTTCTTGGCCGTTACCCTAATTTTAATTATCATTTAAGGATAATATTGTTGGAAACACGGTGCTTGCACGGCGGAAGCGTGGGGTATTTAAAAATTATAAAAAGCCTATCTTATTCGATAGATGAAAATAAATGAGACACATTGGTTTTCAGAATAAAACTTTTATTGAAAAATCTTTTCAATTGGATCCATTATATATTTATATATTAAATCGAAGACATACATGGATATAGAATATATACCTCTTGTAGTCTAATCAAGCGTCCTCGCAAACCAACGATCCTCCGTTCCCATGAACAATAAACTTCGAGATCCACACCAAGATCTTCCAAGTCCCTCTTCAAATAAACTAGGACGTGTGTGGACACGCATATTATAGCAAGAACACTTTTTCTATCTCTAGATGTACTTAACAGATGAGATCTAGAGATTTTTGGAGAATGAATAATTTTGTGAGACGAATCTCTGAGAGAATATAATGATTATTCTCATTGAGCTTTTTATTAACTTTTCAATCTTAGAGAGTTTCACCTGATAGAAACTGTGTTAGTAGCACAGAAAATCCAGCACTGAGGCCAATAAAATAATATCTATATATTTTCTAGGCACTCTAATTTTTCAGGGATATACACAAAATGATAATTAATCACAAAATTGTCATTACAATGAGACTCACTGCAACTGTGCACAACTACAGTGACAACGACACTGCAGGTTGTCGTGAAGTATTGCAGTGTCTCGCGACACTGTAAATCATGGTACTACAGTATTGCGCGCCTAACTGTGGTGTCACGTGGCACTACAATAGTCCATGTCAATTTCTAATTCTCAATCAGTGATTGACATGCGGCAATCCAACATGCCACATGACAATTTCTATAAATTAATTAATTATTTTAATAGGATAAATATCTTGATGTCAGTTAATTTAAAATTAACTTATACGATCATCCTTATCAACTAGTTTATCTATTTGTTCAGAAATAACAGATTTAGTTGATTTAAATTTTGAATTATTATCTAATAATAATTTAACATTATCTAATTTCATAAATTAGATATATTGTCTCACTTATCGATAATTAAAAAATTAATCGATATAATTATTTATATATAGTTTCCAAAAAAATAATATAAATAATTTAATTAATTAATCATGCATAATTATCTCATAATTATGTACTTGCCCAAGAAATATGATTCTTTTTACAAGTTGGCATTTTCTCATGTCCTGAAATATTCACATCCTGGACTATGTAGTACATAGGCGGCTTGAGGACCATTGACCTATAATCCTAAGCTCTAAAAACTAGATTATTAATTAAACTCTTTAGTTAAATAATATTATTTATTAATTACATTATTACTCTACTATATATATGAAATTTCACTCTTAGAGATTATAGAATGTATTTAAAGAGATATTCTCGTGTAGTCCATTGATATAATCATTTCATGTAGTTCTGTTCTTCAATTATTGGTTCGTAAATTAGAGCTGATCAAAATTACCATTTTACCCTTCTAACCACCTCTTGATCCTTAAATACCATTAATTCACTAGTGAATGACTAATTTATAATTGTATTATAAATTTGAGCTCAATAACCATTTAGTTCCAAAATTAACACTTAAGAGAATCAATATACGATCTGTTAGAAAAGTTTGGATTCCAAATCTTATAAGATTATGTTCTCAGCCATCCATATCACTAAATTTCCAAAATAAAAGTTACTAGCTTATTTTACAAACAAACTTTAACGAGTAAATCAAAATATCTACTAGACATGTATAGAAGTTCATGACTACTCAGGATTCAGACTGATCTACATATGATGATCAGATTGGTGTGTATTAAATTTTTATGATAAACAGTAAGTTAATAAAGATATATAATATTATTATATAAAGTACATCCATTAAGATGTCTATCCACATCAATGATCCGAACCTATATCACATACGTTCATAATGCTTAGTGAATCGTACTAGCAATCATTCATTAAAGATTTCATACTTTAATATATTGCTGATAATTTTATTCATTATCTATGATCTTAATCTTCTCGTACTAATATAAGATCATAGTCTCCTTAATGAATATGTACTTTTCAGATATTTATATAAATTATTCAACAATAATTTAAAAGAACAATTATAAGAAAAATGTAATTCCATTAAATTTCATATTAAAATGTCAATACACATGCTTTGAGGGCATAATCTCCAACAATCTCCCGCTAACCCTGAAGCAAATATGGCATCTGTTTCAAACCCATGTTACGTACATGACCCTCGAATGATTTCGTAGGAAGTGTCTTGGTAAAAGGATCGACCAGGTTCTAATCTGACGTTATCTTCATAACAGTCTCATCCCCGTGATGCACGACTTCTCTTACAAGATGATATTTCTTCTCTATGTGCTTGCCCCTCTTATGACTCTTCGGTTCTTTGGAATTAGCTACCGCCCTACTATTGTCAGAGTATAGGACAAGTGACTTGTCCATATCTGGAACTACTTTCAGATTAGTATAGAACTTTCTGAGCAATGTCGCTTCTTTTGCAGCTTCACAAGCCGTTATATATTCAGCTTCCATAGTGGAATCTACAATGCTGGATTGTTAGATACTTCTCCAGACTACATCTCTTCCACCTAGGGTGAATACTGATCCAGACATCGACTTTCGACTGTCTCTATCTGATTGAAAATCAGAATTAGTATATTTAGTGGGGTTCAAGTCTCCACCTGAATAAATAAACATATAGTTTCTTATTCTCCTAAGATACTTGATAATGTGCTTTACTGCAATCTAATGTTCTAAACCAAGATTTGATTGATAACGACTGACAATTTTCACTACATAACAGATGTCTGGTCTCGTACACAACATGGCATGCGTGAGACTACCAATAGCTGAAGCATAAGGAACCTTTTCCATATCATATTTCTCCTTATGTGTCTTAGGACATTGCTCCTTAGAGGAGACAATTTCATGTCTGGTCGGTAGTTGACTTTTTTTAGAATTCTCCAAAGAGTATCTCTCCAGCAACTTATCAATATTAGATGTCTAAGAAAGTGTCAAGAGCTTGTTCTTTCTACCTCTTAGGATTTGGATGCCTAGAACATAGCTTGCCTCTCCTAAATCTTTCATTTGAAATTTCTCAGCTATCCACTTCTTTACCTTTGACAGAATTTCTACATCATTTCTAATGAGTAGAATATCATCAACATAAAGAACAAAAAAAAATCACTATCTTGTCTTTTATGTATTTATTAACATAAGCTTCGTTAACATTTTGCTCGAAGCCATATGATTTAATAATCTCATCAAATGTAAGATTTCAAGATCTAAGTGCTTGCTTTAATTCATAAATAGATTTAAGCAACTTGCTACTTTCTGATCTTGCCCATTTTTCACAAACCCTTCTGGTTGCATCATATAGATGCTTTCTTCAAGAGAGCCATTTAGAAAAGTTGTATTGACGTCCATTTACAATATTTCATAGTCTAAACAAGCGATAATAGACAAAAGGATGCGAATGGATTTTAGCATGGCAACGTGGGAGAATGTCCTTTCATAATCGGCCCATTCCCTTTGTGTATAGCCATTTGGCTACCAGCCATGCCTTAAAACTCTCCAATTTCCCATTTACACCTCTTTTCTTCTTGAATATCCATTTACATCTAATGGGCCTAACATTTTTAGGTGGATCTACAAGTTCCCAAACGGAATTGCAATACATTGATTCAATTTCCTGGTTCATGGCATCTTGCCATTTCTCATTTTCAGGATCATCCATCGCCTCTTTAAAGGTTAATGGATCGTCCTTATCAATGTCTAACACTATGACATGTGCTTCTAGTTCATAGCATATTAGTTTTTTACAACTCTCCCACTATGACGTTGCATCAGGGAGGAACTGTGGTTTCTATGCTTTGTCATTTCAATTGATGATGAAGGTGGTCTGATCCTATCAAGGGCTAATTCTTCGAGAACTACTTTGCTTCAAGGTTTATTGTTTTCCATATAGTCGTGTTCAAAGAAGGTGGAATTTGTCAATACACACACCTTTTGATCATTGCAATTATAAAAGTAACACATCTAGTCTTTGAAGCATAGCCAACAAATATACACACTTGAGACCTTAAGTCTAACTTTCTAGTGTTAGGTCTAAGAACGTGAGTTGGACACTCCCATATATGGAAAGTGACGCAAACTGAGTTTGGTGTCATTCCATAACTCTAAAGGTGTCTTGCTTACATACTTAGATGGTATTACATTCAAAATGTAAGTTGCTGTTTGAAGTGCATATCCTCAAAAAGTGAGTGATAGTGATGAGTAATTTAACATCGACCTAACCATATCCAATAAGATTCGGTTTCTCATTTTTGAAACACCATTTTGCTATGACGTTCCAGGTGTTGTGAGTTGGGATAGAATGCCATATTCCAGTAGGTAATCCTTGAATTCTAAATCCAAGTATTCACCACATCATCTGATCGAAATGTTTTTAATGATTTACATAATTACTTTTCAGCTTCAGTTTTGAAGTCAATAAACTTTCCAAAAATTTTAGCCTTTCTATGCATTAAATAAGTATAATCATATTTTGAGTAATCGTCTATAAAAATGATAAAATACTCATACCCACCTCTAGCTTGTACATTGATCCATCTACATACATCACTACGTACTAGCTCAAGTGGTTCCTTGGCTCTTTGGCCATTTCCAGTGAAATGTCTCTTGGTCATTTTACCCTCTAGACAAGCTTCACAAACAATACGAGTTCTAACTTTTAGTTCTTTCAAAGCACCATACTTTCTTAACCTGTTTAATTTATCTAGATTAATATGTCCCAACCTAAGATTTCATAGATATGTGTCATTATCATCATGAAAAACTATTTATCGTTTGTTACTTTTAGGATTTGATATTTTAAATAATTCAGAATTATTTAACGAGCGTTCACTCAGTTTAAACATCAGTCTGTTCGATACCTTAGCATGACAGATATTGAATACATTCTTTGAAATAATAAACTCATTATTAATTAAAGAAACTTCAAATAATCATGCATGCAAAAAAGCAAGAGAAATCAAATTTCTCAAAAATCTAGGAATATAATAAACATTGTTCAAAACTAAATAATTATTTTCAAAATTAAGACGGACTGTCCCCAATGCTTTCACTGACATGAGCGCACCACTGCTTACTTTCATTATCACCTCACCATCGGCCAGCTCCCTTGATGAATCAAGCATCTGCAAAGAAGAACATACATGATTAGTGGCTCATGAATCCAGTATACAATATGACAAAATACATCCCACTAAACAAGCTTCAAGTACAAGTAAATCATATTTACCTTTCTTTTTCAGCTCAGAGAGATACTTGTTACAGTTTCTCTTCCAATGACCCTTAACCCCATAGTGGAAACAATTTCCTGCGAGTTCGTGTATGACATGTGATCGACTAATGCATAATCATGTTATCAATCATATCAATAAACATTTATTTTATAATTAAATAAACTAATGGCGAACCGGGTGATTATACGGTATTTTTAAATTACAATCATTGAAAATTAGAAATAGAATTTCAAAGAGACTTCATGAGTGCATATTTGTAAAATAGCTCATTCTCCATCAGAGGTCCATCTTCATAATATTCAAGTTTTGAACAAAACCCTTTTAATTATAATAAACTATTTTTCTAATTAAATAATCTCTATAATTATCTTTTAAAAGTATTGAATTTGATTGGTAAAAAATAATTTAATGACTTATCAAACTTGGGTCAAACACGATCAATCAATTAATTTTAATTTTATAAAAATTAATAATTAATTTTAAGATTACATTCATTTTAAAATTTAAAAAATAAAAGATAGAGATAGGGTTTTTGTAAATTTTTGTAGGGATAGAGTAACTCGGTAACATGGTTTCTGTGAAACTTATCTGGCAATGACAACAATTACCACTGAGGATAGGATTCTCCCACCGTCATCCATATCCACCACCGCCGGTGACTTTCACGGTGGCTTCGCCGCTGGTAACACTGTCTGTGGCGCCATAGACGCCAATCTCTAATATTGCCACGTTAGTTTTGTTGACCTTGTCCCATCCACGTCTGCATCCTTTGTGCTTTCCTTCTCTCTTCTGCCACGCTGACAGCTTATTAATTATAGGAGAAAATCCGCCCCATATTAGCTATACATATACATCGATAGAGAGATTTTTGTAAAGAAAAAAAGAACGAAATTTATTTTCTAAATTGTAAATAATAAATAAAAACTTTAATGTATAAAGGAATAAATTAAAAAAAAAAAGATAACTACCTATTTTGTCTTATATTTATATGAGATTTAGATGATTGAAAAAAGAAATCTAAAGTTTCTCTAAGCTCTTTTTTAGACAGTAAGATAAGATATATCCCAAGTGCACGTATACTCCTATGATTTCAAAAGCTACAGGAACACCTCTTTTGAAGGCTTATAAAAAATTGCCATCGCAAAATTTTGTCCAATCCTGATCTCATCTAGATCTCAAATTTTAAGATTTTTTCTTATCCCAAATTCATCTATGCCCCAAGATTGACAATGGTTTTTTAGGTCGACTGAGATTTTGTCACACATGAGCTTGACCCGACTATCACAACCTAAGTTTTGTCCCGCGCACAAGCCCATTCGTAGGTCGGGGATGCTAAGTCAATTTGTTTGTTTCACTTACCATCATTTGAATGCTGAGCATGGTATAACAACTTTCTCACGTACTTTAAACTTTAGTGCTGTCACGCGATAATTCTACAGTTCAATCATCAAAGAATCAAAATTTAATATCGAACTATTTAATTTTTCAAATATTCTTAAGTATCACTTACCAAACAGAACACATTGAAGATGCACATGATATGTTAAAAGAATAAAAATAGTAGACAATAAATACTCAAAAACTCAAAGCTTCTTACAATAAAATGAATTGACACAAATAATTAAGTGTCACGAGTTTGGTCTTAAAACCCCAATTTTTCTTAGAAAAATAATTCTAGAATGCTCAAGTAATTAATCAAATGATATTGTAATAATTTGTAGGTTGGTTTCTGATGATTCATTAAAATGATTTGACAAAATAACATATAAATGATTGCTACGTCAATAAGCTGAATTGACGCAATTGGTTAAACTCACATCCATACCCTAGATGTCGTTAGTTCGAGTTATATTTTCTTATTCATATTAAAATTTGTAATATAACTTAAAAAAATATAATTGTCACATTATCTATTTACTTAAAATTTAATTAATTTATTTTTCTTAAAATTAAATTGAAAAACGTCACTTCTAATGATAGAAATAAGAAGAACATGGTTTTTGCGAAAATAAAATAAGAAATCATTGTATGACCGCTAGAACCTCCTCCACCGTACACTCACGCGCATTCTAGCGCTTCACTCCACAAATCCCAATTCCCAACCCGAAGAGAAGAGCACCACCCCTGCAATCACAATCGCAAATCACAATATTCAAATTCTCCTCTCCGTACTTTCTCTCTCTAAATTTCCAAACCTATAGGCCCCGTCGGTCCGCCATCGGCTTTGGCCTTCATCAACCATGTCGGACGACCCAGTGCCACCCTCTCCATCACCATCTTCATCAGCTACTGCTCCTTTGGGTAGCTCCGTGATCCCTATAGTCAATAAGCTCCAGGACATATTTGCTCAGCTTGGTAGCCAATCCACCATCGACCTCCCTCAGGTAGCCGTTGTCGGGAGTCAGAGCAGCGGTAAATCAAGCGTGCTCGAGGCCCTCGTCGGCCGTGACTTCTTGCCCAGGGGTTCCGACATATGCACTCGGCGTCCACTAGTTCTCCAGCTCCTGCAGATTAAGACGGACGAGGAGTACGGAGAGTTCTTGCACTTGCCGGGGAAGAGATTCTACGACTTCTCCGAGATTCGGAGAGAGATTCAGGTAAAGTTCAGGATTATTTGTGGTTCTTATGTGGGTTGTGATTAGATCTCAATGTAATGGGGGGAACGTATCCGATTATCACTAGGAAGTCTGGGAAAACAAGGAGAAATTTTGAACTACCACTTTACTTGTTTTTTGTTCGACTGCTTGCGGAAATGAGAAGGCTTTCTCTTATAACTATCAAAATAATTTCCGAATATATTGTATTTAAGGTGTCTGTTTCCTATAAAAAAATATATTGTGTTTAAGTTTCCAATTGTCAACTATATTACGTTCAGGCATCTATGAAGTTATCCCGTGATTAAGTGTGGGAAATAAAGAGAATTTGAATTATCACTTTAGTTATTCTTTTGTTGTACTGCAGGCTGAAGAGTGAACGCTTTCTCTTGTTCTCTTGTAATAACTGTATGAATGATTCCCAAGTATAGTGTATAAAACTTAAAAGGTTAAGAATTGTAGCGAGATTAAGATCCTGCACCTATAAAGTCTTAGTGCTGAAGAGTGAACGCTTTCTCTTGTTCTCTTGTAATAACTGTATGAATGATTCCCAAGTATAGTGTATAAAACTTAAAAGGTTAAGAATTGTAGCGAGATTAAGATCCTGCACCTATAAAGTCACTACTAAGACGAGTCTATGGCGAAATTGATTGGTGATTCTGTCTGGTTGCTTAAGCTTGTGAGAGGAAAATTTAACCTACAAAATCTTACAAATTATTGCGAAGTTGTCTTTGTCTAGTATCTTCAATCTTCAAATAGCTATTGATGAATATGAGGAGGTTCTATACTTAACATTGAAATGGCTTACTGCTATTTAAGTTTGAATACACTTTATCTTTCAATTGAAGTTGTCAAATTTTTTTAACTATATAATGCTTCAGATTTGGTACTTTTTTCTCTGCCCTCTTAAGAAAATTATTCATAATTGATTAGCTTAGTGACTTGAAGGGTGTTATTTTAGATACTTTGGGAGGGATTCATGGGGCTTTTTTTGGAATTACATGGCTGGAAATTAGCTCAGGAACTGCATCTAGAAATTAAGGAGCATTTATCTTCTTAGGAGAAATAAACAAAACATTCATACTTCTATAATCTCTGTTTTGTTTGTGGTGGAGAAGATAAGCAACAGTCAAAATGAAAATATCTAAAAACTTCTCCGGGACTTATAATATACAATCAAAGTACAATTTCTCTGGGACTTATAACATACCATCTAAAAATTTCTCTGGGACTTTTCAATACAATTTTTGTTTCTTATAGAAAAGAACATCCGTTAATTATATTTACGTATTTCCTTCTGTTTAAAAACTGAAATGAAAAAGAGATGAAATGATCCTAATTCTGCTTTCAGCCTCCCTATAGTTTACCTTTTACGTTGATTTTGTAACCCACAAAAAATTAGAAGCATTTACATCATACCAATTTCTTTCTTTTTGCCTAAGTGAGTTTGTGATTCATTATGAACTCCAGTAGCAGTATTTTTTTATAGAGCTCCAGTATGGTTTAATTCTTTAAACTGAAGTATGCATTTGATCTTACCAAAGTACGTTGAAGATACAATTGCTTACCTTCTCCTTCCTCCTCTAATACTAAGAGTAGGCTGAGACTGAAAGGGAAGCTGGAGGAAACAAAGGCGTTTCAGACAAGCAAATTCGTTTGAAGATTTTCTCACCAAATGTACTTGATATTACACTTGTTGATCTTCCTGGGATAACAAAGGTTCCAGTTGGAGATCAGCCTTCTGACATTGAAGCGCGAATTAGAACGATGATCATGTCATACATCAAAGTCCCAAGCTGTTTAATTATTGCTGTTACACCAGCAAATTCAGATTTAGCAAACTCAGATGCTCTTCAGATTGCAGGAAATGCCGATCCTGATGGTAAGTTCTGCTGCTTAATATCCATTTATGACTGGTATTCTTATTTTTTGACCATTTTGTTCCAAATTGTTCTTGACAGGTTTAAGAACCATTGGTGTAATCACAAAGGTGCACTATTTGCTAATTATTCATAGCCTCCTTGTTCCTAAATATTGAAGATGTCATCAGTTTTCTGATGGGCTGGTTTTGCAACTGCAGTTGGATATTATGGACAGAGGTACAGATGCAAGAAATCTTTTGAAGGGAAAGGTTATTCCACTACGTCTTGGTTACATAGGTGTTGTGAATCGCAGTCAGGAGGTAAAAATAAATTTTATGAGAATGGGAAAATATATTACTTTATGTTATGTTAGAGCTCTAGATCATCTTTTTTTCACAAACCCTTAGAAGCTTTTCCTGATACTTATGTCACAGGTGATAGACTATGTTGTTATTCATGCGTTATTCTTTATGCTCATGTATAGTCCTGATACTTGCATATCAGTCATCACTTACATTGAAAGGTCCGGAATTGAATTGGTATCATTCTTGTCAATCATTATTTCCTGTATTTGGTGAATTCCTTGTGGAATTTTAATTTATTGAACAAAAAGAATATTAACAAGATGATGCATTTGATATTCTGAATACAATATATGCTTTTTAATTTTGTTTCCTGTCAAATTGTAGCTTAATGATATTTTATAGCTAGGTAAATTATTCTGGTGATTCTTGAGAGAGTATTTGGCAATTGACATATGATTTATAGGGTATAGAAGTACAACATAACTTCCATGTTATGGAAGATGGTAATGTTGATTCATCAAGTTATACTTTCAAATATACTGCTTTGTGCTCATGGTTCAAATTGTGATAGATGTTTAAGCAGAAGTACTACTAGTTTTATGTGAATGATTCTCAAAAAGATATCGGATGTATTTGATTTTTATGTCAATTAGAATTGTTTTTGGCTGCTCAAGTATTTTTCAATTAGCACAAATATAAAAATTTCATCAACAAGTGGAGCATGTAAGAATGGTTATAACTTATAAGTATTCCATTTTTTTGATTGTTCATCTATTAACAGCGAGAACAACTTTTTTAGAAGGTATGAGCAGGCTTTTCAATCTCATGTTTAAACAGGACATTTTGCTCAATCGAAGTATTAGAGATGCACTTGTGGCTGAAGAGAAGTTTTTTCGCAGTCGACCAGTAAGATCAAACTATTTCTGACTTCATACCTTGACATGGGTTTCTTGCCGTGTATCATATTACTTTCATGTGTGTGTCTCTATGCTTGTTTTACTAAATATATTTAATATGTTGTACAGGTATATAATGATCTAGCAGATCAATGTGGTGTCCCTCAGTTGGCAAAAAAGTTGAACCAGGTATACATTTTTGGTATATAGCTCCCACCTCAGTTGATGCTATATTTGCATGCATGATTGGCTGGTTCCCTGTTTCAAATGGGCATTTCTCTCTTTCATTCCCTTTACAGACAAATTCTTTTTTATAATTAAGTTTGATGGTTGTGATCATCTGGCCTTTCCCATAAATCAACTCTCGCAAAAATTTCTTATTAAGATAATTTGACATATGTATTATTTGCAGATTTTAGTACAACATATTAAGACAGTACTTCCTAGGCTCAAGTCACAAATAAGTTCTGCCCTGGTTTCTGTTGCGAAGGAGCATGCCAGTTATGGAGATATCACAGAGTCAAAGGTATCTTCTATTTCTACTCGGAATTTTCTTGAAATCATTTTTATGTAATATTGAAAGACTGGTTTCTTCTCTTTTGCCGATCAACAAACTAGAAGTTATTTTTCATTGCTTATTCTGCTTGTGAAGAGTTTGCCTAATGTTGTTTCCACCATATGCAGTTGCAATGTATATAACTTAAAGTTGTCATCAGCTTTTCATTCACTTAGAAATTTTAATCCTTCAGGTATCATATTCTGTTTGTAACCTTTGGTTGTTCCCTCTCCTGGGCTGATGCTTTCTCCATTTCATCTTTTTTTTTAATTTTTAGGCTGGTCAGGGAGCTCTTCTCCTGAATATTCTTTCAAAATATTCTGAAGGTGTGATGACTGTTTTTCTTTGTGACTTTATGCATAAGTCCAGGTTTATTTGTGCACACTCTACACCATGTCTCTCTCTTGTAGGCTGTTGTGTTGTCTAAGTGGCAAACGTCATTAATGCGATCGTATGTTTCTTGTTGGAGACAGCATTTTCATCGATGGTTGAGGGAAAGAATGAAGAAATGTCTACATCTGAGCTCTCAGGTGGAGCGCGTATTCACTATATTTTTCAATCAATCTTTGTGAAGAGTTTGGAGGTAGATGTTATTCCCTACATGCTTGTTCACACGCTGTTCTAGAAAGTGAATTTCAATAATTAGTAATCCTTTGCACATTCTCATTTAATTCTTTTACTTCTTTACTTCGTATGAATTACTCAGTCATTTTACCGTACTTGTTTGATTATCTATTGGTGCTCATACTTTGCAAAGATTCTACTGTGATCTCATATTTGTTAAATTGTCAATTAGTGGACAGATAAGTTAATAAGATAACATTCAGACAAGGCTCTCAAACCGAAATGATCTGATTGTGAAGTCAACTTATCTTACATTGCTCTATTTTTTTTGACTCTGTTATAATGGAAATGAAAAGTATTTATTGTTATAAAAGTAGAAGATCGAGTATGAATGTCAGATGTTAAATTAAACTTTTTTGTAAGGGAGCTGTTTATGGATGTTGTCTCTTGTAGTCATATTTAATACCTTGCTCTTGTTGTCTCTACAACGTAATACAGAAAAGCATTTATTACAGGTGTAGAAAGTATATAACTGGAGAACGTATGTATGATTTTCATCTCCTCTCGCAGGAAGTAGATCCGTGTGAGGACTTGACTGATGATGACATTCGAACTGCCATTCAGAATGCTACTGGTCCTAAATCGGCTTTATTTGTACCTGAAGTAGGTCATATTTTATTTGCTTTCCTCTAGTGCACTCTTCCAGTAGATTATTTGTTTACTTCAAAATTCAAAATTGCTCTTTTTCCCACTCTTTAAATCCAGTTGGAGAAATTTCCGAAAAACGTTTTACGAAGTTTCACTTGGACAAAGAAGTTGAAAGAAGCAGAATAAGTGTTTATGTGGATTACACCGATAAGAAAAAGTGTTTTATGTGGATTATCTTGTGTATAGGTACCTTTCGAAGTTCTTATTAGGAGGCAAATAGCTCGTTTATTAGATCCAAGCCTTCAGTGTGCTCGGTTCATATATGATGAGTTGGTGAAGGTACAACAATAATATACCTCTTTGAATTCTGTGAACTCATCATATGTTACATTTTCTGATATAAGTATTTCTCTTTCAGATAAGCCATCACTGTTTAGTAAATGAATTGCATCGATTTCCTGTTCTGAGAAAGCGCATGGATGAAGTTATAGGGAACTTCCTAAGAGAAGGCCTTGAACCTTCAGAGACGATGATAGGACATATAATTGAGATGGAGGTAGGAAACTATAGTTACTGTGTTGAGATATGCAAATGGACATAATTTATGGTCCTAAAGAAATCAGATGTAACGAGTTTTTCTTAAGTATGTGAACTTTCTCTACCTGTTATCAAGTAGATCCCTTCAAGTGGTATTAGCCACGTTTTCTTCTTGTCTCACTATTTACCTAGTGGTTGTGCTGAAGATAGTCTGAAATTTTGGTGTGGGATATTGAACTTTTTCTCAACTGTTAATTCTCTCTCTCTCTGTCTGCCGTCTGTATGAATTTATGTGCCCACAATAATGAATCAACTAAATTAATATTGGTGCTTATTACATGCAGACGCATGAACATTTATGTAGGTAATTACTTTGGTTGAAAGGTGTGTTGTGGCTAGTCAAATCACCCCAAGAAAGGAGCATGTTAAGATACATAATATGAGGATACTTTCCCCTTTTTGCGGTCAAGATGGCAAGTATAAAACACACTATTTTTGGTGTCAAGCAGTAGTGTATACCTTTTTATGTAAAAGCAATAATTTTGTATCAGTTATTGTGAAAGTAATATTATTCACAAAAAGACCTCAATAAGTAATTATAGTTACCCATGTTGAGTGGATGTATTCCGCAGATAGCTTCTGTTGAGGCGAATATCATGTTATGGGCATGCAAAGATCCATCCCTTAAAATCAGAAACTTTGGCAAAACTGGACTGGGGTGAATGTGTTAGATTCTTGAAAGTGTATCAAACTACAAGGTCTTTCTAGTTTTGCTTGAATCAGACCAAATACAATGTAAAAAGAAGCATGGACTGGTCAATTGCATTGTTGTTATATCTTGATTGGTAGAATAAGGCGTTCGTAGTCCTTCCTTCGCTTTTATTATCTCATGTTTATATTCACACTAGATTCATTTCCTTCATTTTCTTTTCAAATTTTCGACTTGAACTTATCATCAAGTAAATTTGCAGATGGACTACATAAACACTTCACACCCGAATTTTGTTGGTGGGAGTAAGGCTGTTGAGAGTGCGCTGCGGCAGGTCAAGTCTTCTATGGTTCCTCTGCCTATTTCCAGGCAGAAGGTTAGTATATCTTGTACTATTGCATTATTAGACTTCTATTAGGTGTGACTGTAAATCTTTATTTATATATTTTGGCTCTTTGGTGTCATATCCAAATTACTTGTTGATTAGGATGGTGTAGTAGAGCCTGATAAGGCGCCAGCATCTGAGAGAAGTTTAAAATCTCGAGCAATTCTTGCAAGACAAGTAAATGGGATTGTTCCTGATCAGGTATTGGCCATCCTTACTCTTTTGGGCAAAACAACAATAAAGTTTCCTGTTTCCATCGTACTTTTGATTTTAGTTTGTGGTTATTGTGATTGGATCAGTGAGCTGTAATTTATCACTGTTGACCTCGTTTCTAATTCCGGACTGAATGACTAATTCTCTTTGGTGATTAACAGGGTGTTCGGCCATTGGCGGATGGTGAAAAAGTGACATCCTCTGGTAATGTCGCTCTTTACCGTAAAAGCTATATTTTAAATGACCCTGAAGTATGTTGCTTGTTAATGTAATTTCTTAATAATCTTATTTATGGGAAGGAAAATTTTAGGAGCCTCTAATCTAATTATAACTAGTTTTCCATCATAACCTTTTATCTATTGATAAATTATCAGGAGGTACGGGGAGCTCCGGTTGGGGAATTTCATCTATTTTTGGTGGGAGTGAAAACCGTTCTTCAGCTAAAGAAAGTTCAACAACAAAATCATTTAGCGAACCTGTTCACAACATGGATCAGTCCTTCTCTATGATCCATTTAAGAGAGGTAGGATGAGGTCCCTTTAATGACTTGGCTGTTGTGTTTCCTTCTAAAATGTATCATATTAACGTTTTTGATTTTTCTCTAGCCCCCAACTGTCTTGAGGCCCTCAGAAAGCCATTCAGAGCAGGAGGCTGTTGAAATTGCAGTCACAAAATTACTATTGAGATCATACTATGACATTGTCAGGAAAAATATAGAGGATTTTGTCCCCAAAGCAATTATGCACTTCCTGGTAATTTCTTTTATTTTGGTAAGCAATTATAATGTATTGAAGAAAACCCTGAAAAGGGCAGCCTAGAGATCCGAATCTAAAGAGAGTTGACTTTGGTTAGTAACCCAGTCGTACTCAAAAACCAACACGGGAAATAACTAATAAGCAACGAAGCCACTCTCTTGATTAATTGAGGAACAAAAAAAACTTTAAGAAGAGTTTTTATGCCATCGTAAGTTATAATATTCTCGCCCTCCATATAACCCAAAAAAGGTCAAGGATTAGAATTCCAAAAAACGCTATCCGAAACCAACCACCTAAAAGCTTGCAACAAAAAAAAATTAAATTCTTATGATTTTCTTTGACCGCCTTTTTCTTTTACCCTTCATCCCCACCTGACAAGAAAGTGGCCTTGTATAAAAAACTTGGAAGTTTGAGAATCTGAACTTCTGAAGTAGTTTGCAAGTATGTTGTATGTTATACAGCTGTGTGTCTGTCATGGTCGGTGATTGTTTATATGGAAATGGCCTAATATTATTAAGATTGTCTTATTTAATATAGACTTCATTTAAACAATTCAACTTGGAGACTTTGCCCAATTATAGTTCTCCATCAAATTTATTTATGATTCCAAAATTCGTGGCCGATTGGAATCTTGATCATTATCTTAACAATGAATTTGCTAAGCGCTCTAATTAGAAGGAACAGTTTCTACCAATGAAATAGATATGCCAGCCCTTGCTTCTCATCTGCTTTGTGCTTCCAATTATTGTTCTTTTGTTATCAAAATTTTCCATTGTTTTGACTATTTATGTTACAAGTTATTATGCAAATTTGTTGCTTCCTTAATTGGCTTTGGTTGTGTTCAACAGTTTGCCAAACACAAAAAAGTAGAGAATTGGGAATGAATTAGACAACATCTCAACACGCCATGCATGTTCTTTTCTTCTCCCTGCAAAAAGTTTGGTGAAACTCAGAAAACCAATTATATAATATTAAACAAGATGAATTCTTATTACTTTTGTCTATAAATTATCTGAAACCAGGTTAACCATACAAAGCGAGAGCTGCACAATGTCTTCATAAAAAAACTTTACAGGTTAGAATAACTGAAGTTTATTGCCTTTTTCATATTTGCTTTACTATGGGCCAAGACTTATATTCAACTTGTCTTGCTTTCGAGTTTCAATCTGGATTGAATTTCTATTATTTGTGTAATGATTAAAAAAATAGAGAGAACCTGTTTGAAGAGATGTTACAGGAGCCTGAGGAGGTGGCAACAAAGAGAAAGCTAACCCGGGAAAGACTTAGAGCTCTTCAGCAAGCTTTCCGGGTATGTCTTTCTTAGTATCTCTCGCAGTGAACTTGATTGAAAAGAGGTCCAATTTAATTATACATTGCATATAATATCTAGTGATTTGGGATAGAAATTTAATTATCTTGTGCATACGTTATTCAAGCCTATTTGCTGGCACGTCTAATCTGCTTAACCATTTGTGGACTTGCATTTGAAACATTATGGGTCTACCACCACTTGAAATCCTCTAAGTTGTAGCTTCCATATGCATTTATTAGTAGCACTTAGGGTGAGTTTGGTAGCTCTTTGTTTAAAGCACTTATATGAATTCAAAAACACTACTTGAAATCACATTTACTTACAAATGTTGTTCGAACACATTTTGGTATTTAAAAACACTTCTACAAGAAACACATATTCAAGTGTTTCCTAAAATGCTTGCAAGTACAGATAAAGTGTTTTTAGTCATAAATACTCTCAAACACACCCGTGACGCAATGGATATTTCAGTATTTACCATCTTTCTTTTTGTAGACCTTGGATGAATTACCTTTGGAAGCTGAAACAGTTGAAAAGGGATATGGCATTAGTGCTGATACAACAGGGCTACCTAAGATTCATGGACTGCCCTCATCGTCTATGTATTCCACTGGTATTACCAGCGATCCGTATTTTGTTTCTCCCAAGAACCCAAAATCCCGAAAGTCATCTCACTCGGGGGAGTTTCAGTCACCATTATATTCTAACGCGGAATCTAATGGAAGTGGACGCACATTTATACCAGCTCCCTTTCCTCAATGATAGCCATTATTAATGTGCACTGCAGTCCAGTTCTAAGTCTAACTATTAACGCATTATATTCATTTGCCTACTCGTTCTATGTGGAATTTGAAATTCTGCCATTGGTAAGCTGTCTCACTGAGGAGCTACTTATACCTAGTAGCTATATTATGCAAGCTACAAATTTGTTCTCTACATATTTGTTCTTTTATTTAGTATAAGGTTAAATCAAATTTTACTGAGGCTCTGACAATAACGGTGGAGCAGATGAACGAACCTCTTTTGAGTGTCCAACAGTTTTGAATATAACTGGTAGTTAAGTATAAGTTTTTGACCTGGCGAAAATACGGCCACAAACTATTCAATTACATGGTTGATGTGCATTATTTTAGTAGTATACTAGTCTCCCAATACACTGGTTATTGTGGGGTTTTCTATATTTGTGAAGCTCTATTATCATTTATTTTGTTTTCACATTTGTGGATTGAAGATTTGGAGTGTAACATGCTTGAATAAGGAAGGGTTTGTACACATATTTGTTTCTTGGTTCTGTAATTCAATAGATTTGCTCGTTACATTGTTGAATCTTTTCTTGTAATCTTCTTATTTGTCAACTGTATTTCCTTCCCATGTAATTACCGGTTTAAATTACAGAGGGGATCTGGGAGCTTATACAACTTGGGGTAGGGTTGGTTTGTTTTTCGACATTGCCCTTTCTTGGGGTTATATAAACTGTATCAATGGTTGACAACAAAGACAGACATGTTAGAAGATGATTGATTAATCATACATAGAATATGTATGATATGGCTACACTCGGCGAGTGAAATGGCAACAGGAAATAAATGGAAAGGGCTGAGTTACTCGTGTTTTCATCATTAGCAAGGATTGTATTTGGTGGAAATATGTAATGATAATTGTAGTACCCTGTCAAAATTGTGTATATGTGTGTACTTACTGTAGGTTATAGTATAGTTTTCCTATTGGACAGAGTTACTGTAAGTTTTTCGTATGTTAAATCTGCAAACTAAAGAAAAAAAAGAAGATTTGGCTGAAAAGAGGTAACTGCGTAACTGGTGTTCTGAAGTCGAGTTATTTACACAATGATGAATATGTTCTCACTTCCATAACATGTGAGGTAGTGTGTTTTAAAGGTATGATCAGTGATGGCAATTGAGTTGGTTCATCAATTTTGATATGTCGTGTTTGGCTCGACATGGCTTTTTCACCTGTCCAATTTGAGCCCAAAATGTAAGAGAGACTGTTTCGGTTCCTGAACCACTAGGCATAATGCACAAAGAAATGGAAAGAAGGTTAGTTGACTTGAAATTCTCTGAAAGTACATTTTAAAGTGAGTTCCGAGGTCAAAGTATTGGAGAGGGAGAATAGGAAAAAGTGACAGAAATCGAAGTATATTTGCCTTCTTGGATAAAGTTAAGTTAATCCAATTGCATGTGCTGAAAGGAAGAGCTCACATTTTTCAGAACTAAAATACTTTACACACTTTTTTCGGCTTATTATTATTGTCAACACAAGCGGTAACTTTATATCTTCTCTAAAAAGGAAATCTTAAGTTCAAATTCTCTGTTTGTTTTTCCAAACCTGAGCTTGAATATTGGTATTTCTTTGGCAATAATGTTCTTACTACATGGGGAAAAAAGTGGTAAAAAAAATTTGAAGCTCTAATAAGTTGGGTTGAGGTTTGGAAATTACATATATATTAGGGTATCCCTTTCCCTTGTTTCCTAGTTAAAAGTAAAAGCTTCAAATCCCTTGAAAACAAGAACCTTAAAAGTAGAAGAGAAGTGGTCCTGACTAACTAAAATTCTTGAAAACAAACTATCTACAAGAAGTGGTCCTCGCTTAACTTCCTATCATTGTGTTTTCAGTGCAAGATGATTGCTGCCCCAATCATCTACTCTTTGAAATGCTTCAAAATATAAATAAGCTCCAACTCCCCAAAATTATAATGCAACAAAATGCTTCAAAACATAAATAAGCTCCAACATTTTGAAATGCTCTTTGAACTAATTTTCTCCATTATTATGAACTATCTTCTGACAATTTTTACTTAAACGAAGTTGAAAATGCTGACGAAAACGACAAACGAAATTAAATGATTTCTTACGTTGATGTATTTAAAACTAACTTGTAAAGAGGAAATGAGAGGAGAAGATGGGGAAAACATTACAGTTTGGAGCAACATGCCACATATCAAATACATGTAATATCCCTTTCCTCTATTCCAATTCAAGATACAGAAAGAGAAGAGCTAAATTGTAATTTTTTATCCCAATATATAAAAGTCAAGATCTTTGAAATGATAGATTCACACATTATTTCACTGATATAAAATTTTTTGAAGGAAAGATACATTTTTGTATTAATTGTGGTGATATATATTCAAGAACTTAAAATTACCTGATCCATGTAAAAGCTTGTATCTAACACATCATCATCATCAAAACCATCTTCACTATTTTTTAGCAAAAGCTTCAGCTTTTGCCTACACAGCCTTAACTGATCTTCCATTAGACTTCTCTCTGACTCATGTTTGACAACAATTCTTTGCAAATATTGGATAACTTTTTCATCATATTGTTGTTTCTGCTCTGCCATTCTACGGTATTGCTTCGCTTGGAGGTTGGCCATACTCTTCTCGTTCTGAAGCCGTAAAATCATAGCCATTGCTTCCTCAGCTGCCGATGCGGCTGCCATTCTCTCCTTCTCGAGCTCTGCACGACCGACGTTCTTTCGATGCCTTTCAATCTTGACAAGTTTCCTTAATGTTTTTACATTAAATTCTTCATCTTCATAGTTAAAATCTTTTTCTTCATCTTCTTCTTCCAAAATTTGATATTTTGGGTTAACATTATTACTATTTTGCTTCTTCATGAGCTCTTTGCTTGCCAATGACTCATCGTCCTCTTTCACTGATTTTGAAGAACTTTTCAAGAAATTCGTTGATATACACTGGCAAAGCTTAGTCTTTGAATCAGTCTGTTTTCCTCCAAATTCAGTGAGGAACTGGATCAAACATTTGGTGGGCATACTAAATTCACAAACTTTCATAGCCAAACAACATATGAAAAACAGCCCAAGAAAATAAAAAACATGTGGAAGTTGAACACACCCCAAAACAAAAAACCCACATCCAAAAAGACAACTCTCACCCGAAAACTTGTTCAAACATGTAGCAAGTTCCATTGAAAAGAACCCCAGAAATGAAAGCAAAAGACTCTTATGGCGTTCAACAACAAAGAAAGGAAAAGAAATCAGAATCTGCATCCGGGTCTACTGAACTCTCTCAGACTAAATACTTTATATCAACCTTGGAATGCTCAAACTTATAATATAAGCAAGGAAGTAGAAGTAATTTTCTAATCAATGGATTGGTAAGAAAAAAATGAACAACTTTACTTTAGTTTTCTGTGCAAGTACTGCCAGTTTGCCAATTTAATAGGATTACTGCGTGTTAGACAGAGAAGTGTAAAGAGTGATGCTGAGATTGGCAAGTGTTTGGTATAGATAAATGTCAAAAGATTTAGAGGTAACGGTAAAGTGTAAGAGGGATTACACTAAGATTTGGGAGGCGAAAATGAAGGCGTAAAGATCGAAGTGAGACTATAGAGATAATCCGATCCTATTCCTTGCTGTGTCCTCTCCATCATATTTACATTCTGTAAGGGCAATGGCGATCTTTCCATCTTAAATGTAGCATCTTTTCCACACCACGTACGAAAGGATTTTGGATTAATTAGGGACATGATATTTAGGAAACGAAAATATTTGGGTTATTTATTAATATACATTTTTCAATTTGTCTAAATAAAATTATATCCATTTTTTAAAATTAGGAATTTTATATCCCTGGTCCACCAATTTCACACCACCACTTTCAATTTCTCTCTTCCCTCATCATTTCTTTTTATTTTTCAATTCACATATCAAATCAATTTAATAATATTTTATATTTTATTTATTTTTGAATGAAGTTTTTTCTTCTACTTGAAGGGTTCAAGTAGTTTTTTATGATTACTTAAACTCTTCAAGTAGTTATTTTTTTGTCAGTCAACACACATACACCAAGTTACTAATAAAAGGGTTCAAGTAATTGTTTATAACTACTTGAACCCTTCAAGTAATTATTTATGATTATTTGAAGGGTTCAAGTAATTATTTTTTTTGTCAGTCAATTACCCATACAACATGTGACTACTTGAAGAGTTTAATTTAATAATATTTTTTTTTCTTCTTTTTCTTTATTTTTCAACGAAACTTTTTTTTTCTACTTGAAGGGTTCAAGTAGTTTTTTATGACTACTTGAACTCTTCAAGCAATTATTTCTTTTGTTAGTCAACACTTATACACCAGGTGATTACTTTAAATGTTCAAGTAGTTGTTTATGACTACCTGAATCCATCAAGTAGTTGTTTATGACTACCTGAATCCATCAAGTAGTTGTTTATGACTACTTGAATCCTTCAAGTAGTTGTTTATGACTACTTGAATCATTCAAGTAGTTGTTTATGACTACTTGAATCCTTCAAGTAGTTGTTTATGACTACTTGAATCCTTCAAGTAGTTGTTTATCACTACATTAAGGGTTCAAGGAGTTATTTTTTTGTCAGTCAATTAGCCATACACCAGGTGAGTACTTGAAGGGTTCAACTAGTTATTTATGATTACTTGAACCCTTCAAGTAGTTATTTTTTGTTAAATCAGTCAACAACTCAAACACTATTGACTACTTGAAAGTACCATGTATTTTTTTATGACTACTTGAAAGTATCACGTAATTTTTTATGACTACTTGAACTCTTCAAGTATCTTTTTATGGCTACTTGAACATTTTTTACGTCCAAAAAATTAAGAAAAAATGAACGTTGAGTACTTGAAAGATTCAAGTACTTTTTTATTAGTACTTGAACCCTTCAAGTTGTTATTTTTTTCGTCAGTCAGCAACTCAGGCAGTAAGTGACTACTTGAAAGATTCAAGTAGTTGTTTATGACTACTTGAACCCTCCATGTAGTTGTTTTTTATTTTGTCAGTCAACAATGCTAACACCAGTTGACTACTTGAAGAGTTCAAATAGATTTTTATGACTACTTAAAGGGTTCAAATAACTTTTATGACTACTTGAGTATTTTTTTTGCGTCCAAAAAATAGGAGAAAATGAACTTTGAGTACTTGAATGATTCAAGTAGTAGTAAAAGCTACTTGAACCCTTTAAGTACTCAACGTTCATTTTCTCTTATTTTTTTGGATGCAAAAAATGTTCAAGTAGTCATAAAAAGCCGCTTTAACCCTTCAAGTAGTCATAAAAAATTACTTGAACCCTTCAAGTAGTCATAAAAAATTACTTGAACCCTTCAAGTAGTCACCCGGGTTTGGGTTGCTGACTGACCAAACAAAAAATAACTACCTGAAGGGTTTAAGTAGTCATAAACCACTACTTGAATCATTCAAGTAATTACCTGGTGTATGAGTAATTGACTGATAAAAAAAATTATCTGAGTAGTCATAAACAACTACTTGAACATTTCAAGTAGTCACTTAATGTCTGAGTTGTTCACTGATAAAAAATAACTAATTGAAGGGTTCAAGTAATTATAAAAAGCTACTTGAACCCTTCAAGTACTCAATGTTCATTTTTTAATTTTCTAAGTAAAAAAATATTCAAGTAATTATAAAAAACTACTTGAACCCTTTAAGTAACCATAAACAACTATTTGAATCTTTCAAGTAATCACCTGGTATATAGGTAATTGACTGACAAAAAAATTAACTACTTGAACCCTAGTCACCTAATGTCTAAGTTGCTGACTGATGAAAAAAATAACTACTTGAAGGGTTCAAATAATCATAAAAAGCTACTTGAACCCTTCAAGTACTCAACGTCCATTTTTTCTTTTTTTAGACGTAAAAAAAGGCTCAAGAAAAAGCTACTTGAACGATTCAACTAGTCATAAAAATTATTTGATATTTTCAAATAGTCACTAGTGTTTGAGTTGCTGGCTGATCAAACAAAGAATAATTACTTGAAGGGTTCAAGTAGTCATAAACAACTACATAAACCCTTCAAGTAGTAACCTGGTGTATGACTAATTATTGACAAAAAAATAACTACTAGAACTCTTGAAGTAGTCATAAACAACTATTCGAACCTTTCAAGTAGTCACTTGGCGTATGTGTGTTCAGTAACAAAAAAATAATTACTTGAAGGGTTTAAGTAGTCATTAAAAACTACTTGAACCCTTCAAGTAGAAGAAAAATTTTCGTTGAAAAATAAAAAAGAAGAAGTAAAATCAAATATTATTAAATTGATTTGACATGTGCATTGAGAAAGAAAAAGAAATGATGAGGGAATAGAGAGATTAAAAGTGGTGATGTGAAGTTGGTGAGTCAGGGCTATAGAATTCTTTGTTTTGAAAAAGGGGTATAAAAATCCTTAAGGAAAATAAAAAAATGTATATTTATCCAAAAAACCCAAATATTTCTTGCAACAGAAATATGATGATAAATATTTGGACAAGTTAACGGTCAAAATTTGTGAAACAGTAATTTTAGACTGATCAAGTTATATACCAATTTATTGGGAGGGTAATCGGTTTGCAGATTGCTTGGTGTTCAGGAACCCTTGCATAGTTACTCCAATTTGGTTGTGGAATGCTCCAAATTTTTATTTTTCGTTTATTTATGATGATGTTTGTAATATGTATTCTTTTAGGCTATGTTGATTTTTTTTCTTTGTGATTTCTTTTGTTAACTCTTTTATTTTATTTTTATTATTTATTGAGTTGAGTTATATGATGAGGGTGTTATGAAGGTGTTAGTCTGACTGCAATATCCTGCACTACTGATTCACATCATTAACAACCTTATATAAAATAAAGTTCTAAACCAAGTTTTAGTTGACTAAGTAATATGCTCATAAATTATAAATTAATATTTTATTATTCATTAAATAAATTTTTAATTTAACATATGATTAATCGACATATTATTTAATGAATTAAAACTTGATCTTTAACTTAATCAATGTGAAATTACTTCATGTGAAATTCACCATTCTGTCTTTGGTCGAGTTCAACGCGTAGTAATTTGGGTACCCTCATAAAATAGATGCCGGCATGTTTGCCAATATGTATCAAAATTCAAGCCAAAGCAATGACAATGACTATAAAACGTGATTTGGATGAAAATGTGAATTCGCACGAATTTGAAAACTTAGATGACCAAATTGACCACATATTAATTATAAAAAAGAATAATTTAAATTTTACTTTAAGAGGTCGTTTGGCTCATACAATCTAGAATAATCATCGTAATTCAATTTTTTATAAAATATGATTGTCATGTTTGGTTGTGCATGATAATCTATAAAGTGATGAGTGATAGTTTATGATTGATATTTTTGATACAGGTTGATTTTTATTGTAAATTTGTGTAGATAACAAGAATTTACTTAAATACCCTTTTATTTATATATTTTATAAAAAATATTTTGACGTGTAGTTTTACATTAATTTTTATTAATTTTATTCATATTTAAATAAATTAATAATGCTAAAACAAAACTTTAATGAAGTTAATTTTAATTAAATTAATAAAATGAGAGAGAAAGCATATGTTTTTGTTTTATTTCATATGAGGATATGAAAGTAATTTTGTTTGATATTAGAATTGTAATTGTATTATGAATTAGAATTGTTTCTATTTTCTTCTGTAATTCAATTATTTCAAAAGATTACAAACTAGAATTGTATACAAATTATAATTGCAGCTTTACGAAAGAAGATAGCGTGAACCAAACAAAGCCTTAGTATTTTTGGTCACTAATTAAAAAAAGAGTAACACACTAAGTCTACTCGTTGTCGACTCTAAAATTTGATTGTTATTAATTTAGTCAATGAACTAACATTTTATCAATAATTATCATAATTTGTCAACAACTATTTACTACTTTAATGAGAAATTAAGAAAGACTTGGCTTTCATACTATTTGAATGAGCATTTAACGTCGTTTTGAATTGTACTAATTTCTAATGATGCATAACTCCAGGGACGAAATTAACAAAATTGAAACTTCAGGTGTCAAATTTAGAACGTTACTACTGGCATAAACTTTCAAGGGATTTACAATATATTTTTGGGTTAAATACATATTTTCACTCTCAGATTACCACTAACTAAACCCTAAACTTCTAAAAGTTATAATTTACTCCCTTAATTATTTAAAACTTTCATTTTAAATCTTCTGTTTAGAATAATTTATTTGTTTGGTTTTAAGACTTGAAATGTAGTTTTTTAACTGCCTAAAACACCATCGGTTAACTTATTTCATGTGTTTTTACTTTTGTCTCCCCTTTCTTACCATTGCGTTTAGCCCAAAACGTACCACTATTTTCTTCCCTATAACTACAAAGAAGAATGACGATTTAGAGGTGGGATCAGGGACCGTCTAGTCCAAAATGCATCATTATCTTCTTCCCTACAGTTGCAATGAAGAATGATGATTTAGAGGTGGGGTTGGAGACCATTAGAATGATAAGGAAGAAGAGATAAAAGAGTATGGACACGTGAAATAAGCTACACAATGATGTTTTGAGTAGCTATGAAATGACCAACTACGAAAAATAAAAAAAATTAAATGGAAGGTTTAAAATGAACTTTTAAATAATTTTGGGTGCGAATGTTTAAAATTTAGAATTTATAGTATATGTTGCTGATAATTTGAAAGAGAAAAAAAGCGTGTGAACCTATATTTTACCTTTAAGTTAAGAGTAATTATTTTTATCCTCTACTAAGTTTTTAAGACTCAGAACTTACCCAATATTTTTATCTCATTAAAAAACATTTTTCACTGAATTTTTAGACATCAAGTAGGTTGAAGATTGACTAGCATGTTTACTATGACTTGAAACTTTCACATGGTGAAGACTATAATGGTTTTTTATAAGGAAAAAGGTTATGTGGTTGTTTCTTGTATGTCAATAATGACGTGAGGAGTTATGTTTATTACATCAAAATAGACGGATATATTAACTTGACGGAGAAGCTGAGAAAAACAAAAAAAATTACTTTTATTTTTTATTTTTTTACTTTTTTTTTGTCTCTTAATTAAATCATATTTAGACTATCTATTTTTAAAACGGACGGATTATGTCGGATATAGCCTCCTATTCTTTTGGGATGTGAATACACATCTTTTCTAATTTTCTATTTCCTTTAATAGGAATATAGTTAACTGAACTATTCATTCACCACTCCTTCAATGGAATATTTTGAGTTAAGTCTCATCTTAAAAAGGTAATTAAAAAAGGTATATTTAATGAAACTTTAAGGGATGTCAGTGGAATTTTTTCAAGAATGTGTTTAGCATATATATAAGCTCACTTGACGCTTTAATCAAATTATATAAAAAGTACAAAATAATTTGACAAGAAATAAATAATAATATAATAATTTAAACCAAAACTAATAAATGACTTAATGAGAATGAAAAATTGCAATAACTTAACTCGGCAGAAGGGGAAAAGTAATTACCTCACAGAATATGTCATGAATAATATTTGACTTCTGATCAGGTGAAGAATAGATCCTCCTCACAATCAAGAGACTATTAAGCTCTGAATATGTATGCAAATTTTACACTTCATTTGATGAATTTATATATAATATTATTACTGAGACCTACTATTTCTTTTTGAATAATTAAAAGTGCATTACTAGTAGGAGCTACTACTAATTATTGTAATTGGTCAGAATTGATTCATATCCGTCACCAGTGAGAACGAACTTCTTCTTAACTGGTCAGAAGTCAAAGTACTGATTTTCTTACCCTTTTCTTTTGGGTCTAAACTCAAGTTACCAAACACGTATACTAATTTCTAAATTTTTCAAAATATTTATACTAGAAAAAATCCCCAAATGTAGCTTCTGAAAACTCTCTTGGTTGGTTATTTTTTATTTTTTTTAATTAGGGATTGACCTGAAAAAACCTTTACAAACACAAATACTAATTTCAGCCGATTCAGGAAACTCTTTTTTGGAACAAGTTTATCACAATATCTATACTTAAAAAAATTCCATATACTATAACCAAACATGTTTTTGTTTTCAGCTATTGAAAACAAAAGAATCAAGATCAAAATCAATCATAAATTTTTCTTTCTGCAGACCAAACAATGCAAATTAGAAAGTGCTGAATTCACCCTTTACAGTATAGAGAAAACAAAAACATGTTTGGTAATAGCATAAAAAAAAGGATGAAAAAATTACTTATCAACATCAAAATAAACAAAAAAAAATACTTATCGTGTATGCAGAAGTGCATTAGCTGGATTGTAATTGGCTGAAGTTCCCTGAGAAGAATTGGTAGAGTGACTATAACTTGAATAATTGAAATTTTTGGTCTCTTCGAAACCACTACCGTTGATTGGCACTGAAAAGGAAGAGACCTGCTTTCTGACTGGAGGAGAGATATAATGGGGCATAGACATTTCCAATTTCAGAACAGGCAATGGAGCTTCAAAATTCAGTACTTGTATGGCTTGCCTTATTCCAGGCCTATATTTGCTATCTGCATGAGCACACCATAACCCAACAATCATCAAACATTCCATTTGCCTTTTATCAAAATCTCCATGGAGTTTTGGGTCAGTTGCTTCTACAAGCTTCTCTGTGCTATAAAGCCTTTTTACCCATTCCACCATGACTACCTCCTCTTCTTCAGCTATTGGGACAATGGGTTTTCTTCCACAAGCAATTTCCAAAAGAACAATCCCAAAACTATACACATCTGATTCTTTACTAGCTCTTCCTGTTATTACACATTCAGGAGCCATGTATCCCATTGTACCTGCTATAACTGTGGTTTGTGCCCCTTTTTCATGGTCTACTAGCCTAGCTAACCCGAAATCTCCAAGTTTACAATTGAAACTTGAATCCAACATGATATTGCTTGATTTTATATCTCTATGCACCACACATTGTTCCCATTCTTCATGTAGATATAGCAATGCTGAGGCTAATCCTTGAGCAACTCTATACCTTACTCCCCATGTCAACAAGCTGTTTTCATTGAAAAGATGTGCGTCTAAGCTTCTGTTTGACATGAACTCGTACACGAGTAGGAGTTCTTGTTTCTCGTGGCACCAACCGATGAGTTGCACCAAATTCCGATGTCTCAATCGGCTTATTACTCTTATCTCGGATGCGTATTCCTTTATCCCCTGCTTAGAACCCTTTGATACTCTTTTTACGGCCACAAAGCAGTTTATTTCTCTTAAAAAGCCTTTGTAAACTTCACCGAATCCTCCCCGTCCGAGCTTCTCGTCATTGCTGAAATTACTCGTCGCTCGAGCCAATTCGTTATACCAAAACTTCTTGGGTCCTTTTCCCATTTCAAATTCATTATCCATGTACTCATCAAGCACATGGTCATCTTCTCTGTTCCTCCTATTTCTCCTCCACAACATAAAGCCGACAGAAATCAAGCAACCCAACAGAACAAATCCACCAATTCCCAATCCCGCTGCAACCCCTGCCCCGTTTCCCTTTCTTCCTCCATTGGAGGAGACCCCATTGGTTGTTTCTGTATTATTAGTAGCTATTGCAATTGGGCTTGAAGTGAAATCCCAAGAATAAATACTATGAATTGCAGATGCATTTCCAGTGGCAGCAGAGAACCCAAAAGTAACCCATTCAGGTAAATATTTCCTTAAATCAATTTCATAATAAAGATTCTCCAGCACAGTTCTATTATTCATAAATCCAGTAAATGTAACAGTCAAATTATGTGTGGTAGAATTATAATTAATCCAGGCTTCATTTCTCCTCCCACCCCTAACATCAGACCACCATTTCACAGTAGCAACAGATTCCATTGAACTAATATCAATACCTACATGTTCATAGCCAGGATCCCAACTGTTGTTATAGATGTCAAACTCCAAAGCAAAGAACGGACGCTCCGGCGAGTTAGGCAACTTGTCATCGGGGGCAAGAGCCAAGCCGCCGCCCTTGGTGATGTCGGGGTTTAGCTTTGTACCTGCAGGGGCGAAGAAAAAGGCGAGGCCGTCTCCATATTTAGATCTGTTTCGAGAATCGATGAGGAAGGAGAAATGGGTGGTGAAATCTGTGAGATTCCCAGAGGCTTTATCCCAAAGATGGAGAGACTCAGAATACGTAGCTTGACCTAGACTAGCAACGTTGAGCTTCTCTCCAGTGAGCTGAATCGCTTGCTTCGCCGGGTAAGCTCTCTCGTAGGAAATTTGGGGAGTATTTGAATCGAAACTGGTGAAATTGAAGGATAAAGCAGAAGCAAAACTGGTGAAAATGGAGTGATGAAGTAGGACGAGGAAAAAAAGTTGTTGGGAAACCATAGTTAGATATTTTGAGAAGGTTTTGGTAGTGAGGAGCTGGGAAGAATTCATCTCAGTGTGTCTTCTCTATATTGTTGAAGATAGAGAGACTAGAAAGATAATGGCGGATAGTCAACTACGCAGACCGTCAGAGTCAATGATTTTAGTTGGTTACATATGAAAGAATTGTAAAGAATAACTAAAAAGTGACAATTTGGGAAGAGCTTAATTGACCAAAAATGGCCCAAAGGGAGCGCTTCTGTTAGACTATCTTGTCCACATTGTCTCTGGCATATTGAAGCCGGCCGTCTCTTCGACAACCCCCACCAGCTTTTAACGCGGAAGAATTTTGCTAGGGTTTTTTTTTTCAAAGTGCTAGGGGTTATTCTAAATACATTCTAAATTACCATCACAGTTTAATTACGTGCAACTTATTTATGTGTAAAATACGACTGTCATGTTTGATTGTACATTATAGTCTATAAAGTGATGGAAGTTTATTTATGATTGCTATATTTAATATATGTTAGCTTTTGGTATAAATTTATGTAAATGACAAAAAATTACTTAAATGTCATTTTAGTTGTGTTTCCATAAATGATGTCAATTGTTGACAGTCAAATTAAGGAGGTGAGACTACGTCAACAATGTCTTCACTTTACTATCAAAGCCAGCAATGAGACCAATGTAAGAGGGTAGTCTTATTTTAACCCATCTGAAACTTAAGTTAGCAAAGAAGTAGATAAGAGTATAATAGAGAGTTTGTTGCATGTTTTTTTACATACCTCAATGAATGTCATTACCTCCCCTTTGATAGTGATATTTCGGGCAACTGGGATAGCTGAGGCAGGACAGCCTCAGGTACAGACCATAGTCCAACCTCCAATAAGGCGTCTTGGAATAATATTTAGCCTTAGACCTTTACTATTAGATTGGCAGGGGTGGATGATGATGTGTGGTGTTAGGGCAGCCTGTTCTCGTCCTTGTCAAGGTACAATCTTGTCCCTTATTAGGCCGCCCATATTAAATGCTTCTGATGACGCCCTATGATAGTCATTTGATTGAATCATCTGTTGATGGGATTCGTATGTCCACCATTGACATGGATCTTGATTGGTGGATGTGTATTTAATGTTATCGATGACTTTGTCCTCGGTTTGGTTCATGCCTCGATCTAGGAGTTGAGTTGGAGGGAGGCGGGAACTTTTCCCACCTAAGGATTTTCCTTCTATCTCAGTGTCCTTTTCCCCTTCTTGGGCTTAGACAAAATATGGAGTTCGTTAGTCTCGATTCATTGAGGGCAGCTTCATAATACATGGACTTCAACGCTGAAACTGAGCTCGTCTTTAGTTTCATGAGTTTAAGGATGAGGCTCATCCTCGGGTCAATGATCCGAATGATTCTTCAATATTATAAGAGTAAAATTGAAAGTTATATCTAAATTGATTGCACAAAAAAGTAAATCTTCAGTCCAATCCGGTGAAATGAGTCGTTGGTTCTCTGACTCGCAACCTGATGTGTGGTGAATGTGAGTTAAGTGAGTCGTTGACTTCCTGACTCACGAACCGTTGTTTGGTGCTTCAGGTGAAGCAAGTCGATAATTATCTGACTTATGGCACAATGTGAGGTGAATCTAGATGAAACGAGTCGATGATTATCTGAATCAAGACCCGATGTGTGATGGGAGAGATTATTAAGATTATCCTATATCGGTTGTGGAAGAGACTGATAGACATTTTATAAGTGTGAGAGAAAGTTTCAACTCTCAATCTGATTTTTGGATTTGAAAATGCCCAATACCACCCAACATGGTGCATGAGGAATTTTCAAACCAAACACTAGCTCAAAATGTGATTTCCCCCATATTTATAAAATGACCTTCAACCCCTTTCACAAACGATGCGAGATAACTTTAACAATGACCAGAGTTACTCAACTACAACGATGCAAGAGTGGAGATACGTAAATCATTATATTTAGTTATTTGAAATATATATTATTCTAATGTCAAAAGAAACTACAAGAGATTTTTAAATCATAGATTGATATCAATTTTTAGATTTTAATGTATTTTATGGATATTTGGGCGTAGATCTTGATAATAGTTCCAACAAAACCTTTTTTTACTCCTTTATAAACTTTTGGGTTAATATCATAGACCCCACGATACATTATCTCAAAATCAACTTACCTCCTTAAATTTTATCATCTTCTCTATTGACCCTTCAATTTTCTCCGTCCATCAATTTAGATGTTAAATCAGCACATGCACAATACATGCCTATTTTTTTAATTTTAATCATTTCTTCAACCTTATAAACTATACATTCCATGTTCTCACGAATTCTCCTCGTAAATATATATGTATTCACAAATGCTTTTGACCATCCATAGATTATGAGAGAATCTAAACACAAAGGAGGAAATTTAAGAGAAATTCTGCCCAATTCTCACTAATTTGACTTCTATAATACAATAGAGTACATAAATCCCAAACTCACAGATTCACAGCAAAGAACAAATACATAAATGTTCACTACTTCCTGATTTTTTAAAGCACATTCTACTGGGAATTGAATCCACGGATCTGTCCAGCAAACCGAGTAGGAAACTTAGAGGCACCGAAGTGATCGATAAGGCCAATACCACTCTCTCCGGTGAGCGCTTGTCGTAACATGCCATTGTTACCAAAGACAGAGACGAGGCCATGTCAGCAATTACCACACGTTTCTTGAGATCTTCTCACTCGTAGGTGCCAAAATGGTAGGAGTGGAGGAGGCAGAAATGAAGGAAACTCTCTTAGATTTAGGAGTTATGACATTGGGGAAGTGAGAGTATTTGTGTTTGCGAAGCGGGTCAAGCGGAAGAAAATGTTGAGCAGAATAAAGCAAAACTGTTGTGCATTGTGGACACATTCATAGCCCTGACGGAGCTAGAAGACGCAACACCTAAAGAAAGGAAAGTATACTGCAAAAAAGTGACCGTAACTTTCAAAATGGAAGAAAGAAATCCGGACAAGACTCCAATAGTCTTTGACCACCACGAAGGCGGACAAGCCCCTGAACACCATAACAATGCACTAGTGATTTCTATTCAGATAGGAAACTGCTTATTAAGAAGGGTTCTAGTTGATAACGACAGTACACCAAATGTGTTATGCCGCTCAACTATGGAAAAATGGGAGTGGAAGGAGCGAAACTCCAAAACCCGGGGTAGCCGTTAATATGGTTCAACATGGAGGTAACATACTCATAAGGTACACCTGTTCTCCCTGTATTAGTTGCTCCTTTTAATTATCTAACCGAGATTGCAGTAATAAGTACACCGTCCCCATACAACACGAGTTTTGGAGAGAGAATGGATTCATAAAATGAAGGCAGTGCCGCCAACATACCATCAGATGTTGAAATACCCAAGCCCTCACCATCACAGCGCTGGATGTGGCTAGGAAAGTTACCGTAGCAGTATGGAAATAACCCAGGAACTAAGATCAATAGAACTTAAAGCTGTCAACTGACTCCACCGATGAAGAGGGGCCTCCATACGAAGCCGCAGAAGAATTAAAAGAAGTTTGTAGCTTGGTGGAGGTGCAAAAATAACCAAAATAGGTGCGACACTATCCGACATGATAAGCGCCAACTAATCACCTTTCTAAAAGGAAACAAAGATGTATTCACTAGGACTGCGATGGACATGCCCAGAATTAGTGAAGAGTTAATATGTCACCACTTAAATGTAAATTCGTAGGCCAGACCTATAAAGAAAAAGGGAGGAACATTCATACCAGAAAGGAAGTAAGGGATCAGGGAAGAAGTTGACCAGTTAATGAAGGTTGGGTTCATTAAAGAAGTGACGAACCCAGAATGACTATAAAATGTTGTCCTAGTAAAGAAGAAAAATGACAAGTGGGGGGTTTGTGTAGATTTCGTAGACCCTAACAAGGCATGCTCGAAAGATGATTATCCGCTCCCCCAGATTGACCAAATGATTAACGCAACTGCAGCGCACATGCTTCTAAGATTTATGGACACATTCTCCACATACAACCAAGTAAGGATGTATCCAACAAATCAAGAGAAAACATCCTTCATAACAGACCAAGACATCTGTTGCTACAAGGTAATGTCGTTTGGGTTAAAGTATGTTGTAGCTGTTGGGGGTTATGCCCTCAAAATATGTGTATTGACATTTTGATATGAAATTTAATAAGGATTACATTTTTCTTATCATTGTTATTTTAAATTATTGTTGAATAATTTATATAAATATCTGAAAAGTCTATATTCATTAATGAGATTATGATATTATGTTGGTACTAGAGGATTAAGATCATAGATAATGCATAAAATTGTCAGCAACATATTAAAGTATGAAATCTTTAATGAATGGTTGCTAGTATAATTCACTAAGCATTATGAATACATGTGATCTAGATCCGAATCATTGATGTGTGTAGACATCTTAGTGAAGGTACTTTATATAAAGAGATTATATATGACTGGACCAATGTGAATTAATATATTTATCAACGTGCTTTTATCAGAAAGATTTAATACACATCAATTCGATGATCATATGTAGATCAGTCTAAATCCTGAGTAGTCATGAACTTCTATGCATGTCAACTTGATCTTTTGATTCACTCATTAAGGTTTGTTTGTAAAACAAGCTAGTGACTTTTGTTTTGGAGATTCAATGATGTGATTGGCTGGAAACATGAACTTGCAAGATTTGGAATCCAAACTTTCCTAAGGGATCATATATTGGTTTTCTTAAGTGTTAGTTCTGAAACTAAATGGTTACTGAGCTCAAATTTATAACAAGATTATAAATTAATCATTTATTAGTGGATTAATGGTACTTAAGGATCAATATGTATTTACAGGGATAAACGGTAATTTTGACCAGCTCTAATTTATGAACCAATAATTGGAGGACAGAACTACATGAAATGATTATATTAGTGGACTACATGCTGTAAATACATTCTATAATCACTAACAGTTCAATTCCATATTTATAGTGGAGAAATAATAGAATTAATAAATAAGAATATTCAATTAAAGAGTTTAATTTATAATCTGATTTATTGAAACTTAGGATTATAGGTCCATGGTTCCCAAGTCACCTTTGTACTACGCAATCTAGAGTGTGAATATTTCAGAACATGAGAAAATGACTGACTTGTAAAAGAAATTTTTATTGCAAGTACATAATTATGAGATAATTATGTGTGATTAATTAATTAAGAATTAATTAATTGAATTATATATTTATATATTTTGGAAAGCTTGGATCATATATAGGTTATTTTTCTAATTATCAATAAGTAGATAAAATATCTAATTTATGAAATTAGATAATTATATTATTATTAAATAATAATTCGAATAACCTAAATATAATATTTGTGAAATAACAGATAAGTTAGTTGATAGAGATAATTAGGTATGTTAATTTTAAAATAACTAATATCTAGATATTTATCTGATTAAAATAAATATTTAATTCACAGCAATTGTCATGTTTCAATCACTGATTGAGTATCAGAGATTGATATGGACTACTGTAATGTCATGTGACACTATAATAGTAAGGGTGTAACATTGTAGTGCCACACGGCACTTCAGTGGTTTAGTGAGTTGCTGTTCATGCCAGAGTTACTGTTCCAGTGGCCACGATACTGTTTCGGTGCCCATCGCCGCCGCTGTCCGCTCTCGTACCCTGCATGGTGATTAGGATTTGTAAAACTCCAGACGATAACAATTAAGATTTAAGAAACCCATGTTTCGCGATAACCCTTATCCTATTTTTTTCTTTTAAATTTTAAAATTTAAATGGATAAAAGATAATTTTCAATTCAAAGATAATAATCTATTTTATATTTTTATCTTTTGAATTTTGAATTCAAAAGATAATTATCAATGTTATATTTTTCTTTTATTTTTTTAAGAAAAAAAAGGAGGATAATTAATGAGATTATTTAATTAGAATAATAGTTTTCCTTAATTAAAGGGTTTTAATCAAAATTTTAAATTTTTGAAACTTGAATAAAACCCTTTAATTAAGGAAAACTATTTTTTTAATTAAATAATCTCATTAATTTTAAATTTTTGAAATTTGAAATTTGAATTTAAATTTTGAAATTTGAATTTGAATTTTGAAATTTGTTTTTAAAATGTGAATGAATTTTTGTAAAGAGTTACAAAGTGGTGGGACAACCTGAATAACAAATAGACAATTACAGCCGCCATGAAGATTTGTAAATTAATTTGTAATTTATTATTCTTTTTGGGTTGTAATTACAAATGAGCCAATAGAGAGGTTAATTTTGAATGTATGATTTAATTTTAATCGTGCATCATCATATAACATGTCATATAGAACTAGGGACATGCCAACATCAAATTGCCATGTAGCATGTACATGCATCATTGTAGATTAATCATATGGCTATAATTTAAATCAATGTGAAATTTATAATGGTTATGATTTTAAATTGAGATTTAAAATTAAATAAAGGATTTATAAATTTCATCATGTTTTTCAAATTAATAAAAGTTAAGTTTTGAAAAACAACAAAAAATCTAAAGTTTTTTTTCCAAAAACTAAGTGGGATGGTCGTTTACGTTGAAACATTCTCAAGGTCTCCAACGCGAACTTGATTGTGCCACGAGGAATGGTTTAGAACCGCCCATAGACAGAACTTTAGAGTCGTGTCACTTTGAGTCACCGAGTTGCTTGAGAAGCTAAGACTTCTAAAGGAAGTGGTAGGAGAGGGCCGTCCCATAGACAAACTGTTAGTCCATAACAACTTTTATGAGTCGATTCATTGATTAAATATTTAGACTATAGCACACTCGAATCTCCATTTAGGGGTTAGTCAATGGGGCCAAGGTGACCAAAACCATCGGTGATTGGTTAAGCTAGATGTTGAGAGATTTGAGCGTTAACTAAAAGAGAATAGTCTCGATGTTGTAGGAGATAGTTTGGACATCATCCTTCGATGAGACAAGCTATCATTTTTTATCATAACATCATGGAAGAAATATTTTTTGATGGATTTTTAAATATTTAAGTAGTTGCATCATCTATCATACTTTCTTAAATGGTTGAGCATTTATTTACACCGCATTATTTATTCTTAACGCGAACAAATTTACTGGTGAAAATTATGTGGATTGGAAAAGAAATCTTGATATGGTGCTGCCGGTAGAAAAATACAAGTTCGTGCTCACTACCCCTTGTCCCCTTGAGCCTATTGCTGAATCAACTCAAGAGGAAAATGATGTTTATGCTTCTTGGCTGCACTCTAATGAGATCGCCAGACGTTACATCTTTTCATCTATGAGCAATATGTTGCAACAATGGCATCATAACTTTAAGACCGCCGCTGATATGATGTTGAACATTACCAAAATGCTCAGAGATCAGAATCGTTAAGCCTGACAGACAATTGTACGCAACTTCATGAAATGCAGGATGGAACCTAGAATCGCTGTTGGAGAACATATGATGCTAATCATAAGTTATCTGAATGAGATGGAGATCATGGGTGCTGAGTTGATGGTGAGAACATGTGGATATGATCCTAGAGACTTTGCCTAGTACATTTGAGAGCTTCAAGCTTAATTATTTGATGAATAAGATGAAGTACTCACTTCCTGAGCTCATGAAGGAGCTGCAAGCTGCTGAGACTCTGTTTCTGAAGGGTAAGAGGAAGTATTGACAGGCTAACTTTACTGAAAGAAAGCATTCCACCTCTGGCTCTAAGAAGAAACAGGAAAAAGGTCCAAGGAAAGTGAAGAAGCAGAAGCTGAGAACTGCCAAAGGCAAGAGCACCGTGAGAGTAGACAAGTCGAAAGACAAGTGTCATCACTGTGGAGCTGTTGGTCATTGAAAATGTAATTTCCTAGAGTATCTTAAAGGGTTGGGATCTAAATGTATATTAAGGGTTACTGAGGCCTGTTATGTAGCTGGCTCTACTTTTTCTTAGATTGTAGACTCTGCAGCTACTAACCATATATGTTATGAGAGTTCAGGGAATTCAGAAGGCTTGAGGAGGGCAAGTACAACTTCCACTGGGGTAATGGAGCACTAGTATCTGCTGTATACTGTTGCACACATGTTTAATAAACTGTTTCACGTAAAACTAATAGTTCTAATGATATGTGACACTGAAGTGTTAATGGTTCACAAAGGGATAGTTAAAAGTTAAAGTATAACTCAACCGGTCTAACCTATTTGTGGCACTTCTGCATTGGCCATATTAGCCTGGACATGATTAAAAGACTTATAAATGATAATCATTTGAAGTATGGGATCATTACCCACATGCGAATCCTGTATTAAAGGCAAAATGACCAAGATACATTTTTCAGCAAAAGGTGAAAGAGTCGCTCAATTCTTTGAACTCATACTAGTGATGGATGTGAGCCATTGAATATCCAAGCAAGATGAGGTTATGAATACTTCGTAACATTCACTGATAACTACTCACATTTTAGTCATGTTTAGGTAATACGTCAAAAGTATGAAACCTTTGAAAAGTTCAAAGAGTATAAGGCCTTGGTTGAAAAGTAATTAGAAAAATAAATCAAAACACTATGATCTGATCGTGGAGGAGAGTACTTGCTAGGAGAGTTAGAAGACTTTCTTAAGGAAGAAAGTATTCTTTCTTAGCTTACAACACCTGTTACGCGACTACAAAATGGTGTGTTAGAGAGATGAGATCAAACTTTGATGGATATGATTAGATCTATGATGAGTTACCCATCCCTCCTAGATTCCTTTTGGAGGTATGCCTTGAAAATAACGGCATATATTCTGAACTAAGTTCCATCAAAGATGGTGCCTGGTACACCATATGAAAGATGGTATGGACGAAATTCGTCTGTTAACCATTTTAAAATATGAGGGTGCCCTACACATGTTCTAAAATCGAAGACAGGTAAGTTGGCCAGTCGTTCTGAATTATGCATGTTTGTAGGATATCTTAAAGGAACGAAGTGGTACATCTTTTATAGTACGACTGACTAAAAAATATTCGCTAGCACGAATGTTCATTTTCTTGAAGAAGATTACAATAAAAGAATATAGCCGAGAAGCACAGTTGTGCTAGATGAATTATTGAGTGGGAGGACACCGACTCCCCAATCAGAAATCGTTTCTGATTCAATAATGGAAGAACCACAACAGGAGCTAGAGCCTATAGAGCCTCGACGTAGTGGGAGGGTTGTGAGACAACCAGAGATGTATATGTCATATGGAGATGCTTTGGCAGCTATCTCAGATAAGGACCTTGATGAACGTGTATCCTACTCAGAGGCCATGGCAGGTCCTGAAATAAACTTATGGCAAGAAGCTATGAACGTTGAGATACATTCGATGTACTCGAACAAAGTCTGGAAGCTTGTAGATCCTCCTGAAGGGGTAAAACCCGTATGATGCAAATGGATCTATAAGAAGAAAAGAGATCCGAATGAGAAAGTAGAGACATTCAAAGCTAGGCTAGTAGCCAAGGGTTACAACCAAAAGGAAGGTATACACTACAAGGATACCTTCTCGCCGGTGGCCATGCTTAAATCCATATGAATTCTTTTGTCCATTGCTGCTGCCCTTAATTATGAAATCTGGCAAATGGACGTCAAGACTATATTTTTGAATGACAATCTTGATGTGCATATTTATATGGTTCCAGACTGGTTCATGGAGAAAGGCTAAGAGGGAAAAGTTTGTGAACTGTAGAAGTTCATTTATGGAGTCAGCCTCTCCAATGAGCTGTCTCCCAAAATTCTTCAAGAAAAGGAAAACATGAGAAAGATTTCTTATGCCTTAGCCGTAGGAAGTCTCATGTATGCAATGTTTTGCACTAGGCCATACATTTGCTATGCCATGAGCGTGATGAGTCATTTCCAATCTAATCTTGAAATCGAGCATTGAAATACCGTCAAGCATATCCTTAAGTATCTAAGGAGAACAAGGAACTACCTGCTTGTGTATTTATGCACTGACCTGAATATGACAGGCTATACTGATTTTGTTTCCAAGTAGTAGACAATGATTCTAGGACGTCCACTTCAGGATCAGTGTTCATCCTGAACGGTGGAGCAGTTGTATGGAGAAGTATCAAACAATCTTGTATTGATGATTCTATCATGGAAGCTCAATATGTGCTAACTTATAAATATGCAAAGGAGGCTGTATGGTTTAGGAAGTTCTTGAAGACTTTAAAAGTTGTTCCAGACGTTGACAAACACATGACACTTTTTTTGTGATAACAGTGAGGCTGTAGCGAATTATAAGGAACCTAGAAACCATAAGAGATCAAAACACATAGAACGTAAATATCACCTGATTAGAGAAACTGTTTAGCGTGGAGACGTTGTGATTACGCATATTTCAATGATCAAGAACCTGACAGATCTATTCACAAAGACTTTAAGCAGTAAAGTTTTTATGGTCATCTGGAGGGCTTGAGGATAAGAGGTTGTACATGCCTACTTTAGTCCAAGTGGGAGATTGTTGGAATATATCCATAAAGTAGCGTGTAATAACTATTTATTTATATTTAGTTATTTCTCAGACATTTGTATTATTGAATTCTTATGATTTATAAATTGAAAGTTTAATTTTAAATTAAAGTGTGTTTATAAATTACTCAAGTCTTGAAACTTTCATCAACGAACGAAGAGTGAAGACAGATGCGTCTCTAGACGAACTCTTATGAGAAAGTTCAGAACGATATTCACAGTCTTAGGATCGACTGGGCAATCGAATCCGATTACGACTAGGCAATCAAATCCGATTACGACTGTTAGGTTGAAGCAATGAATGCCAGTCTTGGGCATGTGAGTGGAGACTCAAACTGTTAACCTAGACATGTTATGAACATGTTGAATAGACCAGTAACAAATTAGTTTAGAGCCCAAAACAGTTTGTCAAGCTATAAATCTAATTGTTACACCTTAAATGTATTTTTGTAATTACATTAATCCTGAGGTGAATACGTAGCTTTACTTAGTTAATTACAATCTTTGATATGTCAAAGAAGTGAGTTTGAATTGGCGGGCAATACCTCGACTGTTGGGATTGTTACTCAATTAAGTTGCAGTTACGTGATTCACATATATGAAAATTCATGGTTCGATTGTGAAAGCAACAATATCACCTTATACTTTATTGATGAGTGTGTAATAAATTAACCTGGCCAGATATTCAATGAATTGAGTCATTAGTTAAAATTGTACGAGACAATTAACTATTATATCTTTATTATTCACAGTCAATAAATGAGTTAAGGAAATAATAACAAAACGGGTAAAATAGTCATTTTACATTCCACTCTTGTTACTGATATTCACGATGAGTATTATGTTAAAATAAAAAAATAAATAAAAAAATTAATTGATAATGATCAATTGGATTGATGAATCTGGATACAACTCAAATTATAGGGAATATTGTAATTTTTTATAATTATGAATATATGGAGTGAATTTTTAAAAATTTGAAAATATATGAGTATATTTGTAAATATCAAAAATTACATTTTATCAATATCTAATAGAAATCTGATTGCAGATAGTTCTAGTATAATATAAAGTTGCTTGTTAACAAAGCAAAAGGAGAAAAACGTTTTCGCCCTCCCTCCCTATTGCCGCCGAAAATTATATTGAAGGATTTTTTTTCGATTTTTCTTCTTCAATCGTTTTGAGAGCCCACACTCAAATTCATACACAAAATTCTCGTGAAATATATTTCTGAAATTAACGGGTGGTTGTTGGTGGATGAAATTTGTAAATCGTTCTTGGAGTTCAAGTGCGTGATTCGGATCCTGAAGCTTGAAACACGTATAACGCTGGAAGAAATTCTGACAGTTCAGAAATTCTCCGATACAAAGTATAGGTGAAAAAATTATTTCTAACTTTATCTTATCGTTTAATGTCGTATATGCATAATCGCACGTTGTTTGTTTTTAAATTATTTAATTTGATTAACTAAATTAATTGTAATTTTTTTTATATCTCGCCCACGAACCGTTCGTGGTTCAAACTTATTTTTAATTAATTTTAAAACCAACCGGAACCAACACTTAGATCCAAGACTAGAAAGTTTGACTCAAGATCTAAAATATGTATATTCGTTGGCTATGCTCCAGAGACTAGAGGTGTGAGCTTTTATAGTCACAATGATAAAAAAGTGTTTGTATCGACAAATGCCACTTTCTTTGAACATGACTATATGAAAAACTACAAATCTCGAAGTAAAGTAGTTCTCGAGGAATTAGAAACTGATGAGATCAAACCACCATAAGTTTCTACCGATAAACGACAAACTAGAGAAACTACAGTTCCTGCAAAGGTAACCCTGTGCAACGTCGTAGTGGAAGGGTTGTGAGAAAACTAGTTGCTATGAACTAGCAGATGTCCTAGTGTTAGACAATGATAAAGACGATTCATTATCTTATGAAGAAGCAATAGATGATCCTGAAAAGAAGAAATGACAAGATGTCATGGACCATGGAATAGAATCTATGTATTCCAATTCCGTCTGGGAATTTGTAGATCCACCTGAAAATGTGTGATTAATTAATTAAAAATTAATCAATTCATGTATATATATATATATATATATATAGGCGGCAAACAGTTTAATTATACAGAATTTAAAGTAGAAACTATATAAATATATCACACATCTTCAGGTGGATCTACAAGTTCTCAAACTATATAATTATGGCTGGTCATTGATATATATATAAATTTCAGAAATTATATATATATATAAATAATTATCAGTTATTTTTTTAATTATCGATAAGTGAGACATGATATCTAATTTATAAAATTAGATAATTATATTATTATTAAATAATAATTTGAATAACCTAAATATATTATTTGTGAAGTAACATATAAATTAATTGATAGGGATAATCAGAATAAGTTAATTTTGAATTAACTGATATCTAGATAATTATCTGATTAAAATAAATATTTAGTTTACAGTAACTACCACATGTCAATCACTGATGGAGAATCAAAAATTGGCTTGGGCTACTATGATGCCACGTGACACTACAATAGTGAGTGCAACACTACACTGTAGAGTGCCGTGAGCCAGTATAGAGCCTCACGACATCACTGTAATGCCATGTGACACTGCAGTTGTGCAAAATTATAGTTGGTCCCACTGTAATTGGTAATTTTATAATAAATTTATAAATTAGTCATTATCTAGAATATATACAGATATTATTTCGATGGCTTAAGTTATTGAAAGAAGAGGAGATAATTAGTTGATCAGATCATCAGTTCATCAATCAAGAGTTTAATTGAGAATACGACTAGTATCAGAGAGATTTTCTTCTGTGACTATACGTTAATCAAATCTCTAAAAAAATAATCATCACTTTCTTTTAGATAATCACTAAAGTCATTCTCAGTAAATATCTAGATCTCATGTGTTGAGAACATCTAGAGACAAAAAAATGTCTTATAATATTCTACGTGCCCACACACATCCTAATGCGTTAAAGATTGACTTGGAAGATCTTAGTTTGGATCTCGGAGTCTACTGATCATTAGAACGATTTCATGAAAACGGAGGATTGTTCGATTTTTGCAAGAACACTTGATATAGAACGATTTTTACAGGCGCCGCGACAACCAACATTAATATTTTTATCAACGTGTTGTTTATCATAAAGATTTAATGCACATCAATTCAATGATCGTATGTAGATTAATCTGAATCCTGAATAGTCATAAACTCCTATGCATGTCTACTAGATCTTTTGATTCACTTGTTAATGTTTAATTGTAAAATAAGTTAGTGACTTTATTTTGAAGATTTAGTGATGTGGGTTGCTGGGGACATGATCTTGTAAGATTTAGAATCTAAACTTTCCTAACAGATCGTATATTGGTTCTCTTAAGTGTTAATTCTGGAACTAAATGGTTATTGAGCTCAAATCTATAATAAATTTATAAATTAGTCATTCATTAGTGGATTAATGGTACTTAAGAATCAAGAGGTATTTAGAGGGGTAAAATGATAATTTTTACCACCTCTAATTTACGGACCAATAATTGGAGGACAAAACTATATAAAATGATTATATTAGTGGACTACATGAGTCCAATACATTATATAATTACTAAGAGTTCAATTTCATATTTATAGTGGAGAAATGATGAAATTAATAAATAATATTATTTAATTTATTGGAGTTTAGGGTTATAAGTCCATGGTCCCCAAGTCACCTATGTACTACGAAGTTTAGGGTGTGAATATTTCAGAATATGAAAAAAGAACTAACTTGTAAAAATAATTTCATATTTATAGTGGACAAGTACATAATTATGTGTAATTAATTAATTCAAAATTAATCAATTGATATATATATATATAATTATCGATTATTTTTTAATTATCGATAAGTGAGGCATAATATCTAATTTATGAAATTAGATAATTATATTATTATTAAATAATAATCTGAATAGCCTAAATATATTATTTGTCAAATAACGACAAGTTAGTTGATAGAAATAATCAGATATGTTAATTTTAAATTAACTGATATCTAGATATTTATCTAATTAAAATAAATATTTAATTCACAGTAATTGTCACGTGTCAATCATCGATTGAGTATTAGAGATTGACATGGACCACTGTAATGTTATGTGCAATTACAGTAGTGGGATTGCAACATTGTAGTGCCACACAATATTACACGACACTACAGTAGGTCCCATTCTAATTAGCAATTTTATAATTAAATATTATTCAGTTTGTCCTTGAAAAATCTGATACGTCATTATCTAAAATATATACATATATTATTCTAATGGTTTTAGTTGATAAATGAGTTCATCTGTTCATTAGTTCATAAAAAAATCGAATTGAGAACACAGTTGGTGTCATAGTGATTTTTCTCTGTTATTAATAGTTAATCAAAACTCTGCGATAATAATCATCACTAACTAAAGTCCTTTTCGGTAAATCTCTAGATTTCATGTGTTGAGTACATCTAGAGACACATAAAAAATGTCTTGTAATATTATACGCGCTCACACACGTCCTAGTGCATTGGGGATTGACTTGAAAAATTTTGATGTGGATCTGAGAGTTTACTGATCGTTGGAACAATTATGGGACGGATGATCGATCGATTTTACAAGGACACTTGATATAGGGTACAAGATGTTTATGATTTCTAACTTTATATGGTGTACATTTAATATATAAATATATAATGGATCCTAACAGATTGAAAAAAAGATTTCAATAAGAAGTTTTTTATTTGATTATCATGACGTTGCGCAAGTTTTGTTTTATTAAAAGATTCGATCTTTATTTAAAGTTTAATTTTTAAATGGCCTCGAGTCACACGCTTCCGCCGCGACATCAACAGTAGCAACTTACTAGCGCGTTGGTGAATCGAATATTCTAAAGACAGATAAGGTGGACAATGGAAGTCAATGTTGATGACATGTTAGTAAAGTCAGTAAACTGTAATGACCGCATCGCTCACCTGGAAGAAGCCTTCTTAGAGTTAAGAAAACACAACATGAAGCTAAATTTGGAGAAATGTGCTTTTAGAGTTAAGGCCGGGAAATTCCTAGGCCATATGGTCATGCAAAGAGGAATTGAAATCAACCCAAACCAAGTGAAGGAAATAGTAAAGATGAAGACTCCAACAACATTAAAAGACTTATCGAGCCTTATTGGGAAGTTAACCACAATTGGAAGATTCTTAGCCAGATCCACAGACAAGTGTTAGTCATTCTTCTTAAAAATGACAAAGAATTCAACACAAAGATGGGACAAAGATTGTGAGGTGGCAATCTAAGAAGTCAAAGAGTATCTTGCCTCGCCACCCTTTTGTCAAAACCAAAACCAAATGAAGAGTTATACTTATACCTAGCGGTCTAAAAAATAGCAATCAGTGCCACACTCATAAGGGAAGAAGGTAAGCAACAAAAGCCAGTTTATTTTATTAGCAAATGTTTCACAGAAGCTAAAAGCAAGTACAAAAAGATGGAAAAATATAATTCTATATTTAGTCATCGCATCGCGAAAGCTTAAACTATATTTTCAAGCACACATGATTATAGTGCCAACCGAATCCCAATTTACAGTGTTTTACATTCAGCCAATCTAATTGGAAGACTAGCTAAATGGGTAGTAGAACTCAGATAGTACGAAATCATATATGTTCTAAGAACTTGTATGAAGTCACAAACCCTGGCGAACTTCATCGTTGAGTTCAGCGCTGGCCAACCGAAAATAGGTAGCCACACTAGCTCTAAAGCGGATGTATGAGAATTGTTCGTAGATGGAGCCTCGAACCAAAAAGGATGTGGGGCAGGAGCTATAATCATATGTGCTTGAAAATAAGAAGCATTACTCGCGATAGCGTTTGGGGTAAGAAAGATTCACATTTATTGTGATTCCCAATTGATAGCTAACCAAGTCGCAAGAATCTACGCAGCGAAGGATGAAAGGATAGTCAAATACCTCCAATGCGCAAGCAGCTACTAGGGCACCTGGAAGAATACCAAATAAGATAAATCTTAAGAGGAAAAAATTCTCATGTAGACATTTTAGCAACTCTGGGATCATCAATTAGACACCTTGGAAAAAGAAGTATCCCTGTCGAATTCCTAGAACTCCATAACATAGAAGACCAGAATATCATTCTAAACATCACGCAAGGCGAATTAAGTTGGATGGACCCCCTAATCCAATATTTGGAAGGTGAAAAATTATCAAAAAATAAGCTGGAGGCTAAAAAGCTGCGCCACTAGGCGGTTAGGTACTCCCTCATTAACAGTAAGTTATACAAGAGATATTTCTTGGGTCCATACTTGAAGTGCCTCAACCCAATGAAAGCCAAGTATGTCTTGGCGGAAGTCCATGAAGGAATCTGCGGAAGCCATATCAGAGGAAGGACCTTAGGGTGCAAAGTGTTAAATGATGAATATTATTGGCCTAAGATGCAGGCTTATGCAAAAGAATATGCATCAAAATACGACAAGTGTCAAAATGTCACCCCTATTCCTTAAATGGTGATAGGAACGCTTCAAACCTTAGTAAATCCATGGCCGTTCATGCATTGAGGTTAGACATAGTTGAGTCACTGCCGATTCCCCCAGTGTAAAAGAGATTCTTGATAGTTGCCACAAATTACTTCATTAAACGGATAGAGGCCGCAACACTAGCAAAAATCTGAGAAGAAGAGGTGAAGAAATTCCTATGGAAAGAAATTATATACAGATATGGCATACTAAAAGTTGTAATCTCAAGTAACGGATTATAGTTCACTGGGAAAACCATAAATAGCTTCTATGAGGGCTTGCAGATAAAGCACTATAATCAACCCCATACTACCCACATGGAAATGAGCAGGCTGAAAGATCAAACAAAACTATCTTGGAGGGACTAAAAAAGAGGCTTGAGGCAACAAGGAAAATAGGTTGAAGAACTTTCGTTTGTGCTCTGGGCTTACTGAACTACCTAGCAGGAACCCACCGGACAAACCCCGTTTGCATTAGCATTTGGGGCAGAAGGAATCATCCCAGTGGAAATTCGTTGTCCCACCATAATGTCGGATATCAACCAAAACGAAAACTCCAAAATTATGGAAAAATAGATGGACCTGTTAGAGGAAAATAGAGATATGGCCCTCATCCAATTAGAAAGCTACAATCAACGAAGAAGATTTTACTTCGCAAAAAGGGTAAGGGCAAGAAGCTTTCAACCTAGTGACTTAGTCCGTGATTATTTCCTTGTTAAAGGGTTGCCACTTAAAGCTGTGTTTTCATAATTACTCTTAATTTTTGCTTAAATAAGTATCATGTTGTTTAAATGCCCGAATCTATTAAAAAGGGATAGTTTAAATGCCTGAATCTATTAAAGAAGGAGAGCATAAACTCCCGAATCTATTAAATAGGGAGTGCGCGAGAGATAGGGAACAAGAAAGCCCAAAAATAGAGAAAAATGCCTAAGTATATCAAACGACCGCTTAAGGCAAAAACAAAGAAAAATGCTTAAGTGTGCCAAGCGGTTGCTTAAAGCAAAAACAGAGAAAAATGATTGAGTGTGTCAAGCGGACGCTTAAGGAAAAAACAGAGAAAAATGCATGAGTGTCCCAAGCGGTTGTTTAAGGCAAAAAACAGAGAAAAATGCATGAGTGTGCCAAGCGGCCGCTTAAGGCATAAATAAAGAAAAATGCCTAAGTATGCCAAACGACAACTTAATGTAAAAATAAGTATGCCAAGCAGTCGCTTAAGGCCAAGATAGAGAAAAATGTTTAAGTGTGTCAAGCGACCGGTTAAGACAAAAACAAAGAAAAATGCATAAGTCTATCAAGCAATCACTTAAGACAAAAAATAGATAAACGTGTTTAAGCGTCTAAGGAAACTAAACATCTAAGGAAATGCTTGAGTACGTAAGAAAACAAGGATTGCACAAAATTTACACTTAGATGAGAAAAGGAAACTTCTTCATTAAAAGAAAAAAAAATAAAGTATAAGGTAAAAGAAAAATGAAATTACAGAAAAGATAAAAACGAGAAGAACAAAATAGAAAGATCAATCCAGCATGATATGCTCAGCCGACGGGTCGTAAGGCCTTCGCATCTGCTTAGCAATAACCTCCTTAACGACAACTTCAGCTACCACCAACGCAGAAGCATTTTCTTCAGGGGAGGAAGGAATTGCCTCGGTCAGTTCATATTTCAGAGGGGCTCGAGTGACACCATCGAGATAAGATACGCGATGGTGTAAGCATCCTTTTCCAGCAATCTAAATTGAGTTGTCTAAAGCTCACAGGCTTCCTCCTCCAACTTCTTCAGGGTTCCGCAGGCAAAGCTTCCAACCGATCAGAAACCTCATGAACGGCTTCCTGAGAGCACCTGCTAGCTTCAACCCTCACATTAGCAACCTCAAGCCTGGCAGCTTCAACATCACTTTTCACTTCGCCAAGCTCTTGGTCCTTAGCAGCAAGCTGACGCATCAAGTTAGATACCTATTGTTCGTGTCTCACCACCGATGCAATTAAGCTTGGCGGCAAAGGGCAACTTGAAGCCGAAAATGTTAGTAAAAAAGAAGTGAAGTTCATGAAAACATGAAAATGTAAACTATTACTTGAAGAAGACTGTGATTGACCCCCTTCTGAAGGGCCTCAACGAACTCTTCCCCGAGCTAGTCGGAATTAACTGAGCATTGTAGATGACTCACTATCTGATGGGATGACTCACATTCCATCAAAAGGTTGACCTCAAAAGAAATCCTTAGGTTGGAACCTGGAGAAAAAAGGGACCATAGTTGAGTAGCCTTGGAGGCACCCAACCTAAAATCTGGAAATGAAGGCCCCACCAGGATAAATGGCGGTGGGACAGAAAGCTCCAGCAAAAGAGAAGGAGAAGTCTCCCCCGGGTAAGCCATGGGGAAAGGTTCAGACTCCAGTCACGGGCGCACATTGTGCGAGGAGGAACAATGGGGAGACATTTGGATGGGTCTCATACTGTTAAACGCCTTAGCAAAGGAAGGTGATGTAGAAGAAGAAGCCCTCGAAGTAGGGGGCTAGGAGGAGCTAAAATCTGGGGAGGTGGAACAGCGAAGGGAAGATCACGTTGATGGTCTAACATCCACTGCTAATCATGGTTGGGGAAACTATAAGCGACGGTGATTTTGGCCCTGTCGTCAGGAATCTCGAATGGACGGAATTCTTCCTCTTGTCTGTAAAAAGAAAATAAAGAAGAATTGGTTTCATAAAAGGAAGTAAAAGAATAAAATGGGGATGCAGATGCGCAAGTCACTTACCAAATGATCTTCATTCAGTAGGGACAAAGAAGTGAGTGCCTCCTCTCCAATCCCCACTGATCTGGAATGCCTCACTTGTCACCTTTTGACAAGTCCAGGATGAGTGGACCACCGGTCAGGCCACTCCTCGGAGGAGCAAACAGGTTGCCCTTCTTTTCCCTAATGGAATAAAGAAGGCGAAATTCGTTAAGGCCTAAGTTTAAACTGTACAACCTATTCAAAGATTCAAAACCGAGAAGAATCTTGTAAGTATTCGAAGTAAACTGGGCAGGAGAGACATCGTGACACTGAAAGAACTCTTGAAAGAATGGAGACATGGGAAATTTAAATTCTAAGGCAATGTACATGGTCCTAAAATTTAGAACACCAGGGTGAGTGAGAGAACTGACGAGGTCGCCATTAAAAGAATGGAGAGTTCGCCGGGAAAAGCCCGACGATATCGTACAGAAAATCGCTCAAATTCCTCTATATTCCTCATCCTAGGGACCGAATGGGAGAAAAGGGGAAGCCATTGACAAACTGTAGAGAGAAGAAGACTGAGTTAGGAACTTACTGGGTAAAAGGCACGCGGGAAGAAGAAGAGGTAAACAACCTTTAAATAAAATTACCCCGGATGCCAAACGACGGATTTAAAAGTAATAACAGTAAAAAATCAAAATGGCATACGATAGTAGCCAGTGTATGGGTACGGACATGTGGCGCGGATACATAAGACAAAATGACGGTAGAATCTGAAGAAGCAAAGGAGTCCTCCTCGTTCCTAGAAATGTAATAATGCGTGGGAAAAATGAAATGACGCTGAGCAAGAGGCAATGATTGGAAAGATGACATCATAAACATGAATCAATGGTGGATCAATAGTTTGGTATTTTGCATCAACGGCTTACAACCGCAGAAGCAAAACATGGGTAAATGAACAGGGTAAGCTAGTTAGAGGAGCCAAGGATTGTCAGGTTGTCCAAAAAATAAGAAGAAGATGAATGACGTGGAAAGGCTCTAATAAAACGAAGCCAACTAGCAGTGATGTGGCAGTCAAAATATAACAAGATCTGGTCAAAGAGATTATTATCATTCCACTATTCAGCTATTTTAATAATATTTAGTTTATCAATATGTAACGGTGTGAGGGAAGAAATGATTATAAATATCTCCCGTGTATGGTAAAAGGCAATTTTTGGGAGAATACAAGCTCTTACTTTTCATTCGAGTTTCCTAATCTTTTGTTTATTATATTCACATTCAGTACTCCAGAACGAAGTAGAGGGGAAATTTCCCTTTACACATACGTTGGGCTATATTGTTTAATTGGATCACCTCAGGCTTTGTCTATGTGATTATGTTTCTTAGATCTGGGACGTTTATTTTGATATTGATTGGTCCAGATCTAAATATTTTAGAAAAGAAGTTAATTTTTTCATTTTTTGAAGTCACATCAAAATCAAATGAACGGATTAGATTTAACAAAATTTCGTTAGTTTTCGAATCAAACAGAAACTTAAATTTTTATTATTTTTATATATAATTTTATATCAAACCAAATCGAACCCAGCTAAAAACAAAACTTTGATATTTATTATTTTTCAATAGTATTATTTGAAAAAAAAAATATTTTTAAATTAATAATAACGAACCAGATAATTAAACTGAAGCGAACCGAAACTCACGGTTCGGCTCTCTTGTCATGAACAATTCGGTTCGGTTCAGTATGATTGTTGAACTGAAATTTTGGTTCGGTTCAGTTTTTTACCAAAAAACTGACCGAACTTAACTGTAAACACCTATATCTTCCTCGGCACATCTTTTTTAGCAGATATATGTTCTTTCATTTTAAATTTGTGATTAAATCTTAGACAAAACTGTTAAATTTCAACATCTTTCCATGTCTATATCGTGAAAAGGGAGACCAAATACATATATCATATCACAAGGGAAAGATATGAGAAGAAACATAATGTAAAATTTATATATGAATTATATATTTATCATACCTCCAAAACGGAGAGCTTAAAACCTAGCAAAATAAATTATTTTTCTAAAGTTTGTTAGTCTAGAATATTTTACGTCAATAATTACTGACAATCTATTATAATTAATTAAGACATTAAGGGGAAGATTCTCGTTCGATAACTAGCTAACGAATTAAAAGATATTATATTTGGCCATTGAAAACTTCTCAAAACTATAATTAATTGTATACACTTTTAGATAATATATCCTAGGTAGCACATGATATTTGTCTTTGCCTGTCTTGTAGAGTATGATGTCTAATTTAAACTTGATGTTTATTTAATTTATTTGAATGTACTATTTCGAACTAAATTATGTATCACCTACACGCTTTGGTAATATCCGTTAAACACAAATAATGAAAACAAGCACAGCACATCGTTACGCATTAAAAGATATAAATGAAATTCAACCTTATATCGAGTAAGTAAGATAATATCAAACTTCCATTTTTTACTATGCTTCTTGATTGTGTACTCACTTTGAATTTTTATTTTTCGCTGCTATCTATGTAGGCACATATAAATTTCTTGATCAAGAAGCATCTTATATTAAATCAAGGAGAAATATATGTCTATAAGATGAACACAATCATACACATATTTATTGATCGCGTGAACAAGTGATTTTAAGTGAACTTTTTAAAAATTTAATTATATAAAAGACTTAATTAACCATGGTTTGTTAACGTAATAGAAAATGAAAAGTGATGTCTATATCAATAAAAGTGTATCAAATACATTTAGATGGAGAAGCACATGATCCTTCTTATGAGGTATAAACATTTTGGTTACCATAAAAATGGCATCGATTTTATACAAAATGCCGTGATAACGATTGATGTTATAAGAATAATGAAGTTAGTATTTTTGCACAAACAATACAAATTGCAAGTGTTAAGGATAACAATACTGCATATTCAAACTTGTCCTTTTATGAAGTGACAATTCAAGAGATTTGAGAGCTAAATATTCACTATTTAGGCTTTAACTATTTAAGTGTGATTGGATTGAGAACAATAATGTGGTCAAAGTTGATGGTTTGAGTTTGCGTTAGTTGATCGTGCAAGACTATGTCACAAAACTGATAATTTCATTTTAGATTTACAAGCAAAAGTTTTTTATCTTGAATATCGATAAGACTCAAGATAGTCAATTGTCTTATCATCCACCCAAAGAGAATATTGTAAAAATATCGATGATGATGATTTAGGTGATACAATGTTTTATTGTTATTTGTTTGCAAATAAATACTTTCTATTGAAACATTTGACTTAGATAGTGAAAACCAGATTGGTTATGTTCAACTCAACGGTAAAACAATGTGATTATTGAACCACATACGTACAAGATGTAGTGATTATTTAATTGTTCCATTTCGCTTGTGACTTACAATTCATAGACTCTAGTGCTTCTGTGTGTTGAGACTGCACGTGTGTGAATTCTGTTTTTTATGGATTATACTTTGTGTCTTACGAGGACTGTGGAAACTATAATTATTTGGAATTGAATCTTATTTTCCCTTATGAATTTAAATGCTATATATTATTTTTTGAAAAAATATTTCTTGAAGATATAGCAAGTGTGTTGCTGCTGCGTTTATGTTAGCTTAACTTTGTCATACATGGTTTCTTTAAAAATGTGCTTATATATGGTAGTTTCGTAGCGTATTAGCTACCTCAGTTTAAAGTTTTAGAATTTTTTAGAGGTGTGATTTCTTTGTTGTTTTTCTTCAATGTACAACTTTGGATATTCATAACTTGAGTTATGTATGTTTTAAAAGCTTAGTTTCAGTAGTATTGTGTGTTTATATCTTAAAAATAATTCTGAAATTTTTATGTTATTTAGATTCATAATTTAGATGCTACGATTTTCAGAAAACATGGTGCTCAAAGTTATTTTCTGTTTGACAGATTTTCAACTTAACTTTGACACTACACTATGTAATGAAACTTCATTTTATCTTTTACTCGGGGTTATGCAATTCGTAATGCAACACATGAGAGGATAAAAGAGTAGTGATATCAAGTCATCTAATATATATGATATCTATCAATACTCTTTTACTCTATTTTCCAGTTGATAACTCATTAGTATAATTTTTTTTGTCGTTATGTAGGTTAAACAACTAAGAAGAATATTATTGATACAACTTGAATACTTCAAAAGAAGAACGCAAAGTTCATTAGGTTCTACTTTTTTATAAACTCGATATCTATTACTTCTAGTTTTTTATAAACTCGATATCTATTACTTCTAGTGTAATAGTTGTCAATGTGTAAATGTTATGCTCAATCATTGCAATGAACACTTATATTGTTCATTGAGATATTTCTGTCATTTTCTGTTTTCTTATTGTGTAATCTTATTAGGTTCACTACAACAAATATGACATTTTATAAGTTTTAAATACTGAGTTCACATTGGCATAGTGTAAAAACTTCTAAACAACAAGACTTTTGTGAATCTCATAAAACAAATTCCTGTAAAAGAGTAAAAAATAAAGCAGGATCTAATTTTAGGGAAGCGGGACTTGAAAATTTTTAGTCCCGCTTTGTTTTCACTGAAGGCTCTTCTCTTTGGTCTCTCTTGAAATAACTCTCGATTTAGTCTCCATGGTCTTTCAAAATCTCTTTGGTCTCTCAAGTCTCTGTGGTCTTTCGATTTCCTCTCTCTGGTTAGCTTCTCTCGTTTCTTTCGATTTTGATTTTGATTTTGTCTCTCTTTTCTATATCTCGGTTACCTTCTCTTTCTCGTTCAAAAACAAAGAATGAACTAGGGCTTGTGAGCTCAAATTTTTTTATGGTTCTCTGGTTTCATCGTTGAGAGAGTCCCGACCCTCACCTCAGCCACACCGAAGAACATAGAGATAGGTTGTCGATTGAAGCTCCGCGAAAGCCAATGTTTTAATTCTCTGGTTTGGTCTCTTTTTCTGAGCTCATTTTCTAACGCAGTGTAATCTCTCTTAATCTCTCTAGGACAATCAACAATTCAGGAGATCCAAAGGTAAGCTATTGTATGGGTGTGTGTCTTTTTCTTCTTTTTTCTGGTTGATTTTTTCTGTAATTTTCTATGTTTTCTTTTCTTTTTTGTTTGTGATTTTAATTTATGAGATCTCTATGGTTTGGAACTCATAGGAGGTGAAGCTGATGGCATCGAAACAGATCTTGTAGGAGCTCAAGTATCTTCGAATTTCTACATTGATTCTTCGTTCGAGACTCAAGCGAGGTACAATTTTCTCTCCCTTTCTTAGATTTCCCTTCTATTGCTTTCCTTTCTAGTAGTTTTAGTCTCTTTCTTATTTTTACCTATCTTCGACTGGTTGTTCTCTCTACTTTCTATTGTGAAGGTTCCAAGAGATTGCCTTTACTTGATCTTCTTCCGTGATTAGAATATCAGTCTCCATCATGTCTCATATCCTTCCAATAGCTGTTTGTTCCTTCTTTATCCCTATTTCTACTTTGCCATTTACCAATTTCTGTTTGACTGCAGAGAAAATTATGTAGGAGATCGGGATCTTTTATTGTTAGTATATTTAAATTCTTTACTTCTTTTGTAATGTCTTAAATTATACCTGAAACTTTAAAATCTGTACCGTAATTCTTCATTTGATATTGAATTTTCTCAACAAACAAATATAATCGGATAGGACTTTTTTTGTTTATATGATCATCGTTGTATTTTTCTTTAGCTAAAGCGAAAGAAATCATAGAGATAGAGACCGTGAAAGGGCTCAGGCTAGAGCCGGTAGTAAGGCCAAACTGCCTAAGCTTAATGGTTTGACCCCCGAACAACGTTGAGAAAGGTCCACAATCTTTCTCTATGTGTCTCCTATAGTTACATAATCCTGATCATGATGTGCAGTTTTTGAATTTGGTAAATATGTAATCGTGGACTAAAGGGACGCGAAAGCACTGCAGGAGAAGACGACAAAGAAAGTAGCACAATAGGCGGCTAGAGGAAATCACTATGGTGGTGGATTAAAAATGAGACAGAATAAGTTAGACGTGTTGTGGAATTATAAGTAGAAAATTGGGAATAATGTTGTTTATATCAAATTATGAGTACGGGTTTTTTGTTCGCTTGAGAAAGAATTGTTGTTGGCTTTAGACCTTGATTTGAATCTAATTTTAAATGAAATTCCCTTCTAATGAGTGCATACATTATCTTAAAGAGAGAAATGCCCACCTCATGATTTGCAAGTCAATGAAGAAGAACTTACGAAACTACAACTATTAGAAGCCGGTTCGAGTAAATTTAACATAACTCGAAGTTATTTAGATTGGTAGACCGCACTTCCTTAGGGAAGCTATATGTTTGTGACTCTTATTTGACCATTACTAAACTCTACAGAAGAATTATAAATATATTCTTATGTCAATGTGGTGATTGGGAATCTTTATACGATGTTGACTAAACTTCATTTATCCAATTGTAGTGACGAGAACTTCGATGTCCTTCGGGCTAAAAACATTCTTGATGAAGATCATTATGGTTTAACTGATGTGAAGGAGAGGATTTTGAAATTTATAGTTGTTGGAAAGCTTAGAGGAATTTCACAAGTTTTGTAAATTTGTCCTTGTGTTATTGCATCCAAAATAGAAGGAAGCGCTTCTACAAAATCTGAAACTTTAGAACCTAAACCAAGACAAAATCTGAAACTTTTGTAAATTTATCCTTGTGTTGTATATTCATCCTTCCTGCTTTATCTAATGTTAGCATGTGCCTACAAGTTTTTCCTCTCTGTGTGTTCTTGATGATTGAAAATTAACATATGCTCTGTTGGTACCAGATGAATATGAAAATCACAAATATATTTTGTGGCTTTACATTTTTATTTTTATGAACTTATTTTAGATTTCTTAGCCCGATTGTTATATGCATTGTTGGTTTGGTCTAAGTTTGAGAAATAAATCATTTTGTCCAAGTAACGAAGATAGTGAAGGGCATCTTGTCTGTAAAGATAGACTGCCTCTTTAATAATTTTATCTCGACCTATTTTTCATTTGGGTCACTTGACTAGTTTCTTAGATTAATTTATTTAGTTCGTCAATATTAATAGATTTTATAGGTAATTTTTGAAGAAGCTGCAAATTTGTTTTTTTGGTTAGAAGTTGTGTATTTGATTTATATATTTAAGTGAATACATAAATAGTACCTGACAATTTGGGATTGGACAGATGAGTGGATGATTTTACTAATGCTTCTAAAAATGTCTGGATTTGCCATGCTTTTGGACTCTTTTCTCGTTAACAGTCTAAGATTTATTGGCTTGTTGATATTTCTCCGCAGATTCATTTTCTTCTTTGATGTAGGAAGATGACATGTTGCATTATCTAAATATTACCATTTGGCTACAGCCAAAGTGCTTTGAAAGATTTAGTGGGGGTAAGCCTCTCTGTAGTGGTTATTATCGTCAAAAAAATTAACATAAATTACATTACTAAATCAAGATTCCATCACATCAAACAAATGAGTTATTGTAACACAAACAAGAAAGCTTTGGAGCATAAGAAGTATATTCAATCTTAAAAGTGTTGGGTTAGATGGAAGGGGGTGTTGTGTGTACTTTAAAGAGTGATATTGTGATTATGATTAAAAGTTATAATTTGTAACGTGAAAGAAAAAACAAAAGTAATCTTCGGTCTTCAGCATGATTTTGCTTACCATCATTAAATAAACTAGAGTGAGAAATTAGAAAACAAAAGATTCATGTGTTTTGCTTGCTTTGATCGATAGACTGAAGTACAAATCTTGCCATGTTCCTTGACAAATATCAATAACTAATTTTGTGGATTTTAGTTTCCTTTCTATTTAAAAAAACAAATCTTCATATATCCTTTCTTTTCACTTGCCGTTGATTTCCTAATTCTTAAGGCTTGCAGTAAGGTTCAAATATATGTTACATTCAGGTTTTTAGCTCAGTTGTTACTTTTACATAGGTTTATTATTTGTGACTTAAACTGTAGCTTGTTTACATCCTACTTTTGTACGCAATTCCTTGTTTCAATCGACATTCTACTCTTATCTATGCGTTTTACATTGACTAACTAAGAAGAGCAGGATAACATGTATTGGTCAGATTCAAATTATAATCAAACATTTCATTTCGAGATAAATGAAAACATTTTAGTTCTACTATTACAGTTTTTGTTTTTTTAAGACTTTTCTCATCCTCGTTATCATTGTCATTGAAATATTTTTTTCGCTTTTGATTGGTAATTGCTTTAGTACTTATGCTATTTATATGCTTATTTGGTTATTAGTATGAACTAGATTAGCTAGCATTAATTTTTAATGTGTTAACTTAGTTCTCCATATTATGCATGACCTGCAATGATTTGAGGCTATTGAACATGGACATTCAAAGTTTGAAGAACTGGACTTTAGGCTTTATATGATATTTTAGTAAAAATTTGAACTTATTTTGTAGTATTTTATGAAACATTTAGATGCTTTTAGCTTTTTGGAACAAATGATGATAATATGTTGATGATTAGTGGAAGCGAAATAAAATATTAATGTTATTAAATATTTCATTAATGTCATATATATAATTTTAATGTGTTAAATATGTATGTAAATTAGGTACATGTAAATTGACTATAAAAAATAACATTTATAAAATACCAGTAATAATATTAAAAATCCTAGTTAATTCACTAAGTATTAAAAATACTTGTTGAATATATTCAACTGGTGTCCAAAAACCTATTAAACAACGTTCTACAGTGTCGGGAAACCTTATAAAAAGTGAGAGATCGCAGAATTTTTCACAGGAGGCATTGCGCCTCCTAATATGAGGGGTTGTCACAAACGTCACGAGAACCCTGTGGATTGCTTTTCATAGAGTTTTCTGTCTCTTGTAAAATATCATATTTTTGTAGTGGTTAGCTTATGATTCACCAACGAATAATTTTAGACTTTCCACAATATGACGGTGGTTAAGAAATGAACGGTCTCTTTTTTACGACAGTTAACTTTATGTACCACTGTCACGAAAAACACTAACATAATCATTTTTGTGCAGTTTGAATGCTGACCATCATAATAAAAGATTAATACTACGACAAATATACCATCACGAGAAGGTAATCATCATGCCAAATTGTTTATGACACACACCGTCGTGCAAAACTATCCGTAGTGCAAAATCTAAACATTTTTTAGGACACCTTATTACACGACGGTTTGCTTACTCCTCGTAAATTATTTTAATCTACCGTCGCTAAAGAATATTTTTGTAATAATGAATATATTCTCATATTGATAAACCACATGAGCTAATGACAGATACAATATTGTTTTGATTATTATTTCAATGTTTATATATAGTTTTGTCTTCCCAAAGAAATGAGAAGTAAGACATGCGTGAATAATTTACACTTTCAAAGCTCTATATTAAAATAAACCTAATAAAGATAATTTACTACCAGCCAAATAATGGCCAAGGTGGTTCGCCTTGTATGCTCATGTAGCCAATAAAATTCTGTAACTCGCTTATCTTCCTGTCTGCCTCTTTTTTTCTTTATATTTAAACAGTACATTTACACTTTACAGTGAGTCGCCATTTACTTCTTTTGGAAATATCCAACATTTATAATGCTTATGGGTATGGGGCAAGCAGAACCACTTATCAAACCCACTTTGAATGATATATTATACGTCGTCCGTACTGATCTTGTTGGCCAAATTCCACGTGAAAAAAACCTTTGGAATGTTTTGATGCAATTGTAGAGAGTTAAACCATTACCTCATCCACTTTTTTAGCTTCAAAATGAACATGAGAAAAATAATTAACACATAATATTTATACTCACTTCCTATGAGCTTTTAAGGGATCGGGTAAGATTGTCCTACCGGACTCGGACATGATTGCTAGTATCTTTCACGGATCTCATAAGTCATTTATAAGATGAATTGTGTCCTCTATTTTGTTTTTTAGTAATATACGACATTCTCAACTCTAAAAATTAACTCATGAGTTGAAATTTTTTCACACACATATAAATTAATTATCAATTTTTTTTCACAACTAAAATGTGATAACCTCAACATTCGGTTGTTAGTTGACACTCGTACATGGTGTATTCCCTCATGACATTTTCCCTATAACATAATCACCTTCAAAATTTGGCAAAATATGTGACCTCGTCATAGTTAAATCATCATATTTGAAAAAAAAATTATACAAAAACGACTAAAAGCTATGATGTTCCATTTTTATTAAAAAAAATGACAATCCTTCTGGTTCCACTTGAATGTTGCAAGGAGTATATGAGATTAGAGAGAAGTAGAGGGAGGTATTAATTTTAATAGTTAACACATATAAACGTAAGAAATGTCTTATACGATCCATATTTTGTTGGCACGTTTGTACAATAATTAATTAATATGGTACCAATTCTTTGACAAAAAAAATAATATAGTGCGAATTATGTATTGTCATGAAGCATAACTCGATCTGGTACGCATATGATAACAAAAGAAATTATTAATTTTTTAATATCACTGCACAGCCAAGCTGCTAATTTCGTTGTTATTATTATTATTATTTACGTACTTATAAAAATCTATATGAAGCTGACTTATAATTAAATTGACCCGCATTTTTATTTTCATGTGATCTGAATTTTAATTTTCATAATTTTTAAGATAAAATTAACTCATGACATTACCATAGTTTAGTGATGGCAAATAGGGAGCTAATTAACACCAGCCAAGTGGCTAGCTTTCCCTATACTGATAAATAGAGTATGTCAAATGGCTCGAGTCGTGCACCTAGCACGGCCCATTATTAGTTTTATTTATAAATTCAATTGATTCTAACACGTCACGTGAATCATATTAGTCGTACGATTAGAACAATCTTAACATGTCACATGAGACATGTTAGATGTACGATCAGAACAATCTTAACACACCACTTGAGTCGTGTTATATGGTGCACGAGTTGGACCATATTGTAGTTTCCTAATTAATATCTCAAAGAACATGGTCTCTCTAAATAATCTCTCTGAATTAAAAAACCAGTAAATCATACACGTGGATATTCCTAAGTTACTATTAATTGAAGACATAGTTTGTAACTATAGAAGCGGCGGTAGGAGATTATTCATACGACAAAACTCGAAATCAAAAAGAGAGAGAACCCCAAGTGTTCTGTACAACGTGTCAGAAATCTATACGATGATGACAGTACCAACAAGAAAAATACTATTTCCACTCCTTCCCTGATGGTTTCTTTTTTAGTCCGAGGAACCCTTTCTATCCCACTCGCTTCTCTAAGACTTTTCATTACTCTCTCTGTCCTTTCAACATCTGTTTCCATCAATCTGGCTCAACAGTACCTAGGATTCTCACTTTGGTCAACGGGGCTTAGATTGATTTACCCTAATTATTGATGACTAGAGGGAGCGAGTAGTCATCAAACTAAAATCTGTGTAGCGTTTGGGACATGAAAGCAGAGAGAAAAACCACTAAGCGGTTTTGGGTGAACCAGGTTTCCATTTGTTGGTTGTAACATCAGAACAGAATCATAGGAGAAATCGAAAGGAGAAGGAAAGAAAAGGAGAGAGGATCAGTGTTCTTCATAGAGGTCTCAAATTCGACCAAGTAAATATCTATTTACTTTAAAAATATGGTCTTTCGAATTTCAAGATTAATGTTGTTGTACTAATTATTCTCTGTGTTTTTTTTTGAAAAAAATAAGATCACAGGTTGATTTACATTGGTGATTTGATTAGAGGAGAGAGATGGGGAGGGGGAAGATAGTGATAAGAAGGATAGATAATTCGACAAGTAGACAAGTGACTTTCTCAAAGAGAAGAAATGGGTTGCTTAAGAAAGCTAAAGAGCTTTCAATTCTATGTGAAGCTGAGGTTGGATTGGTTATTTTCTCTAGCACTGGCAGGCTTTATGATTATTCCAGTTCTAGGTCAGATCCTCTCTCTCTCTCCTCTCTTTCTCTCTCTTCTTTACTTCATATAAACATTAATTCTAGGAAGTAGCAAGGAAGTATGCAAATATGTTTTTTTTCTGTTTTCTTCTTCCTTTTCTGGAAGCTCTTAGCTGATTATTTTGTGTTTCTTTTTTTCTCTATAAAGTATATAATTGAATTGATGTAAGAAATTGAAGCTGATTATGCTTGTGAAATGCTTTAGAAAATAAAAAAAACGAATTTACACATTCCATGTATTGTACGATTTCTCTTTTATTATAAATTGGCTATTTAGCATTAGTTGTGGAGTTGTTCTTCTTCCTTATCATGCATATAAAGTATGCTCCTTGGCTTTGAGAGATTGCAAATTCAATTAAATCAAAAGCTGCATGAGAGAATATGTGTTTTTGACGGCACTGACTACTTTTTTCCTCTTTAGTTGATTATAGTTTCACCTGAAATTGAAGTCCTACAACAAAAAATCACCACCCACACTACTCTATATATGACCAATTCCAATGCTACCTACCCAAATAAGCTTCTTTCTTTCATTTCTTTGATAATTACAACATTGTCTCTGTCTTTGATCTCTCTCTTCCTTTTCTTTAAATTTAATAAGTCTGATATGTCTGAAGGATACTATATATTGCACTTTACGACAAAAGGTAAGTGCCTAAAGCATTTATTAGACTAGAAGGGAGTTTTTTTAGCTATTAGTCACGTGTGTTGTATGCGGTATGATATTTTAGTGTATATATTATTTTATATTTACACGGTTCAAAATTATTTATAGTAGATTGAGTATAAAAATGGTAAGTTAATGAAATTCAACTTATTGCTCTTTTTTGCATTGAAGTACAAATGAGAACAAAACTAAAATATATATTTTTCAGTTAAAGCTAAAAATATATAAAAACATAAAGAGATGAATAAAGTTACGAAATTCATTTGTCTAAAATAAACGCAGAAAATTAAAAGTGTCTTAATGAATTATTGATTAAGTTAAATTTGTAATTAATATATTAATGAGAATTCAATATTTTCATTAAATATTTATTAAGTAAACCGCTTGATGAATGTTTAGATATAACTCCCAACCAATTACATTTAGTCATATCAAAATAATTAAGTATGGTACTAGAATTATAAATTATAGCTTAGATATTGTTAAACCTCATGCTCATGTGGTCCAGTTAAAAATGGACAAGCAAGAAAACAGTACAACTCAACAAGCTTATCTATGCACCAACTCAATATCCAAACGACAAACTCACAGTGGCCTTTATCCTGCTCACTTGGCACGTACCTTTCCAGCTCTCTCAAGCTCATTGGAGCACACATGCACAATCGTGAGAGAAGGCAAGATTTGCCATCATCACCCTCATGAACGTCTGTATGGAATCAACCTAACAAATTTTTATTATTCTCTCTTTTACTCAAGCAGCGTGTATAACCGTTTTTCATTCCATATTTTTTACTCTCTTCTCTCATGTATTTAAACCATGTAAATCTCTTGTAACACAAGTAGAATCAAAGTAGTAATCATTTTCAATCATTGCCAAATTATCAAATCGTTCAATTATCATCTTGGTATCAGAGTTATTCCCAATCTGTATCTTCATTAATGGATCTTGTTTCGAGCACCAGAAACAGAACAAACCAGAACTCTGAAAATCAAACTAAAACTCATGCTACTCGAGCTGAAGCAACTGAAAATTTCATCCCTCCTCCTCCCCAAATCATTCCTCCTTCCATCAATCCTTTTTCATTTATGAATCAATCCTTACCAGCACTCCCGAGTATGCTCTCTACAAAAAGGAATAATTCTATATGACTCATCCATAGGTTATGTGAGTACGTTACATCTTAATTATGTTTACAAACGTCATAAGTCCCTATATAGATTGAAGTATGCCCAAAGAGCCTGGTTTAAAAGGTTTACCTCTCATTTGATAACCTTGAGTTTTAATGCATCACAAGCTTACCCTTCGAGATTAGTTGGGCACTCGGTTACCTATCTCTTATTATATGCAGATGATATTATTCTTATTGGTTTAGATTAAATGTAGGTTGATCAACTTATTAAACTCTTACAGTGGGAGTTTGACACAACAAACATTGGTTAGCTGAAATACTTCTTGGGTTTGAACGTTCATCATTCTTCCATATGTATTTTTGTCAATTAAGTGAAATATGCAAAAGATCTTCTAAAAAGGGTACTATGTTAGTAGTAAAATCATGTAATTCACCATGTTCCACCAAATCACCATTAAATTCACATACTGGATCTCTTTTATCTCATATAACTGCCTATAAAAGCATAGTATGAGCCTTACAATACCTTACTTCACAAGAGATTATATCTCATTTGTTGTGAATAAAGTTTGTTAATTTATGCATGCTCCTACATCCATATATTTTATTGATGTCTAGAGGATTATCAGATATATAATTGGCATCTTGGAGTATGGTATTTGGTTTAAACCAGGACAGATACAACTGCATGCATTCAGATGTAGATTGGACTGTAGATCCATAAGATAGAAGGTCAACTACTAGTTTTGTGAAGAGCTAAGAAGCAATCTTATGTAGCTAAGTCTTCAGCAGAATCGGAATGCAAAGCTCTAGTCAATACAACTACTGAACTAGCTTGGCTAAGATAACTCTTATTTGACTTATGTGTTCTTTTTTTGAAGATTCTTCAACCTTATGGTGTGATAACACCTCGACCATAGATTTGACTTTTGCTAGAGCAAAGCATGTTGAGATTGATTTTCACTTTGCTAGAGATATAGTAGTTAAGAAAGACTTGCTTATTCATCACATCAACACTAATCTACAACTTGCTGACTTATTCACAAAGCTCTTATCAACACCTAGATTTTCCTTTCTTAGAGACAAACACATGCCTTCTCTTTTACATGACATGCGTTTGAGGGAGGATGTTAAGGATACTATAAATGTCAACTGACGTAAACTACCTTAGCAGTGTCAACATGCTAAGGTAGTGTCAATTACTTTTGTATGGTTGGTTAGTTATTTGGCTTAGCTGATTTATTATTATCTTTCACCTTTAGTTTCTTGTTATCCTTGTAATATATAAGTCAATTATCATTGAATGTGTTCGAGACATTATTTCTTTCTTTCTCTCATTCTTCCTATCTCAGTCATCTCTCTTTTGTCTTCTTCTCCTTTGTTGTATTATTCTCTTCAATACAATAATCTCCACAGCTATACCCCTCGAATTTTTTTGATCAATTACTAGAAATCTCTATCAGACTACAAATCAACCATCAAACATTTTTATTACATATTGACTCCAACACTCCTATCTAAAACCTCAAAACACCAAATACTTAATCTCTTAACATTAATTTATGTTTATGAGACTAGCTAGGTCTTTATTGAAAGAGATATACATAATAGCATCCATTAAGTAAATGATAAAGCTATTTGCTTATTAGTTGAAGTACGGTGAGATGTTAATTATGATATCTTAACTTGTATCTAACACTTGCTTACTTCTATTATTAGTATTGTTGTAACGTAACCGACAGGAAATGAAATAAGAATCGAAACATAAATCCATTAAAAAGAAATTACACATTAACTCTTTTAATGCCTCTCTCACAAATAAAAAAACCTCGATATACATCCAATATCATCTCACACTTTTCTTTGTTACACCAAAACCTAATTCCAACAAAATATTTGTAGTAAAACTCTCTTAACCCTAATTTTCCTGAACAAATTAACTTTTTTTTTAAAAAAGTACTCCTTATACACCATGGGCTCTTGAATACAGTTTACGCTTGCTTCAAAAGTTAGGGGTGCATGATCACGTACATTATCTTCAAATTGAAAGTTCAGGATGGCCGTTGAACTTGTCGCTCTTCTATTCGAAATATTCTAATACTAATTTCTCCACCTTTTGTAGTTTGTTTATTAGATTGTTATCTCATATCGTCTGATATGCACCTTTATAATACCTAGGAGTAATTGGGTTGAGCTTTTCAATTTGTCATTAGAGTTTAATTAAATATTTTTTTGTCGTCTCAATTTAGCTATTTGTATCGTTTAATTCAGACTATTTGGTATGCTGCTTAGTTCGGTTGTCGTGTTGTGGTTTAGGATGGTGTATTAGAATGATACCCCACATTGCTTGAATATTCCTCTTTTGTGCTAGTTAGAAGGCTCCAATACTACGCTCTCTAATACACCAATGTTTTAAGGAGTGATTTCCTTAGAGTTTTCAAATTTTCAATCAACTTCTATAAGTTCTCGAACTTTTAGTCATTTCACATTAGCAAAACACCTTTAGTAACTTTCATTTCTCCGTGCTCACTCAAAACGGTAATCTAAAAATTAAACCTATCTAAAGAAATCAAATTTCCTTAAGCTCTGTCATATATGCCTCACATGACGAAGCGTCTTTAGACTTAATCAAAACATTACCACTTTTATTATGCAATTCCTATCAAATTTACATGCTTTCCTTCCTTAATAACTAAGCTCCAAAATAATTTTTATTCCAACACACGTGAAACATATATGCGTAATCTAAAATTTCATGAAGTTTTAATCGATTCTTTACATTTAGTCACTGAAAGAACCTTGTGTTTAAACTCATTGCTTTCAACGCCATTTGTTGTGTCTTTAGATTTCTCAAGAGTACTTTTCTTGAACTCTTGTTGGTCTGTTATCATTGATCTTGCATTGATCTGGACATGCCTATTCTCATGGCAACAATAATGCGTAACTTTACCCATATCGCTAGGTCCTAAATTTGATCTTGATGTCTATCTCTGAAACCCCATTATGATATCTTGTTCTTTGAACTAAGCTCTCATTACCGACACATTTTTTTAGATTTTATTGAAAATTGCTTCTACTTCTCCGTTTATAACAATGTTGCAGTTACCTCCTCCACTTTCAGAGTCTGTTTCCCAGCCATGATGTTGCCACAATATTGTCACATGTGGGTGGGGGTGAGGTCAACAATAACAATGCTTAATCTTCTTTGCTACTTAGCATCGACATACTAGCCAATTGCATAGCTAATCTATTAAAACTCTCTAATTTTCATAGCTTATTTTATACAAAGTTGATCAGACTATTTCTTCAAATAAAAAACTATTTGTGAGAAGCTTGGATATATATTTCATCTATAGGTCTTTCATGAAGCCTCTAGTACAATGATAGTTTTATTCAACATATTATAACTTTATTTTTGGTGTTAGACATCTAATAACACTCTACAAATTCCATCTCAAGTAATCATCCGTCAGACATACTCGTAGCCTTATTTGACTTACACATTAATTGACACTTGAACTTTTAGAGAAATGAAGAATGAATTTATCTATTTTTCAAGCAGTCAAAATCTTCTACTTTATACAAGTCTGAGCTCTTTAACCCTTATACAAGAAAAAGACCTATAGAAAAATAACACGTGGTCAGAAGGGAATAATCACGTAAGAGGAGAGAGAAAGAGAATCTAAGTTGATTATAAAAGGATTAGCTAATGATTGGGTTGAGCTGGCCTAAAAGATAAAGAGTGATGTGGCTGTGTAGGTGGCAGTCCAGGGTGTCGAGCTGCATGACGAAAAACCTGCATGAAGAATAAAAAACACGAAGAGCAAAAACACGGTAGTCACTATATCTGTTCGGCTCTGTTTTTAGAGCCTCTGCGAGTAGTTTCACCAATACCCCCTTCAAGCAAGAGGAAGTGCCAACGACGTTGAGCTTGGCCCGAAAAGTATTGAACTGAATGAGAGGTAAGGCTCTGGTGAGAGCATCTGCTGTTTGGTGCTGAGAAGGAACGTAACGAACTTCCTGATCCTTGGACAGAACTTTTTCACGAATGAAATGAACGTCAACTTCGATGTGTTTAGTTTTGGAGTGGAAAACTGGATTGGAGGCAAGACTCCCTACACTCTGATTATCGAACCAAAGTATGGGTGGGGAGGAAATCTGTAATCAGAGTTCTCTGAACAAAGATTTTAGCCAGAGAGCTTCAGTGGCGGCAAGAGCAAGGCACGATATTCTGATTCTGCACTTGATCGAGCTACAACAGATTACTTCTTGGAGCTCCATGTAAGAATGTTTCCACCCAGAAAAAACAGTAACCACTTGTTGATTTGCGATCATACATTGAGCTAGCCCAGTCTGCATCTGAGTACCCCTCTAAGTGTAGTCTGGATGTAGGTTTGAAGTAAAGACCATAGTCGAGAGTCCCTTTTAAATATCGTAGAATCCGTTTGCAAGCATTCCAATGGGTGGTTGTGGGAGAGGACATGAACTGATTTGATTTATTCACTGAGAAGGTTAGGTCAGGTCTTGTCATAGAGAGATACTGAAGAGCTCCAATTATACTCATGTACAGAGTTGGATCACTGAAGGGAGAGCCTTCCTTACTAAGCTTGTGAGATGGACACATGGGAGTGGGGCATGGCTTAACATTGACCATATTGGTCTAGACCAAAAGATATTTCATGTACTTTGTCTGTGTAAGATGCAAACCAGAGTCGGTGCGAGTGGCTTCAAAACCAAGAAAGTAGCTGAGAGGGCCCAATGTCTTGAGAGCAAACTTGCAGTTAAGTAAAGTGATAAGGTGCTGAAGTAACTGAGGGTTGCTTCCAGGAATAAGGATGTCATCAATGTAGATTAATACCAGAATGATGTGATTTTGATGAAACTTGATAAATAATATGTTGTTAGAGACTGAATTGATTAAGCCCTAAGTTCTGAGAGTTTCTCGAGGCTTGCCTTAGTCCATACAAGGACTTTGAAGAAGTCAAACTTGAGATGGCTTTGATGGGTGAGTGAAGCCAGGAGGTTGAGACATAAAGACAACTTCAGAGAGCTTACCATTTAGAAATGCGTTGTTAATGTCAATCTGTTGAATGTCCCAGCCGTTTGTCACTGCAAGTGTTAGAATGACCCTAATAGTGCATGGTTTGATTATCGGACTATATGTATCAAAATATTCAATGCCAAGGGTTTGTTGAAAATCCTTGGCAACCAAACGCGCTTTGTACAGTCCCATCTAGGTGATATGTTGTCTTGAAAATCCATTTGTTGGAGACAACAATCATGTTGGAGTTGTAGGGAACTAGTGTCCAAGTTTTCTGTTTGACAAGAGCCTGATATTCCTCAAGCATTGCTACTTTCCAAACAGATGCAGGTCTCATCGTTTATGTTTTGACCTGAAACAGACTTATCACCAATAGATTTCATCTTGAGTATGTAATCATTGATACTCAGGACACCTTTCTTGATAGTTTATGACTGGAAATGCAATTGCAAGGTTCTGGCTTTTAATTGAGAGGTGAAGGTTAATTCCAGAGTGTTCCAGACTTCATGGGAAGTAACACAACGGACAACATGGCCAAACATGGCTTCTGTTGCTCGGTTCTTCTCCAAACTACATATTTACGGTTTAGAATGAACATAGATTGTTGAAGTCTAGTGGCTTCCGTGTGTGCAGGGTTGGGCATGAATTCATCAGGGACGGGTAAAATGCCAAGTAAGTAAGATTCAAGGCCGTGAGCTCTAATAATGGAGAGTATTTGAGATTTTCAGAAAACGTAGTTGTTTTTATTGAGTCTGATTGACACAATGATTAGGTTGTTTGGCAGAATGCTCGGCAGAGAAGGAAGATTTGATCTGAGAATATTACCTATTGGAGCATTAACGTTCATGGTGGCTGCCAATGGAGGGGCTTCAGTTGCAGCAATATTGGTTGGATTGATTGTGGCAGACGAGCTCGACATTTTTGGATTTGATGAAGAGCAACCTTGGCTCTGATACCAACTTGAAGTTTTAGAGAATTGAAGAATGAATTTTATCTATTTTTCAAGCAGTAGAAATCTTCTACTTTATACAAGTCTGAGCTCTTTAGCTCTTATACAAAAAAGAGACGTATAGAAAAATAACACGTGGGTAGAAGGGAATAATCCCGTTAGAGGAGAGAGAAAGATAATCTAAGTTGGTTACAAAAGGATTAGCTAATGATTGGGTTGAGCTGGCCTAAAAGACAAAGAATGATGTGGCTATGTAGGTGGCGGTCTAGGGTGTCGAGCTGCATGGTGAGAAACCTGCATGGAGAAGAAAAAACACGAAAAGGAAAAACAGGGTAGTTAGTGCCTTGTCCGGCTCTGTTTTTAGAGCCTCTGCAAGTAGCTTCACCAATATTGACAATCTCTGTTGTACAAGAATAAGTTGTGTGACCAACTCACGAGGTGAGTGTGTTTTGTAATTTTCATATGTTTGGTAAAGTGAATGAGTTTTAAAAACCTAGGATTATGAGAGTTTTATTATGAAAATATTGTTTCTAGGTTTTGGAGTGGAAAAGAACATTATAAGAGAACGCAATTTGCATGTATCATGGTTATGAGTTTGTGAGAGAGACGCATTTCTCTTTCTATTTGTATCATAATTTCTTCTTTGTGTTTTGGTTGGCCTTTTCTTTTTAGTAATGTTTCTTTACATATTGATATATTAAGAATGTTTAACATATCTTGATATTTCTCATTCATTATGAGATTCACATAACTTCTACACAGGTTAGTCTAGGTTCATTAATCTCAAATATATATTGCCATGTAATACAATGCACCCATAGGCAATGTGTAACTTAGCCTAGTGTCTACTAAACCGACTTTCCTTTGTACACCGAAAGATCAATTCAATATAGTCGCATTATTATTTAATAGGTTATATGTTGTTACTACACACCTGCTCCCTCCATACCCTGATAATTTCCTCCCTATCTCGACCAACTTATCATACATAGATTGACATCTTCTCCGGCAGAATAGTATCCAAATTTAACTGTATATTCTCAAAGAGCTATGTAAGAAACTTAATAAAGGATAAAGTAGATTTTCTTTTTCAAAATAACATTGGTTAATTAACATAAACTATTGATAGAGGAGTATGTTGATGCATGATGGAAAACAAGAATATATTATAATATTTGCTATATTTTGATTGAGTTTATGTTTTTTAGATTGATAGTTTTCGTGATTTCATTTACTTGTTTATGTGAGTTCTTAATTTGTTTGTTAAAAATAAGTACTCATTATGGTAAATTATTTAGGAATGATTTTCGGATATTTTCGTTAGCTCTGTAGACATTTAAAGCCTTTAAATAGGCTAATAATAGATAATCTGATTTCAAGTTTTTGATTAATAGAAATTTCAAAGTTTTCTCTAACCATTTTCTAAATTGTTGATATTTATGTACCAATCAATGAACCTTGATACATGTCTTTTGTGATATTCGTGCGTGCGTCAACAGATTGATAGAAAGTTGTAGACAATTTTCGTGTGAGTCTTACTCATAGAAACATCTGCTACGTCATTATATTAACAAGAAGTTAGTTGATCATCTGTTGAGCTATGAGTTTGTTATTCATACACATGCTAATATGTTAGTTCAATCTGTTATGACAGATGGCTTGTCTTAGTTATGCAATTACTCCTGCTGTATGTCTTGCTGAATTATTCAATACAAATGAAACTATTCAGTCTTTTCTCCCTCCTTTCTAGTTACTGTCAAACCTTTTCTACCATGATTCCTAGTCTTTTACGGCTGACCAAACGTTGTCAATGCTTAGTAACCTTAGTCATGTCTTTAGCATACCTTATGTCTTACATCAAACATGTATATTAGGAAACATCAATGGGATACAGTGTTACACATGGTATTAAATATGATATATGACAAGTTTAGAAGTGTTTTGTTTAAAAAATTTAAATGCATTAAAAAATACTACTTTAAATTACATGATTCTACAAAAATCACTTCAAAACAATACAAAAATCCAAATGAATAACAGCTAAGCCAGCCTTACTGGTATTCATGACGAAAGAAGTTTGGGCATAAAAGAAGTTAACAATGCCTTTTCCGATTCAAAATTTATTTTTACTTTAGTTTTTATTTATCGGTGTAGAGGAAGTTAACAATGCTTTTTCTGATTCGAAGTTTATTTTTACTTTATTTTTTAAAGTTTTTTTCTTTTTTATTTTAAAAAACATAGACAGACACCCCTTGAAATTTGTCTAAAAGACACGAACACTTCCTGTAATTTCAGAAAATATAAATAAATCTAATTTACTATAAATAATTTAATTTTAAAATGAAATGATCAAAATAACTTTAAATTTTGACCCTTACTTGAGACCTGTACACTTGTATCCGAGACCCAAACACTCAGACACAAGAATCTGGGTTTGATATAAAAAAGGGTGGGTTTGATATAACCCGAAATTTAGATTTGATACAACCCTAAACCCATTGGTAAAAGACTTGATTAATGACATTCTTAATATTTTAAAAAAATTAACGCCATTAATAAGAAAATTAACATTTTTAAGTTTTTGTCTATAAAATAAAATGTTAATGGAGGTTCATATCTTTTCTAAAACTACAGTACGTATCCATATCTTTTAAGCAAACCTCAAGAAATGTCCGTGTACTTTTCTCTTATATTTATTGTATAGTGTGAAACCACATGCACTATGTCAAACTCATAATGATGCTCAATATTACTTGTTATTTAACTTGTGTGTTAGTGTTTCACTGTCAAATTCATAATGGTACTAATATTACTTCAGTATTTCAACTGGTGTGCTAATTTTTCACCTTCACTCCATTTATTCTTGCGCACGCTGACTGGTTGAACCACTACTTGGGATGAGTTGGAAAGCATTTTAATGCATTCAAAATCACTATTTTAAGTAACATTATAATGCATTGACATATGCACTCTCAAACACATAATGATGCTCAGTTACTTTATATTCAACTTGTGCGCTAGTGTTTCACATTCATTCTATTTATTCGTGAGCATGCGGACTGCCCTCATCACTAGGGTGAGTTGTAGAGTGTTGTCTGAAAGCATTTCAAAGCAATAAAAAACACTACTTCAACTCACGTTTCTCTGACAAATGTTTTCGCACGTAACAAATTTTTGTATCTTTAAACATTTCCTACAAGAAACACATATTTAAATACTTCTTAAAGGGCTTCCAAATATAAAAAATGTGGTTCAAAATACATTCCTTGTCTATAATTGTTTGATAAACAATTGGTAGGCGGATGTCTTACCTGGACTGTTCTTTTCCAAACCCAATTTAGCAAACTCCCATCCTTGTCTATAGACCAAGGTTAAACTCCAAAAATAGATCCTATACTGTAGTCCAAGAACCTAAACACTCAAATTTTCCATCCTTCCTATACTATTTGATAGTCTGGTCTGGAGAGTGCAGGCAGTATTTCCACCTCACACCTTGTTCAGAATTGTCCACTTTTCAAAATCTACTCAGTTTAAATACTCACAACAAATAATAAATAACAGAGCATTTAATTTATAAAAACTTGCAATGGCAACAATTGACTAACCCTTAAATCCTAACTCGTGGAGAGATGCTTAGAGAGTTGACAGTTGTTTATCTTGATTCTCAGCTTCCTCTTCCTTCACTCAACTTTTCCAGAAGCTGTCGTATTATGAGAAGAGTGCAAGACTTTCTCTCCATGTCTGTTAATTTCAGCATTAAATATAATCGACCATTTATCTCATTAACTATTTAATTATATTGTGTGTGTGTGTGGGGGGGGGGNGGGGGGGGGGGGTGATGAAGTCTCGTACCTTTTAACATCAATCAGTCTCCTGTCATACTTCCTTCATAGTTGTGTAGGGCTTGCATTTACAATTCTAATACCAAAGCAGTGTAATTTTCTGAATTTGTATACAACACTAAATTTAATGCTCTTCTGGGCTAAATTAGAAACTCTCTTTAAATCATATTTAAGAAAAAAAATAGAGTAAGGTTAATGACTATCAACCTTTCGAATCAAATATGGTTTTGGTAGTACCCAGTATTCGAATTTGTAGATTACACAACAAATTTAATAGGAAAAAATTAGACTAAGGTTTATAACTTCTAATTACTCAAATTATATACGGTTTGAGACATTTTGTGTGGATAATTTTTAACCCGTGGTGTTTTGAAGTTAGTGTAACGAAGATAAGATTTTGAAAATCTAGGCTATATATAGAAGATTTGAAAGTAGTACAGAACAAATCTAGATACTTTATCAACATCCTCCGGTAAACAGTGTTTGATTCAAACGCATGTGATGTTGTAATAGAATGTTAATGGAAATGAGAATGAAAAGTGAATGATATATGGGAGAGAGTGAGGAAATGTGGATTAGGAATGGAAAATGGGGTTACATGAGGAGATGTAGGAATCGTTTAAGGAGTGGAATTGTTTCCTTTCCAAGCAACCTAAAATAGTAACTAAACACATACTAAATGAACATTCATAAGGAAAATCCTTATTCCATTCACATTCTATTACATTACCTTCCATTCATTTAAAGCAAACACCACCTAATAGCCAGTGACAAACAGTACTTGGATTTTTTCTGGCCATGAATCACAAACAATACTGAGTTGACAAAAATATGAACCTACACAGAAACAGTAAACCAACTCAGATTAGATATGAAATAAGTAATAAAGTTTAAATTGTCAGTTCTGTCAATAGTGCAAAAACGAGTTAGCATGTTGAACCTAACTTGTGTGACTGTAAACAAAAATCATTTTGTTTAACACTTTTGTGCTATAATTTTCTTATCAGCATGAGATCAGTAGTCGATCGCTACAATAGAGTGAAAGAGGACTATCATCAGCAGCTGAACTCTGCTTCTGAAGTCCAGGTAACATCCTCAGTTTCCTTGCCAACTTTCCCTGCATTAACGTAGAAATGTTACATTATAATCAATCAAGTTAGATCCTTATGTTCACCCTAATTCTCTACCTTTAACCAAAAGAAGTTAGATCCTAACTTACAACCCAAATCCATTTTCTACCACACAATAGATTAAGACAGTCTAAACCCATACGACAAATCATAATGTAAGAGAGGTAGGGTCAATTTAAGCCCGAATTAGGTGCCTTCTAATTGCAAGTGTATATTTATACCTGTCAAAGAAGGTTTTACGAGCACTGGAAGACTGACAAAACCCACAAACAAGATTAGTGTATTATTATTCCAGCTCATCAATTCTTAAAATCTGAGGGCCAAAAAGCAAAGGCGAAGCTAGAAATTGATCCCACTTTCTTTTATGTTATATTATTCTTTTTTATGATATATTTTATAATGTATATGTTTTAAGGTACTTTTCACGATATATTTTCTACAAAATTAATTCTTCAACGGTATATTTTTCAACCCGAGCTTAACACAAATTTATTTGTAAATGTAATATAGTTGTGAATTCACTAATATCATTGTTTTTTTATATTACTCAAATCAAATTATATTTATTACTGTATCAAGATAATGTTTGGCAATATACAAAGAGCGCGAGAGAGAATTTGTAGTATTGGGGGATAAAAAATGTGTAAAAGAAATAGAAATTTCAAACCTGAGGTATATTTACAAAATATGAAGATTTAAAAAATTTCTATGGGATCAAAACCTTAATTTTAGTGGGGTCCTTAATAAAAAAAAGGTTTAAAAATCTAAAAAGTGCTATATTAAAACTAAAAAACAACTATGAATTACGAGAAACTGATCACCTGCCAATAGGTAGCAGGTTCCAGGAAACTGTGCTTCTTGAATAATCACTCTCATTATAGTAAATGCAACGTCTACATACAGAGACCATGTAGTTTGCATAATGCTTAAGGGAGGATGTGCCATAACCTTGAACTCAACCCTAAATAGTGAATAATCCGTGCACATAGACATCGCTATCTCAGTTTTAATTACAAGAACCAATCATGAAATCTCATTTGGCAATTTAATAAGATGAAGAATCACCATCCAATCTAACTTACGCAAAAAGCTTAACTGAACGATTTCCTATTTCATATTAATGACTACTTTATTTTAAAGCAGAAATACTGTAATAGCATCCCCTAAAACTATATTGCGTAATTTACCAATTTGTTCTGTACTTTTCTAGATTTGGCAAAGGGAGGCAGCAAGCTTAAAGCAACAATTGCAGTACCTGCAAGAATGTAACAGGTACCGGTATCTAATGTTCAGTCATAAATCTTGAAGATGAATAGCAATTGGCCTAGGAGATACGTACGGATGTTAATAGATGGACATTTTCGTCGGACATTTTTCTACTAAAAAATTGAAGGCCTTGAGCATCAATCCAGAAAACTACAATGGTAATATCTACCCTAGCTCTGAGCATATAACTTGACTAACAAATACTTCTTATAAAAGTTTATATGAGAATCTTTTGAAAAAGGGGTTTGAGAGAGTCTCTGTGGATTCTCTGATCTAAATAAAACCAGTCGACAAAACCATACTATCTAAAACTGAAAGCTGTCTAGACTGCAGACCATCAACAACAACACAAAGTTGGCTCTCCTAATACATGGATGCTCAGACAAAGATAAAATTAATGAAAATATTTTAATATTGTGCGTCATTTGCTGGAATAAAAGTCACATACCAGATATAAAGATCCAGAGGAATGTGAGCATCAAACTGAAGACAAGAGTACCATCGCTTGCTGGCATGGCTATCAATATAACTTGGAGAAAGCTCACACAGAAATTACATACACTTTACACAACAACCGGCTAATCTCTTTCTTTAGCTGCTGACTTCCATAGGTGCTATAGTAAAATCAATTTCTGACTTTGTTTTCATTAGCTCTAGATTTGCAGCTCAGTAATCATATGGCAACATTTCCACTTTTCCTTGTGATATTTCTGAAAGAGTATCACATGCAGACATTATCTCACCTCATGAACCTTGGACATACTTCCTTTGAATGTGACGTGATTAAAAAAAAATTATTCTTAACCTGATTAATATTTTATAGCCGAGCTGATAAACTCTGAGATCTCAATTTCTTTGCATATTTCTGGATCTTGCTGAGATCAAGTATATCATCCTCAATTTGCTCAACTACTCCTAATAAGGACTTCTTGCTGCTGATACTACTGCCAAAACATATCACACAGCAAGAAAAGCACAATCAATGAGGCAAAACCAGGACATTTTCAAGAAGGGTTTAAATCAACATTAGATTTTAATTTAGCCGTAGACTCATAGGATATAAAATAGAGAAGGAGATGTAGCACCATTCTGATCATAGCATGCAATAGCCCGTGTACTTTACTGCAGTCAGTAGAATCTAAAATACATTGACTAAAACAAGATGGATTTATACGCGCACTAAGATTTTAATTGAATGCTATACATAAAGAGATTTTAAACAAACAGAAAATCGTCATAGTATATCCTAATTCCTGCTACAACAACTGCAGGCATTTGATGGGTGAAGAACTCTCTGGTTTGAGCATCATCGATCTACAAAATCTGGAAAGTCAACTGGAAAGAAGTTTGAAAGGCATCCGTTCAAAGAAGGTATGGGTACCTTTTCAGAGACCAATTTCTGATATTTTTCTTTAGAAAATTCTGGACCTTCATCTGCCCCTTGTTGTTTCTGCAGGAAAAATCTTTAACTGATGAAATTAACGAACTAAGCCAAAAGGTTTGTCATGAAAGTTACTTGAATTTATCCTTGCTATTATCAGGGTTGATGATGTAGCAAAAATTATTAGGGTTAATGCTTCCATAGCTGACTTACAATATTAATGCAGGGAAACCAGATTCACCAAGAGAACATTGAGCTCTACAAAAAGTTACATCTCATCCAAAACGAGAAGGCAAAACTGCAGAATAAGGTGCAGGAGCAGGACTTATATCTATCATTCATAGAAACTGCATCTATCTCCAAAATCGAAAACTACTTACTTTTAGTTTGTTTTCCACTGTATATTATGTATTGTGGTTATGGCAAGGGGCATATATTATGGGGCACCCATATTTTGTTTTCCACTCTGTGTGTGTGCACGTGTGCTTCCATCTGTCCTGGGTCTCAGATCCTATATCATCTTTTGGGTCTCAGGTTTGTGAAGCAAGAGACGTGACTGAAACAAACAGTAGTTCCTCTCCAGCATTCACCATCAGCAATGGATACAGTATGCATGAGCCCCATCTCCAGCTAAGTCAACCACAGCCTCAAAACTATGAGCCACCAGCGAAAGAAATCAAACTGGGGTAGTTTCTCATAACCTTTACACTCAACAGGAAAAGTTAAATTATGACCTCCATCCTTAGGCTTGTAATATATAGTATTGTCTATCCTAATCCAAATTCATATTGGAACTTGCAACAGACTACAACTGCATTAGCAAAAGCTGTTTGATAGCGGTGGATAGCCCATCCATAGTCATCTCATCTTGTCATGCAATGTAAATCAAGCTTCAAGATCTCAAACTTCAGCTACTCGTCAAACACTATCTTATTTGGTGTGCAATGTCTTCAGCTCTGGAAATGCCACAAGAAAAAATCAGCTAACTATCCATGTAAATTGACCTATAGGGAAAGCACAAGACAATATGGTTTTTCTAGATGTCTTAAAAGTTTGCTTACATTGATTGAATAGACAGAAATATACAGTACTGTATCTATGTTTGATGAAGAAGAATCCGTCTCTCAAACAATAAAGTGCTAAATTGGTACAACGGTACAATATTCTAGTACCAGAATTTCTTCTACTCGGTTATGAACAATCCAAAATTAGAAAGGGTGAGATGCACAACTTACCAATAAGAAATATATTTGTACTTCCAGACTTGTGGCTATAATTCTATATTGTAAGTAATACAGATGGCAAAGCAAATATAATCAGGACAAAATTAACTTCCCATATATAGAGAAGGCATTTTTAAGTACAACAGTGATATAACGTATAAATTAAAGAAGAAACTATGCATACAGTTTTCTTCAATATGCTGGGGCAAATTATAGTAGGAGAACAAACATAAGCTATATGAAGTGACCCACCAATAAAAGAAGAAACCATGTATCCAGTTTTCCTGAACCTACTGATATTAGGAACATCTAAAAGAAAACTATATGGGAAGACAGGCGTGTTGGAAGAAGTGTAGAGGATGATCAATCCCAAGGAAAGTGCCCAATTGACCAACAGAGAGGTGCTCAACTGGCTGTCTAGGCATGAGGTGGTAGGTATTAGTGGACAAGCCTTCCTGGTTTGAGGATCCAGTATATATAGGTGTTGTCCAACATATAGCCTTAGGTCGCACTGCTCATGCCTCCAACAAAAGTACAATGTTGGCTGGCATGCTTAAGGCTGTTCAAAGCCCTCACATGTAAGGAGAGGAATGTCAATTCGTACTCTTCTCGGGAGGCCGGGGCGCATGCTATAAGAAATCTAAGACTAAGAGACTTAATAGGAAAGCACGAGGATACTCTTGTGGGATTGGTCAGGATGTAAACCTTTCTCCCAACCCAACCCGAATCTATACAAAGCCATCATTTGGCCCCCTGCATGTTGACACTTGATAGATTGTATGTGGGGGATTTTTTTTTGAAATCATATGTGGGGGATGTTACTACTAGATATTTTGGTAACCGGTCTTCATTTTGTTGACACCACTCAACAACAAGGGAGATTAGCTTTTCTAAACAAAAAGAACAGTGTCCCAAAAGATAATGGACATCAATCAGACATTATATCTAGGACAATTATCAATAGCATAGGCAGTCGATCTATGGAGGGAAAATTTCATAAAAATGAACATCAATTCTACGCATATCATGTATGTCTAAATACATACAAGGATGCATGCACACATGCATGTCCCTTATAATGTGGCCTTTTTTGAACTCACTGCTTACATGAAAGAAACCGGCATATATTCCACACACACGCATCAATTTTGATGTTATCAACCTCTATAATTCTAGTCTCAAGACTCTCAAAGAGCCATTCAAGATACTATCTGCAGAAAGGAGTAAAGTACTAGGGAATGTATAAATTGACATCTCTTGGTAGCACATAGGTAGTTTCAAGATGATACAAAAGTCTCTTATAAGTACAATGTCACAACCTTTGCAGAATTCTACATCTAGCAATGTGCTACTATTTGAACACTTATACAGAGCACAGATTACCTATTTAGCGTTCCAACAATACCGAACAAGTAAGCGAATCACTTGACAAGTTCACCTTAAGAAATCACATCACTATGATTTTGTCCCAGACTCCCAAAGCTTTCCAGGCTCATAATCCCAGCGCCAAATGTGTAAAACTGGAAGTGTTCATAGTCGGTTAAGTCGGCTATACTATGGAAGATGGAACGGATCCCAACCAAAACATTGGTTCCCTTTCAAAGTAAGCCTAGCCGAACAATATCATACCTAAAGAATCAAACTATGCGAATCATTTGGTTCGGCTTGATCGATTCATCTCAAAAATAAAAATCCAAAATATAAACTCCAACATATTAACTCACATTAACATAACATACAAATCAAAATACTTAAATACAGCAAATACTCAACATCAAATCTACAAAAGAGTAATATAAACAACAAGAAAAAGCTCATAAAATATTTACGTTGCAGGGTATGAGTTCTGTTTAATTTTCAGAGGTGTAAACCGTGAACCAAATTAAACGTCCCATTACCCAAATCCTGATCTGATACGTACTAAAGAACCGACCAAAACCACTTTGGTTCAGTTCTTCGGGTATTGCACGAAGTATCAAGTGACAAATATACAAAATGCAGAACTGATTTGCAAGCTCGCTCTCCATATAATGAATTATAAGTTCCAACAAAAAAAGAAAGAAAAACGAAAACCTAACTTTAAAGGCTTCGTTGTATAACGTACGAAAAATAATATCTTGATCAATGATTAAAAGCAACTCCTGATCAATACTACTATACAGGCTGTAGCAGAGGACTACCAACTCATGTATTTGAGAAATGTTTTAAAGGAATCATCATTATTATTAGGGGGAAAAGGGATATTTCCAAACACCCGAACCACCATCTGTCCAACTCTTATCTCAATGAAATACAGCAAAGCTAACAATAATCCAGAAATAGTTGAAAAGCCAAATTCCATCACTTCTTAAAACCTAGATGTTAAGGAGAGAAGTACTAGAGTCTTATAACTAGCACAGAATGGGCATGTCTAGGCGATGTGGGAAACATTCCAACACACCCTCCTGGACCACACCACGGTAGCCGAATTAAGCAGCATACCAAACAATCCGAACTAAGCGGACAAAGAACCGAACTAAAGCGGCACAAACAAAGACCCAACCAAACTCTGATACCAAGTTGAAAAGTCTAGCCCGATCACTCCTTAAAACCTAGGTGTTAAGAAGAGGGCGTCTAGAGCCTTATAACTAGCCCATAATGGACAAGTCTAGGCGATGTGTGACAATACACAGAAATATCTATGAAAAATCCAAAGAAATTGATGTGGTACAACATACAGAAATATCTATGAATCCAAAGAAATTGGAATCTATAGGCGATATTAACGTCCAAACACCCAAGAAGAAGGATAGAAAATTCACCTTATATTTCAAATACCAGAAAACTTAGGAGCTGAATCTTATTCCTAACATGGCATAGAAAGCCAAATATTTATCAATCCTCTTTCCCATTTGAGGACATCCATTTATTTTTATAAGACGATGGCACATTAATTTTGCCAATTTCCAGGAACCTCGTCTTCGTTAAATCCAGCAGATAATACATGAAAATCGTTCACATCCCTTTGTTACCAACAGTTAAACCAAAAGAAGCTCACCATTAGTGCCTTGAGAGCACCTTAGCAAGGAGGACTCGTTATTTCCACAGGATAAAAGTCATTCAACTTAGTATCTTTGAAAAAGCTAGAGTGCATCATCCAGCCTTTCATTAACAAGAAAAAATGATTTAATCACGCTTCCCAAACCGAAAGATAAAAATAATGGCCATGCTAAAATTAATCACAACTTAGTTCAACCGAAACTCACACCTCATGCCAAACAAAGCACTTCAGGTTGTCGACATACAAGCTAAACAACAAAAAGCTTTCTTATACCATGTATACTAGAAATACTCGTTGCCCATAACTACCACATTTTGTGCTCCTTTATACTTAAAAGACAAACTCCAACCATTTTTTCTTTGTGACCTCTCAAGTCTCAAGTTCAAGGCTTAGAAACATAACTAGGGTCACAATTCTAGTTCGGGACATGCAAGGTTCATTACTACTGTTTGTTGCTGAAAAGTTTTAGTGTTAGAGTTGGTTCATAATTCATTCAGAAAATCCCAACTCAGGATAAAAACAAGTTTTCACAAACCAAGAACTACCTTAAGATGCCTTACAGTGTTACACTATTAGTCTTCTTCCCGAAATGTTGATGCTTAAAAGTATACGACAATTGTTGTAATAAACTACTGTCCCAATATATTTATCATTTTTCGTACATAAATAAACAAAATGAAATGTTTGCTGAGTTGCTATAAAAAAAATTAGTTCACTTGTTGTATTCTACAATTGATAACCTAACTCATTATATGTCTAACAAGTATGTAAGACTAAAACATTCATCGTTAAATGGTACAAAATCATAATGTATTATACAACTCCAGGTGAAGCTACATGACCACAACAGCTTTGTGTTAGAAACAAAATGATAACCAGGTAAATAAACACAAAAGATATATTTTATCTTGTTGAATAAACTATTTATGAAAGCCTACTAAAGCAAATAAAAGTCCAGATTTGAGAAAATTAATAATTAAATATTCAACATACAAATAATCAGTTTAAATACAACTGCAAGATGCATCCAAACAAATGAAATACAAAAAAAAAAGGAGAAAAGATAAAGATACACAGCTGTATTTCACAATTTTGCTGTCTCCAATATATACTATGTGTAGAACAAAAGAAAAGATATAAGCTCATCTTCAACAGGTAAGACATACGCTTGACAGTAAAAGTACAGAGTGAGGAAATAAATCTTCTTCTACTTCCATTATTAATACAAAATAATTATATTATAGTGCATCGGAAATTTGGCTAAATAAAGAACTTAGAATCTAGGTGCGTAAATATTTGACAACAAAGCAATTCAATTAGGTAAAGTAGGAGAAGGTGATTATAAGTAGGAGATAGAATCATGTTTAAGCCTAGAAGCAGAAGACTGTCTGAAAATTCTGAGTCTAAATTAGACCTAATTAAATAAACAGTTGAACTGAACAACCAATTACACAATCGTTAGAGAGCAGAACTTAAACACATAAAAAATGAAGAATATAAAACAATCACATTCAGAAACTAATGAAACAAAAAATGAGAAAACAGACAGGTTCATCTAATTCAACCATGCACTCATCAGCTACCACATCCAGCAAATTACACTAACACTACTATCATAAACCATATAAAGCGTCATTTTCGAGGAAAGTAGAAGATATGTATGCGTGCTTCATTCAAGAAACGGAAGTTTTTTACATGTTCACCTGAGCGAGAAGAAAACCGGAGGGAAGTTGCTCTATTGTATGCAGAAGTCTGAGTTCTAATTACTGGTCGTCGAATCGCCACACAAAGAGAAGAGTAAGGAAGAAATAAAAAATGTAGGGCGAATAGAGAGGAGGAAACTTCGATCAGAAAGCTTGAAATGGAGAATTAAGGGAGGATCCGATTCGCTTCCGATGGATTCGTTTTTCTATCAACCATACAGACCAAGTGGAAGAGAGAGAGAAAAATATCTCAGGCAACGTTCACGTAGCTTTGGATTTGTTAAATGGGACGTTGATTCTATGCGGCAAGGTGTATAAAATAATATATAATCCCAACGCTGTCAAGTTATAATTGCGCAAACAGTTTTGTAAGTGGTGTTGCGTCCTTGACTCTACATAATATAGTTGACTCCACACGAGTGCAGGTAGTGTTTTGTGTAGGAGAGTGAAAAGAAAGAAAAAACAAATAGATGTTTCTTGCTAGGGGCCCTTATTTGAGGTACGGAAGGACTATGAATCTAGACATTGCGGACAAATGGGAACACTTTTTTATTAATTCTAAGCGTCCAAGTTTTAGCAGTTGTTGTATTAGCCACTCTTATATATAACTAATAATTACAAACATGTGTTATGTATAAATAAATTTATTATATTTTTAATTATAATTATTATTTATAATTATATTATGTTTATCTAAATTTAAAAAAATATATTTAACATCATATCTGTTTTAAATTTATATGAATAAGATAAAAAATATTATATTATTATTATTTGTTGATATATTATTAACCAAGTTGTAAAATACCGCATACATATTTTAAAAAAAATATATGTAGGAGAAATGTGCTCTTAAAATTAAAAGAAAGTGAGATTTCATTAGAATTAAATCATCTATTTCGTGTTTTATTTTTAATTTGATTTTAATTTTTCATTTATATTATAAATTTAATTATTTTTATAACTTTTGGTACTATATTTACTTAACATATTGATTATAATAACATATAAAATATAGCATAAATATATATTTTAAAAGTGTTATAATTGAATTATATTTTAAATTATATTATTTAAGTTTTATAGAGATAATTTAATTTCCTCTACATTAAAAATAATTTCGTACAAAATTGAGTTTTTTCTATATAACTTCTTAAATAATTTGCTACATTTCAATCAAAATTATCAATTAAAATTAACTTGAAATTATTTATTAATTTTTTAAATTCATTAAATAGATGAATGAATTTTGAAATTAATGCCTCAATAATAAGTGGATAAAATTATCCAAAATGATTCTCATGTCCTCTCTACTTTTAATATATCATTAGATTTGATAAATTATTTTAATATGTGATAAAATATTAATTTATCTATGATTGATTTATCAATTGTTCAATTTTTCAATAATTTTAAAGATAATTTAATTGTTTTCTTTTACCTTAGCAGTTCTAGAATGCATTTATATTTGGATAAAATTGGATTCTCTTCTTTAGAGTTAAATTACTAGCAGAAATAAATTATCAAAAATTACTCAAAAAATAAGAGAATTCATTTTAAAAGAATAAGTATGTTTCTAGGGAGAAGCTTTTATCTCCCTCTAGAAACGCATCTAACCATGGCATAGAGAGGCACCTCCCTCACGTGACTTTCCCCGAGCCTAGTTCCCACCATCGTGAGTAGGGGTGTGCATACGTCCTGAAATACATGTTTTATCTTGAGAAACCGTTCCGAACCGAGCAGGATGAGATGGAACACTCACTATTGACGGGACGGGAGGGGACGAGACAAAATTTTTTTGTCCTACTCGGGAAGGGACGGGACATAGGAAAACTCAAAATCGTCCTGTATTATCTCGTCCCGATAATTTTATAAAAAATAGCCTGATTTTTTTATTTTGACCCTTAATCTTTTTTAAATTTTAACCTTTAATCTTTTTTTAACCTTAAACCTTTCTTTAACTTTAAACGAAATAAACCTTTTGTCTCATCCTATCTCGAATCGTGTTCCATCTGCTCGATTTTTGTCCTCAATGTAGGATGGGATGAGATAAAAAATTTCAAAATCCGTCTCGTCTCATGCACATCCTTAATCGTGAGTCTCGTGTTGGGCTCTGACACCTTCCATCGCCTGGCCGCAACAAGAGTCGTAAAAGTGTTTGGAGCCATACATACGGGGTATCGAGATCTGCGATTTCATCTGCAAAAGAGGTTGTCGAGCCCGTCTTCTAAGATTGTCTTCATCGAAGCGATCTGGGTTGGGGTGTTTCTTCTTCCCCTCAGAGCTAACATGTCATGATCTTCGTCGGAGACTCTTCCTTGTGTGCCTTTGTCTAAACCTCGCGCGACATTTTGAGGTCCTCGACTCATTCCGCGGTTTGTTCATGTTTTCTAAGTGATGCTGTGATGCTGAAGTCTTGGCTTAATTTTGAGGTTGGGTAGCAATAATGTTGAACGAGCTTGGTGAATCTGCCAAGATTCAACTATTGCCAAGGGGATTCTTGTGAGGCGTGCGGTTTAATCGTCAAGTGGGTGCTCACTTGGAGCTTGGGTTTGAGACAAATTGTAAGTAAAATATTACTCTCAAATGAACTCAGTATTTTTTAATTAAATATTTTAAGTAGCATGGATTATAAGATTATCTTAAAACTTAAGTAAAAATTAATATTAAGCACATTAAGTGAATCTCTTTTTCTATAAATAATTTATTTTAATTCATTTGATTCAATTATTTTTCATAATGGTGTATATCATTCTATACCTTCATGTAAACAAAAATTATATTTAAAACATCATCAGTCGAGACACGTCTATCTTGATGCTTGACTATTTGAAGCATATATACAGAAATGTGATCGAAGATCAACTTCTTTTAACTATTTGTTTGCTTCTCAATCTCATTGTTCCATCCAATATAGTTCAAGAATTTGAGGACAGTGAAAACTAGGATTGGAGATCATCTACTGCCAATGGTGATTCTTGTGAGGTTGTGCGGTTTAGTCACTGAACTGGTACTTGGTTGGTGCTTTGAGCTTGGGTTTAAGGTCTTCCAATCCCATATCTGATAAACTGTACGCGTTTTATGCTGTAGTTTGTCGTTACGTACCTCGATGTGTGCATTTGAGGTCATCGGCAAGCCTTTATTAAGGTCTCTATGTAGGTCAGATTATTAATATGCATGCGTTTTGCTCTATCTGGTTGTTGAATGTCCCCACTTTGATTCGTTATGCATGGTACCTCTCTGGCCATTCTCTAACTCTGTCACGGCCCAGCTGCTCGGTTCTGGCATGAAAGGCCTCGGCCTCGGTGCTTTCACTCTCGATTGGTCTGTCGTCTCTTCCTTCTTATTCAGTCCCCTTATTAGCCCCTTCTTCTCCATTGTCAACGTCTTCGTCGGCTATGCGTTGATAATGTACGTTGTTATTCTGATATCATATTGGGGACTCGACTTGTACGACGCGCGTAAGTTTCCAATATTTTCGTCCCAGTTGCTTATGGACGGAGGCCAGCTTTACAACATATCGCCAATTGTCAATGCCAAGTTTGAGTTGGATTTAGTCAAGTATGAGGAGCAAGGACATGTTCGTTTAAGTATGTTTTTCACTCTTACCCACGGATTCGGCTTTGCCGTTATCGCTTCCACCCTCACTCACGTCGGCCTCTTCTACGGAAGGTATTCAGTTTCTTCTTTTTCATTTTTTCCTTATGGTCGCACCGTGGTGGTAATATGAACAATCATTTGTCATCTGGACAGGGATAGTTACGAGAGGTTTTGTGCATCGTACAAGGGAAAAGAGGATATTCATACAAAATTGATGAAGAGGTACAAGGATATACCGTCGTGGTGGTTTTACGTGTTGCTTGGCGTGACAATTATTGTTTCACTAGTACTCTGCATCTCTTTAAAGCATGAGGTTCAGCTTCCATGGTGGGCCTCCTTTTGTCTGTTGCTATGGCCTTTGTATTCACTCTGCCTATCAGTATCATCACTGCAACAACAAACCAGGTTTTTAAAAACCATCGCTAAAAGATCTCCATCATTTTTTTCCATGGTAGTATCCCCTTCCGCCATTGTAAAACCGCCGCCATACTTTGATTTTCTTGTAGTGATCGTGTATACTGTATGATGGCTACACTGCGATCGTGTACCCATTGCCCACTACTTTTTCTTCATTCTTTCCCCCAATATTTTCTTTACACAATATCAATACAAATATCAAATCATTCTTCTTTAACACCCAACCTTCATATTTACTAATATTTAAAAAAAAATATTACATGTGTAGTGTACACGATGATCGTGTACACTACATGATGACTACACTACAATCGTGTTGCCATCATGTAGACTACATAATGGATACACGGGCATGATGTAGTCATCTTGTAGTCTACACGATGAGTACAATGACGTTGTGTACCCCCCTCTCTCTCGACGTTCTCTCTCATTCTCAACATTCTCTCTCTCCCTAGGCTACATTTTGTCTTTCTCTCTCTACGTTCTCTCTCAAAATTAACAAAACCCACTATAACAAAACAAAAATTAACAAGACCTAAAAAATTAACAAAACTCATTAGAATCACTCTACACGATGTCTGCACTACGATCGTGTAGCTATTGCCCACTACTTTTTCTTCATTCTTCCCTCCAACATTTTATCCATCGTGTAGGCTACATGATGTCCGTGTTGCCATCGTGTAGGCTGCATGATGCCCACGTAGCCATCGTGTAGGCTACATGATGCCAGTGCACCTATAATGTAGGCTACATGATGGGTACACGATACCCATGTACCCATCTTGTAGATTTGTACCCAAAATTAGCAAAAACCCATCAAAATCAACAAAACCTATAAAAATTAACAAAATCCATTCCTTTCCTCTCTCTCAAATCTGGGCAAATGTCAAAATTAACAAAATCTATCGAATTTCGGCCAATATGTTCACACACTTTCAACCAAAATTCTAAAAATAAGATTATAATTTTAGCTCTCAATCTTAATTTTTAGAAAATGAAAAAATTATAAAATTATGAAGCAAATGAAGCATGAAGAAATAAAAAACAAAAATGAGTTTATGAGAAAATGGATTTCTGGAAAAATGAGAGAGAGAGATGAAAATGGAAGATAAATAAAGAGTGTGTGAGCCAATGTGTAAGAAGAGTAATTAGAAAAAAAAAAGTGAAGGGAATGTGAGTCCGAGATGAAGGAGTGCATAAATTACTGAATGACTGTAATTTTACAAAATATTTTTTCCTGGGCTATATATTACAAAAAAAAATCCTATTTATTGAGTAATAACAATAAAATAATGTATAAATACAGATGAATGACCATATTAAAACATGAGGACAATGAACAAACACCTCACTTCCCTTTTTAACTCCAACTTTGCTTTTTGTGTTGTAGTCTTAGTAGAAAATTTAATATGAAGAAAAGAAAAATATTTTTGGCCTCTATGCTTAAGGCCAGTTTTGCTTTAGACACTAAAATTTAAAAAATGTTGATTTTTCACTTACAGAAACATTTTAAATGAGACATCTCATCTGACTATCCTGAAATAATGTAATGAACGTTAAAATTGACAACTAAATGCACATTAAACAATACTTGGACCATAAATATGTCATCTCAGTAAAGGTGTGAAGTAAACCGGTCTATATTAAATGAATCATATCGATTTGCACTGAAAGACTACCAAACGATCCAGACAAGATTGGTTCACTGGTTAGTAAAAAATGATAGGAAATGTGAAGCTGGGGAAAGTACAAACTCCATACCCATTTTCAAATCAAGCATGGCTACCCCTTGTCTAATGTTGTTGCTTTAGATCAAGCAAGCACTATAGTGCAAGACTTAGACCTACAATAACAATGCAAATAACATATACCACAAACAAAGCAGCCATACACGATCAATAAGTAAACTGAAAGGTCACACCGCAATGGAGATACATAACAGGGACTAAACAAGGAGGGGCCAGAAGAAACAAACCAATGTAGGAAAAAACTACAACTAGATGGAGAAAACACACAGCCAACGCATAACCCACAAACTAATTGACGACCTCAAAACGTGACACCCAAGTACATAGTGATAAACAACCACCGTCCCACCAAGGCAGAGGCTGGGCAACCCAAAACAAAGAGTAGCGCAATGGCCAAACCTACATGCCGACAAAACATGTACCTCAACCAGAACCACCCTTAGCAGTGGTTGAATCCCAAGAGGTTTTATCCACGCCTGGTCCAACAATGTAAGAAACCGAACATCGAACGAAGCCTAGAATCGGGAGACTTTAACCACAGCAGAAGTAGGGTAGCGACGGGAGAGAGACGAGGACCTCAAACACCGTGTGAGATACAGATGACAATGGAGGGCACAGACGGAGGACAAAGACGATGTCGCATCTAGCTTCGAGAAGACATAAGCTCTCTGACCTCGACTAGATCCAAGACGGCCACCCCTGGAGGAGATTCCCAGTGACCTTCTCGGCGTCACACTTTAGTAAGTTCAAGCTAGTCGCGGAGTCCTTACACCATTTTAATGGCATGGCCAGAGAAAAGTTGAGAGAAGCTCAGGATCCCGAGCCCCAACCTCCGAGTCTCACCTACAGGGCAGAGAGATGAGAGACACCAAGCAGGAAAGCAGATCTCATCCCATAAAACCCAAGTTTACGGTGTATTGGCTGAGTGATAATATTAGTGAAATTAATGAGTACGTATTTTATTCGATTATTTAGATTATTTTATTTGTACATTCTTTTATCTTCTTATTTATTAGTTTACTTAGAAAATAGTTTATTGTCATTGAATATCCCTATTTGTTTGCATTCAAAATGCAAAACTAATAATTGCTTTTTTTAAGCAAAAGAGTATCTCAAGAAAATTCACTAAGGGGTGGTTTAGTTTGAGATTTTTTAAATTACCTGTAGGAATATGATTAATAGAATATGATCAATGAAAATGCATGATTGTTATGTTTGATAATGTATTGAAATCTTTTACTAGATTGATGAAAATGTAAGGTTGTGTTTGATTTGTGAAAACTTTTTAATGATGAGATGTATATGAAATTTTATAGTTTTATCTTTTTATCCTTCAAAATTATCTAGTTTTATATCATTATAAAAATTAAGGAAAGTTTAATATTCACCAAAAATAAAAATTGATTGAAAAATTCATTTGTAAAATATTTAGAGAAAAAAATATAGATTAAAAAAAACTGAATATCATTATAAATATTGAAGAACCCAATAAATTTTGAGCTAGGAAATTTCCAAAGCTTTCAAGAAAAAATTGACTAAAATTTTCAGCTAAGGAAAGTTGCTAATTCAAATTAGGCAAACAAAATGATTGGGAGATTACTGGGAGGAATACAATGGGAAGCAAAGAGGCGTGATCTTTGATTCCTCCTCTTTTGAGGAGGTATAGGATGCCTTTTGAGAGGAGTAATCTTATTCCACCAGGAATTGGATTACTCCTCAAATACCTGACAATAAACAAAGTAATCTAAAAGTTTCAAATCAATTTCACATTCCTATTGTAAATGATTTTTTTGGTATAGAAAATATTCTACGAACGAATAATAAAGATAATAATTTAGAGAGAGAATGAGATAATACAGATATCATGATTTACATGAAAAACACTTAAAAATAAGAAAAACTACGAGAAGATTTATGATGTTCTATTGTATTTTTTATTGTACATCGTTGTATCGGTCTCAGTCCCCGCGATATTGTTACATATACTTCTATTTAAAGACTTTTATAAAATTTGATAACATATTTTTTAATAACGAAATTATCACTAAATATGTGAAGAATATCCACACTAGATAGTGAAAGGATATTCATGTGTATGGGGAGATATAGCTTCATTCATGGGATAGCCTAATATCCCCTAAAATCATGTAAATTAACCTATATTATCAGCTTAAATATATCTGTTGGATCATGTCTACGATCTTGATTAGCTTCTCCTTGGATTGTCACGTTGGCAAGCCATGTACTTTAGTCTGATTAGTCTCTTCTTCATAATTGCCTACCTGATCCTATAGTTCTCACTCTATCTTCTCTTTGATGGAGTTTTCAGTTTAGATCTTGTCACGTGTCATGTAAGATTTTGACTGTTCAATTCGTTGAGGTAAATGATTTGTCTTTTCTTATTCTAACGTTACAACTGCCCGTTTCTGTTCTCACGTACTTCTTAGAGACATGCGGCATATTTTTTTAAGCAACTTTTCGACTGTTTACTGCCAGTGGTGGTTTCTCATTTTCTTTCTGCCGTTACGTTCTTCTATTCTTGTTTACAAATGCTTTGCGGTTGTCAAGCAACTCCTTTTTTTCTTTTTTCTTTTTTCTTTTTTTGTCACTTTGGCACCGATGATGATTTACTTTTCCTTCATTTGCTGTTACGTCTTCCCGTTCCCATTTACAAGCATTTCTTAGAAACAAACGACATAGTTTTTCAACCAGCCATTTGACAAGCCGTTGTCAATCTTTCCATTGAGGATATTATTGCTATCCTTTCTATTGAAGATGTCACCGTCGATGCAAGCATAATCTTTTGTATCTTTTTGAAATTTTTCTTTCATCAAGACTTAGCAAATTTCCTCTCTTCTTTTTATTCGTAGCTCTTTTTCTGTTAGTCACTTCTTCCATTCATAGGGACTTGTTTGTTTGAGAGTGGTTGGGTAAATGAGAAATAGATGAACTATAGGCTCAGAACCTATGGTGTAGAAGACACATTCAAGACCTGCAGAAGAACACCAGTGAGAAATTCTATCTTTGGTGGAAAGTTTGTTAAGACTGACAAACCAAGCAATGAAAGAACACTTGAAGATATGTCCAGAAAACCAAATAAGAAATACCCAATGAAATTTTTTTATATGTTCCATCAAACTATTATAGGTGGATTTGATGGAGAAGGAACCTGAAGGAGATGTAGTTCAAGTCCAGAAATCTTCATTATGAGCATTAGGGTTTATAAGATCCAACCTAAAGCCCTAGCTAGACATGATAACAACAAGATCATGGTTGGTCCAACACCATCTGCCACCCCTTATCAGAATTGAAATGGGAGAGTTAAGGGGAAGACCAGAACACACAATCAAGTTAGGACCAACCTACAAAATATAAAATTCCATTAGGATGCCATGAGTCAGTAAATAAAGATAAGTTGGATCTATCACCAATCTTGACCGAGCAAAGGTGGGACATTTTATCCTTGATCTTGAAAAGATTCCTCCAAGACCAAGAAGGATCTGCAGAAAGTTTCACAGTAAAGATAGAATATTTCTTCAGGAGATTATGTTTGCACCAACCAACCCACAGAGAATCCTTAGAATCAACCATAATCTTCCAGAAGTGTTTTGAGATAGCAGCCTGGTTCCAAATAGCCAAATCCCTGATACCCAAGCCACTTTCATCCAAAGGAGATCAAATATCATCCCAAGCAACTTTGACCCCCGTCATCTTCTTTGTATTGTTGTTCCAAAGAAAATTCCTCAAACTGAAGTAATTTTCTTTATGTCAGATTTAGGGAGAATAAGAAGACTAGACCAATAACCCTAAATAGCCAAAAGAATATATTTAATAAGCTGAATCCTGCATGCAAAGGTAAGAAATATGTTCTCATAGGCTTTAGTTCTGCTTATGATCTTGTCAACAAGAACTTCATAATGCACCTTATTTAATCTAGCGAAACATGTTTCTGCAATAATATCAGCCTGTACAGAATCCTCCACCCTAGAGAAGAACTTGTTACTTTTAGAAACATTAAGATGCAAACCAAATAAGTTGCTAAAAAGATTAATACCATCCTTAACAGTTTTTTAAATGAAAATAACAAGTTAAAACAGGTATTGAAAAATCATCAGAAATATATAATAGATGTTTACAGATCCGTTAATTATAACTTCACTTTAGAGATGGACCATGCTTTGGACAGGTGGAGCCACCCCCTACTTCTAAGAAAATATTTGCAAATATTTATGACATGTTTACTTGATGGATTTGGATTACAAATCATAAAGATCTAGATCATGTCTACTAAATTCTAAATTAAAAAATTTATGTGGGACTCACCACCTAATTGGATCTGTAATCCATATTTTTGCGGATTTGTAATCTAAATCAAAATTGGAGATTACAAATACTGATCTAAATATTTGTTGCTTTTAATGTTAAAAGTAAAAAATATCCATTTTAAATGTATCAAATTATAATGTCATTGTACCCTCTAAATAGAGATGACAAAATATTCATGGGTAAAAATACTCGTTTCTTTTGCCTCAAGCCGACCCTAGACCCAGACCCAGACTTGGACCCTGACCACGGACCTCGATCCCGATCTCGACCCTGACCTGGCCCCAGACCCTGAACCTGATCCCGATCCCGACCTTGACTCGACCCTGAATCTGGACCCTGACCTAGACCCGCCTGGACCCCAATCCTGACCCATATCCGACCCTGATCCCGACCCCTGTCTCGGACCCCGACTGGGATCCGGGCCCTGACTCTGACCCGGGCCCCTGACTCTGACCCGACCCGGGCCCAGACACAGATCCTGACCCGGACCTGATCCTAGTCCTGGTGCCGGACCCGGACGTGGACCTCGATTCGGACTCGGTCCCAGTCTCGACCTCGACCAGGACCCGGACCCCCGATCCTGTCCTAGACCCTGGCTCGAACCCAGACCTCGACCTAGATCATGAACTCAGACCCCGACCCCGACCCAGACTTGGCCCTGACCCCAACCTTGACCCCAACCTTGACCCCGACCTGACTCTTAAATATTATAAGAAAAAGGAATATCTTTAATTTGAATGAAATTATAGTAAACTTACTTAAGATAACATAATCCAAATATCCAAATTTATAGTAAACACAATATTACAAATCCAAAATCTAAATCCTTAATTCAAATTTTTAATCTAAATCCATAGTCTAAATTTTAATAAACATGCCACTAATATATATTAGTACGCCAAAAAAATTTGATAATACACGCATATAAGTTTTGTCTCCTAAATAATTTATATATATATATATCTCCAAATGAAATTTTATGGTTCCGTCCCTGTAGACAATCACTTGTTGTTTTTCAATTAATTATAAAAAATTAACTAAAAATACATATTAAAGAACACCATGTGAGATGTATATATAAACTATCCAAGAAATAAACATTTTGGCAGATGACAACCGTCTTGACTATTTGATCTATATTAATCTTTCTTTGTGAAATTATTAGAGCTTCACGTGTGGGAGACAAAGGGTGCAACATTTGCCTTGGAGAAATTCTAAAACTTGAGAAACTTAACAATGTACCGTGTTTTGTTTTTATAGCAGCACTACCTATAAAAACCATCGTCAAAATATGTTTCTCTTGTAGTGACTGTTTATGCAAGCTTTGTTAATCAAGTAAAAAGTGAACAATTTGGACTCCGATTCCTAAATATACCAAAATTGTGGATTGTCATGAATTAATTATTAGGCTTTCCATTGATACCCAACTTCTGAAACTCCAAGAAAAGATTGGGAAAATGTGGGTTTTCCTAAAAGAAAAGATTAGAGAGTCTAAAATTTTTTCAACTGATCTTTGAGAAAAGAAGAAGAGATAAACCCTTTAAAAATGGAGAAGATGTCCACATGATCATCATCTTGCGTGAGGAGTTCTTACTTGAATGAAACTCTAATCATCATTTTAATTATCAACAACAACAAAATAAAACCTAACCAAAAAATAAGAAAGAAATCGAGAAATTTAATTTTAAAAAACAACAACAAACAATTAAAAAAAATATAACCATCCTAAGTTTATTAGGAGTCTCAACATATGCACTTAATCATGCTTTAAGAGATAATTGAAAGTTTTAATTTAAAAGCAGATATTCTAAGATTATCAAATTTATGAAAGACACTTATCCAAACACCCTAAATCTTATATTATACATAGAGAACACAACATAGTCATCAGCCATTATAACTTCAACCAAGACCACTTCGCTCAAGCCTCAGTCCCCTCTCTTGTTTTACGTACAAAACCAAGGTTCGAATTTATTTTCTCAACTTCTATGTCAAGATTTTCTGTTTGGTTCCTTAGAAAATCAAGATCATGATCAGTACGTATACATAATTTTCTTTCTTCTTCTTCTTCTTTTTTTCCCTTTGTTGCATGCATGATGACTTATTTGCTTTACTAAAAAATTAAATTTGTACTTGGTTTTTAATTCGTTCACAAATCACTGCTTTTATTCTTGAATACTTTTTGTTTTTCTATAAGAGTGATAGAACTCACTAGTCACTGCCAATCTAATTACTTCTTTGAATTTCCTAATCCAATTTTAATTAAGTCCACCCAACGACCAGTTTTCTTAGCTTTAGCTTCTTCTAATTTAAAAAAAAATATAGAAATATGAGATATTTAATGGTTTTTCTCTCCTTCGTGCTGAAAAAAATGCTTCGAAGATATTTTGTTTAATGGCATAACACATTATTTTCTTTGCTTTTATTTAATTTTATTTCTAACATGAATAGTTTTTTTCAAAAAATTAGACACGTTTTGTTTAATTATTTTTGCTTTGATTTATCTTACTTATCATTTTAATTCTTTTCTACTACTGTATTTGTTTTTTAATTTGAAATATATAGTTAAAGATAACTTAATACTTAAACAAACAACTCAAAATAAGTTTTCGTTCCCTTTTTCCTTACATATTTCTATTACTCTCCTAATCCGACTCAAGTTCCCAACTTTCTTTACTTTTTTTTCATTAAATAAGAGGAAGTGATCTTCATTTATTTTGCCATATTTAAATAGTTTGTGTTATACATAGTTGAGTTACTGATTTCTCGCTCTATTTTTGAAACAGCTCGAATATATATAACAAGAATCATGAAGAAGTTTCAAGTTCCATACATCAAAACTCTTCCAGAAGAATTGTTCGTAGAAGTTCTAGCTCGTGTTGCATCATCATCATTCTTCGACTTATTCAATGCGAAACTAACTTGCAAGGATTTCAACGGAGCATCAAACTACAATTACATATTCGAACATGTATCAATCGATAAGTTTCCGAGAATTCCATGGAAATCAAACGACAAGTCATCTTCCTTCCTTAAACGCTGCAGAGAAAGTGGGAACGCAGAGGCACTCTACAGGGAAGGCATGGTTGAATTCTTTAGCACCATGAGAATTGAATCAGGACTAAGAAATCTAAAGAAAGCGGCCGAAAAAGGTCACGCTGAAGCAACATACATATACGGTATAGTTCTTTTGTGTACAAATAATGCTCAAGAAGGTCTCAAGGTTTTGTCTTGTTTGAAAAGGAACTCTAGTACAAGAGGATTGAAGATTAATGAGTGTAGAAAGAGGATAAGAGAGTTTATTTGGAGCATGTGGGTTAATAATCAGCTTGTTCCTAGACAACAATCTACATGTTGCCAAACAAAAGACTACGCCTACCGACGAAGAAGAGGATGGGACTCGAGTGATGAAGAAGATGATGACAATGTTAGTGCTGATAGCGGAGGAATTTGTGATTACTGTAAATGGAACCGTGAAGTTACGAGATTTTGTAGTATACTTAGGGGTGGCAGGTCTCTAGACTGAAATATAACGAACAGTTGGTGTCTAATAAATTCTTGTACATATTTGACAATTATAAATTAGGAGATGAGTGTCCATGAAAGATTAAGATATTTTACGTGAACATGTAAACGTTATACTTTATATATGCTTTATTTGATATTCAAATATTTTTAGGGGAAAATATCTTTTTAATCCATTAAGTATAATAAATGAACCAACATAATCTACTAATTTTTATTTTGATTGAATTATACATTAACCTTTCAATTTCATTTCTATTTAATTCTTCCATCGATTCTCGTCAATTTTTCGATCTATATTGCTGAACACGTAGATGACACATGGTAATTTGTCATTTAATTTTCTTAATCCGTTTTTACCTTCTTTTTAACCTTTTTTTTTTTATCTATTATGTTTTACCCAAAATAAATTGGAATTCTATCTCACCAATACCAGCTAATCAAGTCCTCCATATACCCTTATTTTCGCTTCGAGCAGTGGATCATAGCTTAGTTTCAATGTCCAATTATCTCATCAATTCGCTGCGGAAGCTCGTAGATAAAGGGGTGGCAGGTTTTAACGATTGGTAATTTAAAAACGCAGGCAGATTATAAAGGTTGTATTTAGAACAACATGGCTAAATCAGAGTTTCGTCGGGTAGTCGATTTCCTTCTATTTCTTTCCACAAGATTCATGTGTAATGTAATATTCAGATCTGTGCGCCTATGATAAGTTGACTCGACTGAACTTATTGTAAAAGTGAATAATTGATAGGATTTTACATTAAAAATTTAATACCAAAAGTTTATAAGTAAAATGTTTATTAGAAAAACTAACACTTGACATCGTAGAGATGATCTTTTGATCACAAAATTTGGATCTATAGTAAAACAAGAGACAAAATCATTCATCTAACATCAAAATCAAACTGTGATATAGACGGAGTTTTCTGCCTCCCGTCACAAATCTAGAAAGGGTAGCTAGTGTCATTAATCGAATGACTTGAAAAGCTTCTCCGTAAGAAGCACTATTAGATTGGCTACTTACACACCTACTCTTAGTTTAGTCTTGACCTGAGTTTTTTTAGGGATTCCCTGAAACCAGAGTAAGAAGTGCTTTCTAGTTGGATTCGAAGTATAGCTCATGGGCTTCAGTTAAAGCTCCTAGCCTATTGGTTGATGATAAGGTTCTTGTTGGTTGATGATAAGGTTCCTGTTGGTTGAGTTCTTGCCCTTAGACTTGGTTCCAGTCTCGTCTCACATGCCAACAACTTAGGAGAAATGAGGTTCTACCAGGAAACCATGGATTTTTTTAGTTTTTACCATTGGTTAATGGTCGAGCCACTGGAATGGAATGAGATAAGAATCTCTGAAGATTTTCCTGTCCACTTACTCATAACAGGCTTTCTCCCTATAGAAGACTTCTTCTGAATAGCATAATTGTCCTCTTTCTTTCTTCCTCGATCTTCAAAGAAGACTAACTCCTCTTACTCTTCCTTCACCTTTAAGCTAGGATCGTTGTTGGTCATTCTTTCACTAATGATCTAATGAGATCACCATTTTCTGGTAGTTCGCATGAACGCGAAAGGGACTATCCTTTCTATCGCTTGCGCTTGCTTTTCACTCTCAAGACAAAGGTCTCTTTCTTCTATCTTTTATAAAGTGAAGCAAAGCGTCATGGCGTTGAATTGAAGTGAGACCCAAAATGGTATGAACAAATCCAAGTCATTGGATTTGGTAGTTCTTCATTGACTTCTCTCTTTACCTTTTTGCATATGTTCCCAAATGGGTGTGCACCCCAGATGGGCAGGGGCCAGCCTCCCACTCTCTTATGCAACATTTTTTAGCCTACTTTAGTTGAGTAGATCATGTAATAAGCCTCTTTCGACCCTCCCTTTCTTATATGTCTTTATGAAAGCCTTTCGCCTTTCGAGATCTGGTCCATCATCAACTCAGTCAGATCTTCTTGTTTGCTTGCTTTGATTCATCAACAATATAGATAAAAAAATTAGGCTTCCTTTAAGATATTCGATCGGCACTTCGTGCCTGCAGCCCAATTGAACTTGACCTTTTCTCACATGATTTGGCACGTGATACATCACTTCGATCCATTCCGTTACATGATCAAATAATTCTACTCAATTATTAGTATCTACATTGGTATAAAGCATCTTCGTTTACTTGAGTTGGATATACACTGAGTTCCAACATAAAAAAACTAGGAAAAATTTCACTAACACCCACTGGAGTTTCATTAAATGACACTCAATCACACCTCTTATATGTTTAAAAATATCACTCACGCCCTATGCTATTTTTAAGTATGGACGCTCACACCGCTCAGTTAGATTTTTTGTTAAAATATCATTAAAATAACAGTTTTTACCCTTTTGTTTTTTTTTACTTCTTAATTTTCTCTTTTCTTAATAAGATCTTATCTCCTCTGTCTGTTCACACACTTGTAGATTTCTCTCTCTGATTTTCTCTATTTGATTTCAATTTCCATTTTCACTTTTCGGCCATTGATTGAATAAAATTGTTTCTGGGTATTTTGTTTTGTTCAATTTCTCTATTTTTTGGGCAAGAATTGATTATCTTCTTGATGGGTTTAATAATTTCGTGAATGGATTTCGAGTTGACAATGAAATGTTCCACAATCTTTCAAACAGATTCAAATGAATAATGAGTTTTTGATCCAATATTGGTTCCAAATAATCCATTATTGAATAGTTATCGTAGCTCATCTTCATCTTCAAGCCTAAGCTCTGAAGGTGGATCACCTGACAACCATGACATCTGAAGTTCAATTCTCAAGTACATAAGTGAGATGCTTATGAAGGAAGGAGATTTAGGGATCAAGCCATGTATATTGCAAAACTGTTTGGCCCTCCAAGCGACTGAAAGATCCATGAAAAAAAGGAAGGGAATAAAATCTGAAAAAATGCCTTTTCCCATTCATATAAATGAGTACAATCCTTCTCATATATATACAACTAAAGACTGAAAGAAAACAAGAATTGAAATAACCTGTATACTAAAATTAAGGAGATTATGCAGCTATTTACAACAAAGATAATTGCTACCCAATAAAGAAAGTTGGATATCAACCAAAAATGTAAGAAATGAGAGAAATTCCAAGAAAATACAATATTCAGAAACATATCTTCTTATAGTAGGGTAACCTCCCCAATCTGCTTCATAAAATCCAATTAAGTTTAGTTTGTTTTGTGTTCGAAAAAATAGACCTTGTCTTGGTGTGACTTTCAAATATCGTAGAACTTGAATTGTTGCATCTAAGTGTGGTTTACGAGGCTCATGCATAAATTGGCTGAGAAGGTGTACCGAGTAAGTGATATCTGGCCTAGTGATTGTAAGATAAATAAGCCACCTAACAAATCTTCTGTATTGTGATGGATTTTTAAGAAGTTCTCCATCTGATGGTGTGAGCTTTAAATTTTTTTCCATAGGAAACTTGGCCGGAGTCGCTCCGAAGACTCATATCATCAAGGACATCCAACATATACTTTCTTTGTGAAATAGAAATCCCTTATTAAGATGAACCACTTCTATCCCTAAAATTATTTTAATTTTCCAAGATCCTTGATTCGACATTGGTCATGTAGGAACCTTTTGAGAGCTGCTATTACGGTGACGTTATTTTCCTAGGATTATCATGTCATCGACATATATTAGAACTGCAGTGAATGATTCTCCACGCACTTGGGTGAAAAGAGAATAATATGCCATTGATTATTTGAAGCATTCTTTCTGAATGGCCATAGAAAATTTTGAATACTAGTTATGAGAAGCTTGCTTTAACCCATATAGCGATTTGTTCAGTCGACAAACTAGATTCTCCCCCTGTCGAATGTAACCAGGAGGTGAGATCATGTATACTTCTTCATCAAGATCACCATGTAGAAAAGCATTCTGAACATCAAGTTGGTGAAGTGACCAATTTCTCGCAGCAACTATTACAAGTAGACATTGAACAGTGACTAGTTTGGCAACTGGTGCAAAAGTCTCATTGTAATATGTCCCCTCAACTTGTGTGTAACCTTTAGCAACAAGTCTGACTTTGAAGCGTTCGATAACCATCAGACTTATATTTGATCTTATAGACTCATTTAGATTCAATGGGTTTCTTTCCTTTAGGAAAAGAAGTGAGAGTCCATGTACCATTTTCTTCTAATACTTTCATTTCTAATTTCACGGCCTCTTGCCACTTTGGATCTTTCTTAGCCTGGTAAATGTGTGAGGCTCAACAAAACTAGAGATGTTTGCTAGGGGTGTAAAACTGAGAAAACTAACCACACCGCCCGAACCGGACCAAACCGATGCGGTTCGGCTAGTTTTTTTACTTTTGGAGGTTCGGTTCGGTTGTATAAGTTAAAAATAAGCTCGGTTCGGCGTGCAATTTTTGTGAAAAACCCCACACCAAACCAAACCGCACTATATATACCTCTACATTTAACATAATTTTCCAGATTATTAGCTTATTAGTTGTTCAAAAAATTTGATTTAACAGATGAAGGATGAGAAGAAAAAAATAAAGAAAAGAGTGTTGGTTGAGCTTCTTCAGTAATGTTAGGCTAAGGGGATATTTCGCCTGTTTTTCCTATTTCTAACAGATTTCGCCCAAAATACATCAAATTTTGGATACTCAAAGGACAAGCTATGTATTGTAAAATGCAACAAAACCATGATAGTTTACCAGGTAAATGGATGTTCTTGCAAGAGCTCATCCATTTAAATACATAAGACGAATTCATCAGCAACCGGGTAAGGTTCAAATCATATTCAGTAAGAAATCCACATGAGACGCTGCAATTGCTCCATAAGTTTGAATTGAAATAGTAGCCACATTAGGACTTGTGAGGTCAATTGACCCAATTAAAAGAAAATTAAGACTAAAGTAAATAAAAAGTGAAATTTTGATATTTAATGAAATTGATCCTGCTTAAAACTTTTATAACTCAAATAAATTAGGTCATTATCTTGTATTTCACTAGTTTATTGGGATGCCTGCTTGTTTTGTCTAAACTTATTGGGATGTCTGCTTATTTTGTCTAAACTTATTGGGATGTCTGCTTGTGTGACTATATAGTTTAGAAATTTTGATTTGAATTAATGAGTCTCAGTTAATGATTTTTTAGATGGGAAAATCGAAGACGGGAAAATCGGTCTTTGGTTCAAAATCTGCTGAATGATTTTTATGTTTATCATGGATTAATCTGAACCTGAGTATACTACATTAAGATAGAACAAAAGCTGCATAGGTGATGATCATACTGATAAGTAATTTTGTCATTTATATTTGAGAAAATCTACTACATAACTAAGTATATTTATATTTGGCTAATTTGTTGGTTTACATATTTATATATGCAAAGGGGAAAATTCAAGTAGGATTGAGGAAAGCAAATGGTACTCTTTCTGTTCTATCATATTTTTAAGTGGTAGTTGTGTATTTTTCTGCAATGGTTAAGTGTATTAGAAATGGTATTTGTAAGCGTATTTTCCTAAATCTGAGTTATGTAATAATTTTATAAGTCTGAGATCTTAAATTTAAAAATAGTATTTTGTAAGTGTATTTTTCTACTCCTATTATCTTCAGTTTCAGTATAATCATGTGTTTTTTTATATATTTTTCTCGGTAGAAAATGGTTTGGTTTTTTCTCTTTTTTATATTTTTTTCTGGCTGGTAAAAACTACAAAACCGAACCGAACTGGTTTTGGACAGTTCAGCTCGGCTCGGTTTACACTAAACCATCAGTTCAGTTCGGTTCTAATATTTGAAAAATGATATTTGCGGTTCGGTTTCAAAAATACCCCTAAACCAAGCCGAACCGAACTGATTACACCCATAATATACAAAAAAGTGATGTGAAGAAGAAGATTTTATAGGAGACAAAATCACTTAAAGGATATTGAATACCTTTACTAGATCTAGACATTGAAGACGATGCTGAGCTTGGGGCAGCAACTTGGTTTGTCAGCAATGAAAGTCCCTTAGTAAGACAGATTGTTGACGGATGCAGTCTGATCGTCTTAGCATAGGTTGATTAAGTTGGTCATTTTGGTGTGAGATTGAGGGTGTGATTTCTTCAATGGGAATATCATTGTTGTTCATTTGTGTCTCTAAATGGGAGCTCTCCTTTTCAAGTACAATGTCTTGATCGGATAATTGCATGGGCAAGACTTGCATTTCATTTTCTTAGACTTCTTTCACAGTAGTAAATGGAAAATTTTGCTCATGAAAAACAACATCCCAACTTGTGAATATATGTTTAGTTTCCAAATCATAAACTTTATAAGCCTTTTGACCCGAAGGATAACCCACGCATACACATTTTTCAACATGTTGATCAAATTTATTTTTGGTTTGAACATTTGTGGCAAAGCATAAACATCCAAACAAACATATAACATAAGTGGGTGGTCTATTGTGAAGTATCTCGGATGGTATTTTTCTTGAGAGAATGGGTGTATAAGATAGATTGCAATAAGCACACTCTCCCCCCAAAAAGTCAACAGAAGATGGGATTGAAATCTTAAGGCGCGCGCTACATTCATGATGTGGCGGTGTTTATATTCTACAACACCATTTTGTTAGGGGTATAGAACACATCTATGCTAAAAAATAGTCATATGATCTTTAAAATAATCTCGCATCGAATAAAATTCACTTCTGTTATCTGCTCGAACTCGTTTAATCTTTCGATGAAATTAAGTTTAACAGTAAAGAAAGATTTTAATAAATGTTGTGTTTCAGATTTAAAACACATGAGATATATCCATTTGTTCCTAGAAAAATCATCAACAATAGTAAAAAAAAGTATTGACCACCAGAATGAGAAGGGAGACAAAAAGGTCCCCAAATATCGCACAAGGAATTAATTCAAAAGGTTCATTACTTGAAACAGAACTTTAATCAAAAGGTAGTCTGGTTCGTTTAGCCAAAAGGCAAAGATCACAAACTTTATTAGAATAGATAGAAATTTTAGGAATTGAAACCGAAAGATGCTTAAAGGGATATATTGATGGGTGGCCTAGGATGCCAAAGATCATAATGTGAAGATGTATGATTGGGTTTTGGAGTTTGTGGAATTATTGGTGCTGAGATATTTGTGAAGAAATAATATAGATCATTATGCTGCCTCCCTAAACCAATCATCCTCTTCGTTGTCAAGTCTTGTAAAATACAAAAATCAGGAAAAAAATATGATTGAACTATTCAAAGATTTAGTCATTTTACTTATTGATAACAAAATGAAAGAACACAAAGGCTGTCTGAAATTTTAAATTTGAAGGATCAGTATGGCACCCATTTATTAAGGAAAAATAGTTTAAAAATAAAAAATAGATGAAAAATAAATTTCTTGAAATAGACAATTGATATAACAATAAATAAACAAGCACGCAATTTAAAATAATTACGTGATAATAAAATGTCAAAACTTAAATGTGTAAAATAAATAAATAAATATAATAAAGATGCGGAATAATAAAGTGCAGAAATTAAATGTGCGAGAAATTAAGAACAAAAAGTAAATAGCATGTAAAAATAAAAGAGTATGGAAGAGAGATGACACACGAGTTTTTACGTGATACAAGAAAGTTTATCCCTACGTCCTCGCTTCAAAAAGCCCCCTGAAGATTTCTTCCTAACGATCTTCTTACAAGTGAAGACAAAACCTTCTCTTGTTGTAATCAACACTAGAGATCTCCAAATCTCTTACAGATTGCTCACAGTAATTATCTATATATCTTTTCTTTTCTCACAACTAATATCCTCACTCAAGAAGATATAATAACTCTAAAGTCAAGAATATCAAAGATGGATGTGAGAAATAATAAAGAGGATAGAGAGAAATGTATTGGAACTGTGTGAAATGGAATGCGAGAATCAGCTCAACTTATAGGGAGGATTAAATATGGATCTGGTCCAAACCGGTTTAGAAAACTGATAGGACCAGTGTTAGATTTGGGGAATCATTCCCAAAGTTGCACCGAATCATCTGGTTCTCCATCGGTTTGGAAAAAGGCAACAAAAAACTTCTTTATGTAGAAACCGATCCATCCAGTCCCAAACCGGTGGATCCGGTTTCAACAGGTTCGTCTGAAATCCACTCCAAAGTGGGATCGGTTTTGACAACAGATTGTGGATGAACCGGTCTAATACATTTTGTAAACTGTTTTACCTGATTTGGTCTTTTCTGGTCTGGTTCTTAAGTGGTTCGTTCTGGTTCCTTGTTTCTTGAAGCATTCTAAATTTAACCAACTTTGTTTTAGGTCATTTGGAGTCTGTTTGATATACTTCGTGTCTTTCGTAAAATATAACGTGTATCTCGTCATATATGGTTTTCATTGTCCTTTATTGTTCTTGCATAAACACTTAAGATTACGTGTTTTCAAAATGATTATCACTTCATTAAGCACCTACACACTTGATAAAATATTAGTCTACATTTTATTTGTCATCATCAAAATTATCACGTTGACTAGGATCAACAAAATTCATGATCAAGCTTAACTGAACCAAGAGAAGTAATTTGTGCCTTTTCTCTATTGGATAATCCAGCAAAAGAATGTGAGGGGGGGTTGTCATGTAATAAATCAGATGATGAAATAATATGATCAACACAACTATCTATCATCCATTCATTGGAAATTTTTTAATGGTTATGACATGAATGACAAAAAGGAACAGACTGACCTAATGCATTTAATTTTGCCTGAGAGTTACCATTATTTAAGAGGGTCAAGAGTTGTTGGTATTGATCATGAGTGAAACTTTGAGCTTCTAAGTGAAAGTTGTTGGCGAATAACTCCACTTTGTTTACAGACTTCTCATACTCTTTGTGAAATTTGTGTCCTGGAGGAAAGCCATGTAAATGGTAGCATCTTTCAATGGTGTGATTATTCTCATTACAATGGCTGCAGTGCAATTCCCTTTGCTTTGTCTGATGGGTTATTTCCAAAATTATTTTTTCGAGTATGCACCATCATGACTTCTTTAGAGACAACTAAATCTCGTTGCTTTTCCTCTTGGAGAATCATTGAATAAACTTTTCCAACAATGAGAAGGGGTTGGATGAGAAGAATTTGCCACAAATGACCGAGTATGAATCATTTAAACCCCAAAAAATTGCATTACCTTACATCGTTGCTCACGTTCCTCAACTTTCTTAGAAGCACCACCTGTACAAACTAGTTGATCATTGTAGGAGGAAAGTTTACTCGTCATCGCGGCGGAAGCGTGGAGTCGCGTGACCTTTTAAAAAATTAAACTTTTAATAAAATTCAAATCTTTTAATAAAACAAAAATTGTGCAAAGCGATAATAATCAAATAAAATTTTTAATTGAAAACTCTTTTTCAATCTGTCAGGATCCATTATATATTTATAAGTTAAATCTACAAAATACAAAGTTATAAATCATATATCTCTTGTAATTATATCAAGTGTCATTGTAAAAATCGATTTATCCTCCGTTCTCACAAAATCGTTCCAATGATCAATAGACTCCACGATCCACACCAAGATCTTTCAAGTCAATCTTCAACGCACTAGGACGTATGTGGGCATGTAAAATATTACAAGACACTTTTTTGTCTCTAGATGTTCTTAACACATGAGATCTAGAGATTTACTAAGAAGGATTTTAGTGAGATGGTTCTCTAAAAGAACGTGGTGATTATTTTTTTAGAGATTTGATTAAGATTTAATCACAGAAGAAAATCTCTCTGACACCAATCGTGTTCTCAATTCAACTCTTGATTGAGTAACTGATAATCTGATCAACTGATTCTCTCCTCTTCTTTCAACTACATAGGCCATTAGAATAATATATGTATATATTCTAGATAATGATGTATCGGATTTTTAAGGATAAACTAAAATAATATTTAATTATAAAATTACCAATTGCAGTGGGACCCACTGTAATTGTACACAACTACAGTGCCACATGGCACTGACAGCACAGTGCCTCATGGCACTGACAGCACAGTGCCTCATGACACCATTGTAGTGTCATGTGGCACTACAGTATTACAAACTCACTACTGTAGTGCTACGTGGCACCACAATAGTCCATGTCAGTTTCTGATACTTTATAAGTGATTGACACGTGACAATTACTGTGAATTAAATATTTATTTTAATCAGATAATTATCTAGATATCAGTTAATTCAAATTAAGATATATGATTATCTCTATCAACTAACTTATCTGTTATTTCACAAATAACAAATTTAGTTTATTTAAATTATTATCTAATAATAATTTAATTATCTAATTTTACAAATTAAATATTCTGTCTTATTTATCGATAATTAAAAAAATTGATAATTATTAATATATATAATTTCCAAAATTATATTCAAATATATAAATAATTTAATTAATTAATCACACATAATTATCTCATAATTATGTATCTGTCCTAGAATAAAAAAAAATTTTGCAAGTCAGTCATTTTCTCATGTCCTGAAATATTCACCCCACGTAATACAATCTCCAATAAACCAGATTCTTAATTCAATAACTTTATTTATTAATTCCATTATTACTCCACTATAAATATAAAATTGTACTCTTAGAAATTATAGAATGTATTTAGAGAGCATTCTTATGTAGTCCACTGACATAATCATTTCATATAGTTATGTTCTCAAATTAGAACTGATCAAAATTATCATTTTACCCTTCTAATTACCTCTCGATCCTCAAGTACCATTAATCCACTAGTGAATGACTAATTTATAATCGTATTATAAATTTGAGCTCAATAACCATTCAGTTCCAGAATTAACACTTAAAGGAATCAATATATGATCCGTTAAGAAAGCTTAGATTTCAAATCTTATAAGATCATATCCCCAGTCATCCACATCATTGAATCTTTAAAATAAAGTCACTAGCCTAATTAACAAATAGACCTGAACGAGTGAATCAAAAGATCTAGTAGACATGCATATGAGTTCATGACTACTCAAGATTTAGACTGATCTACATATGATCATCAAATTGCTGCGTATTAAATTTTTATAATAAACGGCACATTAATATATGTATTAATTCATACCGGTCATATCATATATAATCTTATTAAAGAAAGTACACTCACTAAGATATCTATCCATATTAATAATCCGGATTTAGATCACACTCATTCATAATGTTTAGTGAACCGTACTAGCAACCATTCATTAAAGATTATATACTTTAATAAGTTGCTGACAACTTTATTCATTATCTATGATCTTAATCCTCTCGTAATAATACAAGATCATAGTCTCGTTAATGAATATAATTTTTTTAGATATTTATATAAATTATTCGACAACAATTTAAAAGAACAATTATAAGAAAAATGTAATCATCTTTAAATTTCATATCAAAATGTCAATATACATGCTTTGAGGGCATAACCCCCGACAATCTCCCAGTTACCCTAAAGCAAATATGGCATCTCTCTTAATCTTATGTTACACATGCGACCCTCAAATGACTTTACAAGAAATGTCTTTGTAAAAGGATCAGCCGAGTTCTGTTCCGATGCTATTTTCATAACAGTTACACCTCCTCAATGCACGATCTCTCTTACAAGATGATATTTCCTCTCTATGTGCTTGCTCCTCTTGTGACTTCTCAGTTCCTTGGAATTTGCTACCACCCCAGTATTATCACAGTACAGGATCAGTGGCTAGTCCATATCTGAAACTACTTTCAGATCAGAATAGAACTTTCTAAGTCATACCGCCTCTTTCGCAGTTTCACAAGCCGCTATATACTCAGTTTTCATAGTGGAATCTACAATGCTGGATTGTTTAATACTTCTCCAGACTACAACTTATCCACCCAGGGTGAATATTGATCCAAATGTCGACTTTTGACTGTATCTGTCTTATTGAATATAAGAATTAATATATCTAGTGGGGTTCGGGTCTCCACCTGAATAAATAAACATATAGTTTATCATTCTCCTAAGATAATTGAGAATGTGCTTTACTGCAATCCAGTGTTCCAAACCTAGATTCATTTTGATAACGATTGATAATTTCCGCTATATAACATATGTCTCGTCTCGTACACAACATGACATACATGAGACTTCTAACTGCTGAAGCATAGGGAACCTTTCTCATATCCTCTTCCTTCGCAGGTGTCTTATGACATTGTTACTTAGAGAGGACAATTCCATGTATGGCCAGTTGTTGACCTTTCTTGAAATTCTCCATAGAGAATCTCTTCAGCACCTTATCAATATAAGATACTTGAGAAAGTGACAATAACTTATTCTTTCTATCCCTTAGGATTTGGATGCCTAGAACATAGCTCGCTTCTCCTAAATATTTCATTTAAAATTTCTTTGCTAACCACTTTTATACCTTTGACAAAGTTTCTACATTATTTCTAGTGAGTAGAATATCATCAACATAAATAACTAAAAAATCATTATCTTATCTTTGGTGCGTTTATAAACACAGACTTCGTCAACATTTTGCTCGAAACCATAAGACTTTATAATCTTATCAAATGTAAGATTCCAAGATCTAGATTCTTGATTTAATCCATAAATTAATTTAAACAACTTGTATAGTTTCTGATCTTGCCCATTTTGTATGAACTCTTCTGGTTGCATCATATAGATGCTTTCTGCAGGAGAGCCATTCAGAAAAGTTCTCTTGACGTCCATTTTTCATATCTCATAGTCAAAACTAGCGGCTATGGACAAAAGGATGCGGATGGATTTGAGCATGGCCACATGATAGAATGTCTTGGCGTTCTTTACTCTTTTATTCTTACTCTTGTCCTTAGCATTATTCTTCTTCCTTTTCTTATTCTTAACAATATTGGAAGAAGGTTTTTGCTCGACATCATTTGCCTCGCCCTCTTTGGTCATTCTAAGGTTTAATGACTCAAAAGTCTGCAGTTCATTCAACACTTGAGTCATGTTGGATTTTAACTTGTTCATAACATAGTTGATCATGAACGTAGAAAAAGATGGTGTGAGCGACTCTAGTATGATGCTAACTTGAGTCTGCTCACCAATGGTCACCTCATGTACTTCTGTCTCATGCATTATGTTGATCGTGTTCAAAACATGTTCTCGAACTGAAGTACTCTTCCTCATCTTAGTTATTATCATATAGCTCCTAGTGACCTCATGATGACTTTGATCAGACTGATGCCCAAACATTGCCTGTAAAGATTCTATAATCTCATAGGTAGTCTTCATGCTTCCATGCTTGGTTCTTAGAATATCATTCATGCTCACAAGCATGAAGCACTTCGCCTTGTTGTTTAATATGATTCAAACATCATAGTCGTTCCTGACATTCTCAGTGGTGTTAGCACAGGGCTTCTCATGACATTTCTTAATAAGAACGAACTTATGGTTCTCACAAATCAGTATTAAGTTCATATTTGATTTCCAACGTAAGGAATAATCACCATTCAGTTTCTCAAGAGTGAGTAAAGCAGTAACAGAATTTCACATGGTAGACATAATATTGATAACTGAAATTTAAAACATACATTATTCAATATAATTGATAAATATCTAGAATTCAAAAAGTAAACATGATGTATGAATACAATCATAATAAACACATAAAATTAGCATTTACTAATATGATAAAATAACCCAACGATTAATGTGCCACCTTAAGATCAGTCAGATTAACCTCAGACTGTCTATGAGACATTCTCATCATTATTAATTAAAACTTAAAATGTCTCATATTTTCTCTTTTAACAATAATGTATCGCTTGTTCGATCAATTCACAACTATCCACACGAAACTTAATTGTGATTTTGTGAGTGTAACCCATCTTTTCTAATTTCATGACTTCATTTAGAATATGTCGCCTTAGGGTCGGTCAAAACTGAACTACATCACTTCCTCCTATCTTCTTAAGAAGTCCAACCTTGGTATTGGTACAGCTCAAAACCTTCCTTATGGGGATGAAAACAAAACCATCTTGAGGCTCTCACAGCACTTCGCGTTTGTTGTATAAATGATGGAGACCATAGGTTAGATTGACATGTCAACCTTCACCCGCTATTTTAGGATAATGTGTTTCTATTTTAACTAATAAATTAATTACTAGTTAAAATAATAACCTTATGAATATTTAATTATCAATTAATCCAATCTCATTAGTCTAAGTTCATTTTACTTTCTGAAGTGTCTAATCATAATTAAGTGAACTTAGATTAACTAATTAATTATATTCACCAAACTTTAATAAAACTCTTTTACTAAAGTCGGTTAACCTAAATGTGTTACTATAGCCTTTAGTGTGGTGTGATTACCAAGTTTTAACTAGTTAAAATCTATCGGTTTACATGCAATTCATAAAACAATTGTAATTGATTTCATAAAATAATATATATAAATGTATTAGGACAATCCTAATAACCCATGTTTCTACAGATGAGATGCATGATTAAATAAAATTATGTGGGATTTTCATGTATGACATGTGATCGACTAATGCATGAACATGTTATCAAACATAACAATTAAACAATTATTTACCAATTAAACAAAATAATGATGGATTGAGTGACTATTAGGTATTTCTAAATTACAATATTTGAAATAAAGAAATAAAATTACAAAGCAAACTTCAAGAATACATATTTCCAAAATATTGCATTCTCCTCCTAATATCCATCTTCATAATCTTCAAGCTTTGAACAAAACCCTTTCTAATTTGAAAAACTTTTTTTTAATTAAAACAATTTCTATAATTATTCATTTTAATATAGTTGACTTTGACTTAGTCAAATAAAAAATTTATTTAATTTGGTCAAACTTGGGTTAAACCCAATCAACCTATTAATTTTTAATGCTTATAAAATAAAAAATTAATAATTAATTTTAAAATTATATTAATTTCAAATTTTAAACAAATAATTAAAAGAGTTTGAGTTTTACGGAAATACTTAGCTGATAGAATTGGTTTCATGGTTTGTTGAAAATTTTCCTAAAATGTGACAATAGTTGTCACCACAATAAGACTTTCCGATCGCCGCTCATCACCACCGATACCCGTCTCACCGTCGGCAACCGCCTACCGCGCCAGACAACCACTATTCACCACTGGTATAGTACCGCCGACACTATTCACCTTCACCGGAACAGTGAATTTCTGGCATGAAAAGTGTTCGACGGATGAACAATGTTTTTGCAAGAACAATAAATTTATGTCATTCGTCTTGTGCGTTCTTCATCTTTTCACGTTCGGAATAACTATAATAATATTAAAAAAATTACAAAATTCCTACGCCTCAATTCGGCTTACATAAGATTTAGGAAAAATTAAAACAAAGTCTAACTCAATAATCACCATACAATTAATGATCCATTATTTTTAATACATTCAAAAAACATAACCATTCATCATCATACATATCTCATATGATCTGAATAATGCAAGAAAATCCACACAACATTTAACATATAAATATATAAAGACCGCTCTAATACCACTTATTGGTCATCGCGGCGCGTGTGCGACGGAAGCGTGGAAGTGCGTGGCCTTTAGAAATATTAAACTTTTGATAAAAATGAGTCTTTTAATAAAACAAAACTTGCGCAACGCCACGATAACCAAATAAAATTTTTTATTGAAAACTTTTTTTCAATCAGTCATGATCCATTATATATTTATAAATTAAATCTACAACATACCTCTTGTAATCTATATCAAGTATCCTTGCAAAAACTAATTGATCCTCCGTTCTCACAGAATCGTTCCAACGATCAGTAGACTCAGAGATTCACACCAAGATCTTTCAAGTAAATTCTCAATGAACTAGAACGTGTGTGGGCACGTAGAATATTACAAGACAATTTTAATGTCTCTAAATGTTCTCAACACATGAGATCTAGAGATTTACTGAGAAGGATTTTAGTGAGATGATTCTCTAAAAGAACGTGATGATTATTCTTTAATATGTTGCTGACAAATTTATTCATTATCTATGATCTTAATCATCTCGTACTAATAAAAGATCATAGTCTCATTACTGAATATGAAATTTTCTGATATTTATATAAACTATTTAACAATAATTTAAAAGAACAATTATAAGAAAAATGTAATTCTCTTTAAATTTCATATCAAAATGTCAATACACATGCTTTGAAGGCATAATCTCCAACAAAGTTCATCCCATAAACATTTTAGATTGGTGAATTAAACAGCAACAGGCTTGGAACCTTGATTTTCTAAAGCGATATCCCTCTCGATTTGGAATATCCTATGAGCATTGTTTTTAGAAAATCGTTCTTCCATATCAGCCCATACTTCAGCAGTGAATTCGGCGTATATTACACTATTAGTAAGACCAGATTTAATAGTTATAGCAATAATAATTACTCTGTTGTTAGTAACTCAAACTGTCTCTTTGATCAAGTTGAATCAAAATCTTTTCTTGGTGATGGTTATCTGGTTTAGTCTTGACATCATTTTAAATATAGATTCAATCTCTGAGTTACAATATGAATCAATTGGTTGTATTGATAAAGAGGTGGATGAATCGAGAAAGTTCATTTCAAAGGGTGGTAGGCAGTTGATAGGAGATGTGGCGGAGAAGAAAACCCACACTGGGGAGGAAGATAGTGAGAGTTCTTCAGAAGAAGGGAGAAACAGCAAGCATCATGTTGTTCACGCTGAAGAATACGAGTGAGAAAATTAAGAAGCAAAAAATGTTAATAGAATTTGATTTTGATATAATTATCTTTTAATGATATTTTAACAGAAAATCTAACAGAAGTGGTGTGGGTGTCCATACTTAAAAATGACAGGGATGTAGGTGGTAAACTTAGAGAGGGTGTGAGTGTCATTTAATGAAATCCAAGGGGTGTTCGTAGATTTTTTCCAAAAAACAAAAAGGTAAAAGTGGGTATAAAAGAGAAGGTAAGCACGTGTTTAAAATTTAGAGACAGAAGATGTTAGTGGTACTTTTAAACTTAGAGAAAGTGTGAGTGTCATTTAATGAAACTCGAAGGATGTCAGTGAAATTTTTTCAAAAAAATAAAAAAGGTAAAATTAGGTATAAAAGGGAAGGGAAGCACGTGTTAAAAATTTAATTGATTAAAATATACACTAGTCATCCAGTGTCATTTATGCAACGCTCACATCAGTAATGTAGAAGGACAAATTAAGGGAAATTGACAGAATAATTAAATAGAAACGAAGTCATGCACTTTTCATAATTGGTCAAAGAGTCTGGGGCAGGCCTAGACTAAGCTAAGCTTTTGAATTAAGCTTTAGACACACTTAATTTTGGGCCTCTACATGATTGATTGTATTAATGTTATGTCAGTTTTAATATACTAAATTCTAAAACGTGATTGAATGTGATAAAGTAATCACAACTAAAGTAATATCCTAGAAAAATTAAAAAAGTACTAACAACATTAGTTAAAAACGAGTGTGTAATCTATAACCTTGGGTTTCAGCAATGAAGCTCATTGCTAAAAAGGTTTGGCGATGCTGAGTATAACCAATTATTCTATTTCTGTAGGATGAGCATTTTCTTCCTAGGGCAAGGTTTCTAGGGCTACGTGCACTTTTGTTGTTTGCTACTGTCATTCCCCTTAAAGGTGAGTTTTGTTTTCTTCTCCATGGATGATATTGTTAACAAATGGAATTCTCTTCCACTAATAGAAGGGGAAGAGCATGTAGTAAACGCTCTTTTATGCTCGTCTGTGGCGAAATAGATGCTTGGTTTTCAAAGTTCTCTCCCCACGGCATTTAACAAGCTTGCTTTCAAGAAGACCATTGTTCAAGTATGGAACCCTTCCAAGGGTGTGGTGATTAAAGAAATTGGCAATGACCTCTTTGTGGCCAACTTCAACCATCCGACGGACCGAAAGAGAGTTCTGTCAAATGAGTCGTGGCATTTTGACAGGGCTCTGTTCTATTGGGTGAGATTCTGGGGTTCACACAACCGACTAATATAGTTTTGGATGAGGTATGTTTTTGGGTCCATGTCTATGTTGGGGGTTATGTTCTCAAAACATGTGTATTGACATTTTGATATGAAATTTAAAGAGAATTATATTTTTCTTATAATTTTTCTTTTAAATTATTGTCGAATAATTTATATAAATATCTAAAAATTCTATATTCATTAATGAGACTATGATCTTGTATTAGTTCGAGAGGAGTAAAATAATAGATAATGAATAAAATTGTCAGCAACATATTAAAGTATGAAATCTTTAATGAATGATTGCTAGTACGGTTCACTAAGCATTATGAATGAGTATGATCTAGATCCGAATTATTGATACGGATAGACATCTTAGTGAAGGTACTTTCTTTAATAAGATTATATATGACAGGACCGATGTGAATTAATATTTTTATTAACGTGTTGTTTATCATAAAGATTTAATACAAATCAATTCGATAATCACATGTAGATCAATCTGAATCCTGAGTAGTCATGAACGCCTACAAGTGATTTATCTATTAAGAATTAATTAATTGAATTATATATATAATTATCAAATTTTTTAATTATCGATAAGTCAGATAATATATCAAATTTATGAAATTAGATCGTTAAATTATTATTAGATAATAATTTAAATCAACTAAAAATATGTTATTTGTGAAATAACAGATATGTTAGTTGATAGGGATAATCCTATTTGTTAATTTTGAATTAACTGATATCTAGATAATTATCTAATTAAAATAAATATTTAATTCACAGTAATTGCCACGTGTCAATCACTGATAGGGTATCAAAAATTGACATGGACTACTGTGGTGCCACGTGGCACTATAGTAGTGAGTGTGCAACAACACTGTAGTGCCGCATGTCACTACAGTGGTGCCATGAGGCACTGTGCTGGCTCAAGGCAAACTGTAGTGCCTTGTGACACTACAGTTGTGCACAATTGCAATGTGTCCCACTATAATTAGTAATTTTATAATTAAATATTATTTCAGTTTATTTCTAAAAATCTGATACCGCATTATCTAGAATATATACAGATATTATTCTAATGGCCTAGGTGGTTTAAAGAAGATGAGAGAATCAGTTGATCTGATCATTAGTTCACCAATCAAGAGTTGAATTGAGAATACAATTGGTGTCAGAGAGATTTTCTTCTGTGATTAAACATTAATCAAATCTCTAAAAGAATAATCATCACGTTCTTTTAAAGAATCGTCTCACTAAATTCATTCTCACTAAATCTCTAGATCTCATGTGTTAAAAACATCTTGAGACAGATAAAATGTCTTGTAATATTCTCCGTGCCCACCCACGTTCTAATGCGTTAAGAATTGACTTGAAGATCTTGATGTGGATCTCGGAGTCTACTGATCGTTGGAATGATTTCATGAGATCGGAGGATCGATCAATTTTTACAATCACACTTGATATAGACTACAAGAGGTATATAATTCATAACCTTGTATGTTGTAGATTTAACTTATAAGTATATAATGGATCCTGACTGATCGAAAAAGAGTTTTCAATAAAAGTTTTTATTTTGTTATCGTGACGTTGCGGAAGTTTTGTTTCATTTAAAGATTCGATTTTTATTAAAATTTTAATCGTTTAAAAGGCCACGCGCCTCCATGCTTCTGTCGCACGTGCGCGGTGCGACGACCAGTAAGTGGTATCAGAGTGGTATTTATATATTTATATGTTAAATATTGTGTGGGTTTTTTTTCATTATTCATATAATATGAGATATGGATGATGATGGATGATTATGTTTTTTGAATTTATGGAAAATAATATATAGTTATTTGTATGGCGATTATTGAGTTAGGCTTTGTTTTAACTTTTCCAGGTGTAGAAGTTTTTGTAATTTTATTTTAAATATTATTGTAGATATTCCCAACGCGAGAAGGTGAAGAATGCACTAGGCGGACGATAGAAATTTATTGTTCCGCAAAAACACTGTTCACCCACGAAAATATTGTTTCATCCGCGAAGACACTCTTCAAGCTGGAAATTTACTGTTCTTGCTGAGGTGAACAGCCAGCAGTACTATACCGGTGGTGAACAGTGTTGTCCGGTAGCTGCCGCTGGTGAGACGGGCAACGGTGGTGATGGGTGCGACCGGAGAGTCCTATCGTCGATGACAATTGTCGTCACGTTTTAGGAAAGTTTCTAACAAACCATGCAACCAATTCACAGGAAAGGGCCAGCTAGCCAAGGAACCACTTGAGTGAGTACATAGTGATGTATCTGGACCGATCAATATACAAGCTAGAGGTTGATATGAGTATTTTGTCACTTTCATTGATGACTTCTCAAGAAATGGTTTTAGTTACCTAATGCTTCGAAAGTCTGAAACTTTTGGAAAGTTTAAAGTTTTCAAGGATGAAGCTGAAAATCAATCAGGTAAATCATTGAAAACTCTTCGATCTGATCGATTGATGAATACTTGGATTTAGAATTCAAGGATTATTTGCGAGAGTGTGGAATCATATCCCAACTTACAGCACCTGGAACACAAAAACAAAATGGTGTTGTAGAGAGGAGAAACCAAACCTTATTAGATATGGTTTGGTCGATATTAAGCTACCCATCACTGTCACTTATGTTTTGGGGATATGCACTACACATGACATCTTACATTTTGAATGCAGTACCCTCTAAGTCCGTAAGAAAGATGCCTTTAGAGTTATAGAATGACTTCAAACCTAGTTTGCGTGATTTTTGTATATAGGGGTGTCCAACTCATGTTCTTAGACCCAAGACCGGAAAGTTAGACCCAAGGTCATAGGTATGCATATTCGTTGGCTATTCTCCTAGAGACTAGAAGTGGGTGGTACTTTTATAGTCACAATGATCAAAAGGTGTTTGTGTCGACAAATGCAACCTTTCTTGAGCATGACTATATGCAAAACTACAAACCTCATAGCAAAGTAGTTCTTGAGAAATTAGTGACTGATGAGATCATACCACCTTCAATTTCAACTGATAAACGACAAACCAGAGAAGTCACAGTTCTTGCAAAGGAAACCTCGGTGCAACGTCATAGTGGGAGGGTTGTGAGACAACCAGTTCGCTATGAACTAGAGGCATATGTCCTAGTGTTAGACACTAATAAGGACGATCCATTATATTATGAAGAAGCAATGGATGATCTTAAAAATGAGAAATGGCAAGATGCCATGAACCGGGAAATGGAATCTATGTATTCCAAATCCGTCTGGGAACTTGTAGATCCACCTGAAGATGTTAAGTTCATTGGATGTAAATGGATCTTCAAGAAGAAAAGAGGTACGAATGGGAAAGTAGAGACTTTCAAGGCACGATTAGTAGCCAAGGACTATACACAAAGGGAGTGAGTCGATTATGAAGAGACATTCTCCCTTGTGGCCATGCTAAAATCCATTCACATCCTTTTATCTATAGCCGCTAGTTTTGACTATGAGATATGGCAAATGGACGTCAAAATAACTTTTTTAAATGGCTCTCTTGAAGAAAGCATCTATATGATGCAATCAGAAGGGTTCGTACAAAAAGGGCAAGATCAAAAAGTACGCAAGTTGCTTAAAACCATTTATGGATTAAAGCAAACATCTAGATCTTGGAATCTCACCTTTGATGAGATTATAAAGTCTTATGGATTCAAGCAAAATGTTGATGAAGTCTGTGTTTATAAATACACTAAAGTTAAGATGAGGGTTTTCGTAGTTCTTTATGTTGGTGATATTCTACTCATTGGGAATGATGTAGAAACTTTGTCAAAAGTAAAGAAGTCGTTAGATGAGAAATTTCAAATGAAAGATTTGGGAGAAGCGAGCTATGTTCTAACCATCCAAATCCTAAGGGATAGAAAGAACAAGTTCTTGGCACTTTCTTAAGCATCTTATATTCATAAGGTGCTAGAGAGATTCTGTATGGAGAATTCCAAGAAAGGTCAACAACCGACTATACATGGAATTGTTCTCTCCAAGAAACAATGTCTAAGACACCTGAGGAGGAAGAGGATATGAGAAAAGTTCTCTATGCTTTAACAGTTGAAGTCTCAAGTATGCTATGTTATGTATGAGACTGGACATCTGTTATGTAGTTGAAATTATCAGCATTATCAATCGAATCCAGGTTTGAACACTGGATTGTAGTAAAGCACATTCTCAAGTATCTTAGGAGAACGATAAACTATATGCTTGTTTATTTAGGTGGAGACCTGAACACAATGGATATATTGATTCTGATTTCAATCAGACAGAGACAGTCGAAAGTTAACATCTGGATTAATATTCACCCTATGTGGATGAGCTGTAGTCTGGAGACGTATTAAACAATCCAGCATTGTAAATTTCACTATGGAAGTCGAATATATAGCGGCTTGTGAAGCTGCGAAAGATGCAGTATGACTCAGAAAGTTTTATTTTGATCTGGAAGTAGTTCCAGATATGGGCAAGTCGTTAATGCTGTGTTGTGATAACAGTGGGGTGATAGCAATTCCAAGAAACCGAGGAGTCACAAGAGGGGCGAGCACATGTAGAGGGAATATCGTCTTGTAAGAAAAATCATGCATCAAGGGGATGTGACTGTTGTGAAGATAGCATCGAGGTACCGTGAGGCACTGTGCTAGTTCACGGCATACTGTAGTGCTATGTGACACTACAGTTGTGCACAATTGTAGTGGGTCCCATTGTAGTTGATAATTTTACAATTAAATATTTCAGTTTAAACCTAAAAATCTGATACGCCATTATCTAGAATATATACAGATAGTATTCTAATGGCCTAGGTGATTGAAAGAAGTGGAGAGAATCAGTTGATCAGATCATCAGTTCATCAATCAAAAGTTGAATTGAGAACACGATTGGTGTCAGAGAGACTTTCTTTTGTGAGTAAACGTTAATTAAATCTCTAGAAAAATAATCATCCCGTTCTTTTAGAGAATCGTCTCACTAAAGTTCTTCTCAGAAAATCTCTAGACCTCATGTGTTGAGAACATCTAGAGACAGAAAAAGTGTCTTATAATATTTAGCGTGCCCACACACCTCCTAGTGTGTTGAGAATCAACTTGGAAAATCTTGGTTTGGATCTTGGAGTCTACTGATCGTCGGAACAATTTCGTGAGAACGGAGGATCGATCGATTTTGTAAGGACATTTGATATAAACTACAAGAGGTATATGATTCCTAATTGTATATTGTAAATTTAATTTATAAATATATAATGGATCCTTACTAATTAAAAAAGAGTTTTTAATACAAAAAATTTTAATTATCGTGACGTTGTGTAAGTTTAATTTTATTAAAATACTCAATTTTTATTAAAAAATTTATTTTTTAAAAGTTCACACACCTCCACACTTCCACCACGCACACGTCGTGACCATCAGTCTATAACCTTCCCCTATTTTGTATGTCTAAACGATGGGTAAATTTATATGAGATTTGATTGGTAAGTTCTTTGATATTGAGGAGAACCAATAGGGTCGAGTTTAGGGTAAATTTCTCAGAATCCGGGTGAGGCTCAAGGTGAACTCTCCTCTGTGGCGGGGCATCCAATTACGCCCAGCTCTTACAGCCTTTGTTATATGGGTTGATATAAAATACGAGAAGCTTCCCAACTTTTGCTACGTTTGTGGGAGACTTACTCATACGAGTATGGACGACGATTTTTCTCCAAAACTTATAAGCTCCCCTAAATCAGAAAAAAACTCAGTATGGACGTTGGCTTCGATCGGGTGATTCCGGGAAGTAACTCTAATCGGGGAATAGTGGGACGAGGGCAATGGCGAGGTAGAGAATTTTAGAAGCTTAATGGTGGTGAGGCGAAGGAGGTGTTTTTGAAAATGGATGTGGCTAAACTGGGGGTAAAAACGTTTGTCTAGTGACGAATTAACGGATGGCTTAAAACGTGGCAAAGCTTTGGGGACCTCAAAAATGGAGGTTGGGGGCCTGAGCAAGGAGGTTTCCCTTGTCAAGCATCCGTCCTTCGTACAGAGTTAATGGAGGCTGGTAATTTTGCGACGGTTGCCCATGTGGTCCCTCTCTACTCGATGGATATTGTTTGTGGGGACCCAATCGATGGGAATAATCGGCATGCTATGGGGATGGGCTTAGTTGAGGCGGGCGGTGGCTTGGGCATGTCTCATGGGCCTTGTGGTCTGGAAGTGGGTGAGTCTGGGGCCCAACCATACGATGGGACTTTGAAGCCAAATCCAATGCTTCTGGATTTCCTACTGACCATCATGTTCATGGGGGATGCTTCAAAGAAACGTGGGTTCTGGTAAAACTGCCCTTTCTCCTTTACTCAGAATCTGGAAATCTCACCTGTGTAAGTGGAAAAGCTCTCCCCAGAATCTTGCAGCTATTCTTGGTAAGAAATTTAAGCCTAATTTATTTCATGCTATCTAGGTGTCCCAAGCAGCATGTTCCACGAAGCGGTCCCGTTGTGTGCCATGAATATTTTAAGCTGGAACGCTCAGGGATTCAGGGATTGGGGAATTCTCGAGCGTTCAACTCCTTGCGCCGCATTGTACGTATGCAAGATCTTGATGAGCAATATGAAATCTAAATTGTCTTGTTCTGAGGCTGAAGTTATTCATTGTAGAATTGGTTTCGTAATTCTCTGGCTGTTGATAGTGTTGGGCGTACGGGTGGGATTATTTTATTCTGGAATGAGAGTGTTGTTCTATATATTAAATCATTTTTGGTTGGGCATATTGATGTTCAAGTCTGTCTTAGCAGTGGGGTTTGGTGATCTGCTTCCTTGCCCAATCTTCCTTGGCTTGTGTTGGGAGATTTTAATGAGATCCTTACCGATGAGATAAGTTAGGTGGTACTCCGAGGCCTCATCGCTGTATTGAAGACATCCAAGAGTGTATAGGGGATTGTAATTTGGCTGATATGGTTTTTAAAAGTCTGAAATTTAGTTGGTCGAATAACAGGGATGGTGAGGATCTTATTGTGGAGGTTCTGGATATGGTCTTTGTGTCCTCGTCGTGGGAAAATATGTTCCCCTTGGCAGGCGTAGGAATTTTAAATTTGAAGTTATGTGGTCCAACCATGAGGAGTGTAGTAGTGTGATTGACATAGCGTAGTTGACCTTCAGGAACGGGACCCCCTCTGTGCTCAATAAGCATTGTCTTTGCTCTAGGTTGTTGAGATCTTGGAGTTGTGATACTTTTGGGGAAATCCCTAAGAAGATAAAGGACTGTCAAAGTAAGATTGAAGCCTTTTATGCTGGTCTCTCCCTCCCCCAACCGGGCCAGAATACCTTGGATCTGCATAACATGCTTAATGATCTTCTTTTTCCATGAGGAGACGTAATAGATGCAGCGTGCTAAAGCGAACTGGATGAAGGATAGAGACAGAAATATGAAATATTTTCATGGGCGTTTGTCTAATAGGAAGAAGAAGAATATGATCCCTGTCAATCTATATGAAACCTTGCCCCTAAGGTCCCGTCAGAGTTCTTTTGTAATATCCTGACTCTTCATAAATGGATATTTTTGTAAAATTGATTTTAAAAAGTGATTTGTAGTTTTGGTAAAATAATTTTAATTATATATGGTTTAGTTTAAATTTCAATTATTCAATTTTAAAAGAATTTTAATTTATATTATAAAATTTTAGCTCACTCACATTATATGCTTATGTATACCTTAGTATTACCTTAATCCTATTTTATCCTTGATTAAGCAATCTCAACCCTCAATTGAAATTCACTCACACTACATGCATATACACCCTAAACCAACCTTTAACCTATTATATATATTCCAAAACAACAACTTCTTCTCTCGTAGCCCTCTCCTCCCCCTCGCAGCCTCTCCTCCCCCGCGCAGCCACCTGCAAGCCAGCAGCTCTTCTCCTTCGTTGGTCTCTCTCTAATTGAATTTGGGTAATCTTCTCTTTCTTTCTTTAATCTCTTTCTCTCTCTGTTTTTATCTCTCTCTCTCTCGTCCTTGCTTCATCTTCCTCTCCATGTTTCTTCCACTCTGTTTTTCTCTTCTCTTTTCCTCTGCTTCTTTGTAACCCTTTGTTGCTCTCTCTCCCTCCCTCTGTTTTTCTCTCTCAGCTATCCCCTTGCTCTTTCTTTATTCCCTCACTGTTTTTCTTTTCTTTCCCCTCTCTGTTTCTTTCTCCTTCTCATTCTCTCTCTCTCCTTTTCTCTCCCTCTCTGACTCTCTCTACATCCTTCTTCTTTCTCTCTCTCTCCCTTTGCTTCTGCCATCACTGGTGGTTTATCACCGAGGCTCCTTTTCCCCTTCCCTTTGTTTCCCTTTCTCTCGTCCTCTGTTTCTCTCTCTATCTCTATCTCTCTCTGCTTCTCTCTACATTCCTCTCTCTCTTTCCCTCTCAGATCCCCACACTGTTTTTCTTCCCTTCTTTGTTTCTCTCTCCTTCTCGTTCTCTCTCTATTGCCCCATGTTTTGTCGTGCTTTCTGTTCTGCAACTGTGTCTTGCACCCAGTTGATCTGTTCTGAACCAGTTCATCGAACCGAATCGGTTTAGCTCACTCGGACCGGTCGGAACCAGTCCATCAGATAAAATCGAACCGGACAGGTCTGAACCAGCCCGGTCTGAACCTTGTGACCCGAATCTTTATCTTTAGGCTCTGGACCCGATATATTATTTTTTGACCTCGTTCTGACCGTTTGCACTGTTTTAATTAAATCTATATTTTCTATTTTATGATATAAAAATGTGTTTATATTATTTTATTTCAAAACAATTTAGTGATTATATTGTTTTAGGATTTTAGGTTATTAATTGTTTAATTCATTCTTCCGCTTCAGGTAAGTGAGCTTATATAATGGTGTGACTCCCGTTGTTATAAACGTATATGCTTTGTGTGAGTGAATTTATATCGTAATATGACCTATGTGTGATAAATATATATGCTTGAGTAAGTGAAATTACATTGTAATGTGGCCCACGTGTGATAAATGTAATATGTGTTATTCTCTTCAGCTTTAATTATTTATAACCATGTTACGTTCATATATATGTTTGTGTAAATTGAGTTATATAACGATGTGATTCTGATATTATAATCGTATCATGTATTCATTATATGTTTAACATTTTTTAATAATTATTATATTTGGTTAACACTTAGATAATTGATTATTGTTCGGTTATTAATGTGACTATCATGAGATAAATGTCTGAGTATGACTGATTTTACGTTAGTATGATATTATCTTTGATTGTGTTATATGTATCAGTATGTATTATATGATTAATTATTGTCATACGTTGGATTATGCAAGTTATGAGTTTAATTTATTCAAGTGGTAATTAAGCAAAATATGAACTTAAACATGACCTTTAGTTAACAAGAAATCAGGAATGTTCACGTTATGTTCTGTTAAACGAATGGGGTGTCATCTGTTCACGTTTTGGTCATTCATTGGGTGTCATCTGTAAATGTTTTTCGTCACTCATGAGGTGCCATCTGTTCACGTTTTTCGTCACCTATGAGTGCCATATGTTCTGTCGCCCAATGAGTGTCATCTGTTTCATCGCTCGATGTGTGCCATCTGTTTCGTCGCCCAATTCGTCATGATGTGTTTCAGTTAACGTGTGATCAGTTCTGATTAGGTTGTTAACTAGAGGATATGACAAGCCAAAATATGATTAAGATTGTTAAATGATTCTGTTTGAGACACGTGTTATTTGCGTGCTATGTTAAGCCATGTCATGATCAAGTACGTTACGTTATTTCATTTATGTTATATGTCAAGTTTAGTTATGTTATGTCATGATCAAGTACGTTACTTTATTTCATATCGGAGATCGGGGCGTCACATCTTTCCCAACTCATATACTTGTGATCACTCCCGGGTATCCATCCTTCGCCATCACTTGATTGATCTTTCTTCTATCAATCTTGGATATATTTATATCAATAAAATAAAAATAGTTTTTTGTCATCTTTTTTGTGATTTTTTTATAACAACAATGTGTGGAGGGATACCGCTAATGAGATCAACCGGGTTTTCTATGCTATTTTATGGACTTATTTAACTCTGTCAACCCCTCTTTGAGATGATTTCCCAGGGTTATAGTGCCATTACTAGATTGATTTGTCTGGAGATGAATGCTGATCTTACTAGTGCTTTTACAGAATCTGAAGTCGAGGAAGTGCTCTTCAGTATGCACCCCATTAAAAGCCCGAGTATGGATGGTTATCCTGCTCATTTTTTCAAGAGGTACTGGAATACGGTCAGCTCGGATGTGATTCAGTTCTGTCTTTGTTTCCTTAATAAAGATGTGGATTTGGTTAATAGAACCAACAACATGCTTATTCCCAAGTCCTCCAATCCTAAACATGCGAGTGAGTTTGGGCCGATTAGCCTCTGTAATGTTCTCTATTGGATGGTGTCTAAGGCGATTGCAAATCGTCTCAAGCCTAGGCTTCCTAGTATCATCACTAAAGAATAGACTGCGTTCATTAAGGGGCGTCTCATCATGGATAACATTTTGATTGCCCAGAAAGTCACGCATGCCCTTAAAAGAAAAATAGAGGGAATAAAGGTTTTGTCGCGCTGAAGATTGATGACATTAGTAAAGCCTACGATAGGGTTGAATTGAACTATCTTCTAGAGGTAATAGTGAAGATGGGCTTTGATTGTAGATGGATTCCCCTTATTATGCATTATGTAACCTCGGTCTCTATACTGGTCGTGACCAACTACCATTTTTCTCGAGCTTTCGTCCTTCTCGCGGTCTTCTTCATGACCCTCTCTCCCATTTCCTCTTCATTTTATGTGCTGATGGTTTATCCCATATGTTGAAAGAGGATGTTTTGAGCCATCGGTTGAGGGGTCTAGAGTTCTCACCCATTTTTTTGCCGATGATAGCCTTATATTCTTGAGGAATTTTGTGGAGGATGTGAAGGAGATTACTAATATTTTGGAGGCCTACTCTAGTGCTTCGATTCAGTGTGCTAACATGGACAAATCTTCTTTGGTTTTTAGTCCCAAGTCTAAGCATAATCTGGAATCTAGAGTGGCAACTCTTTTTGGGCTAAAGATATTCCCCTTCTCCGAGAAGTACCTTGGTTTACCTTCCATTTTGGGCGGAAAGAAATCTGAAGCATTCAGACAGTTGAAAGACAAGGTTTGGAAGCTTCTATAAAAATGGAAAGAGAGACAATTTTTGGTTGGGGGAAAATAAATCCTCATCAAAGCAGTAGCTCAGGCATTCCCATCTACTCTATGTAAGTCTTCAAGCTTCATGTTGCTATTTTTTGTGAGATTGAGCCCTTATTTGCTCGGTTCTTGTAAGGATTTTCTGATTCAGGGAACAAGATGCATTGGTCCTCGTGGAAGAATCTTTGCTTACCGAAATGTAAAGGGGGCTTAGAGTTTCAAAATCTGATCTTGTTCAATAAAGCCCTTCTTCCCAAGTAAGCGTGGATACTCTTCTCCTAACCCAAACTCCTTGGTTTGACGGGTTCTTAAAGCAGTTTACTTTCATGCTTCATCTTTCTTGCATTGCAATAATAAGGCCACTGGATCACCTTCTTGGAAAGCAATTCTTTAGGGTCGTGAGCTTTTCTCTAAAGGGTTGAGATGGAAAATTTGAATGGCAGATCAGTTAATGTTTAGTTTTATCCGTGGATTCCCAGGGGGTCTTCCTTTAGACCTATTCTCCCTCAGTCCTTGGTGGTTAACCCAAATCTGAAGGTGTCAGATCTGATTGTAGACAACCATTAGAATATTGGTTTGCTTCGGGATATTTTTATGGAGGAAATGTTTGTACCATCATATCCATTCCTCCAGTCCCGTTTAACGAGAATGATTTTATGCTTTGGCATGTTTCGAATGATGGTATTTACTCGGTCAAAAGTGGTTATTATCTTGATTTTGAGTTGGCCGTCCAATAAGGCCCATCGTGTACTTCGGACTCCGAATCTTGGTGGAATTCGCTTTGGGCGCTTAAAATTCTGAAAATGTGAAAATTTTTCTACGGAAAGCATCTAAGAATTTACTTCGTACCATGGTAAACCTCATCCATCACGGCCTGAAAGTTAATCTCTTCTGCAAGTTCTGTAATGCGATTGACTCTATTGTCATTGCTCTATTCCTTTGACCTTTAGCTTCGTATGTTTGGTCTCTGCCTGAATGGGAGTTTATGTCATATGCGTTGGGCTCCTTGGATTTATGTTAGTTCGTCATGAATGCATTTCTGTGTTGTTTCTCTGCTTGTCCCTCCCTTCTCTGACAGAAAGTTATTGTGGTCTGCTGGTTTATCTAGTTTTGAAAGAATTATTGGCATCATAGTAGTCGGTTGAGTAACGGTGAAGAGACGAATTTTAGTGCTTCATCATTTCTTGCTTCATGGCAGCGACTATGAAGTATAGAGACCACTTGGTTAAGACTGGTTCGACCTGCGCTCCACAAGTCTGGTCCTCTCCTCCTCCGAGTTTGTTTAAACTAAATATTGATGCCTCTATTTCTACGACTTTGTCGGGTTTTAGATGGTGCTATGGGATGGCAAGGGTTCATTGCTAGCATCTTCATAATTTTATGAGGGGGTGCTCGATCCTCTAGTGGTCGAATCTTTGGCATTTTTCAAAGATCTCCTACTTAACAAAATATTGGGTCATCCTTTTCATTTGATTGAATCTAATTGTCTTCAATTGGTTAATCTATTAAGGAGTCGAAGGAGGTACCTGTGGATCTCATGCCCATTATTCTCTCTATCAGGGATCTGCTTTTAGATTTACCTTATTGTTCTATACTTTATTCGCCTAAACGTTGTAATAAGGTAGCGGATAGACTTGCTAAGTTTTCTTTTGCTCATTGTTCTTCTAAGGTCTGGGATGTGAGGTTTGCCCCTAATTATTTCAGACTTGGTCGTTTCTTCTGGTTAATGAAGTTGTTTTGTTTAAAATAAAAAGGACTGGCGACGAGGATTTTTCTGTGAAAATTACTATTGAACAAAAGACTTTCAAAAAGACACGTAGAAGTGTGTTTTAGCAACCAAGAAATAGACTTTCAACAACAAATCATATTTGGTCGATTGAAACATTAGTGACAAGTGAGGCTTCATCGCTAAAAGCTACTTGTGAGGAATATGATTTCTCGTTGTAATTACCTGTGATGAAATTATTTTGTCATTTCAAATTCATGCTCTTCTTTTAATCGTCCACATGTTACAAGAAAAATAAATTCGTCGCTAACATATTTTAGCAACAAAATAGTTTGTCACTAAAAAGGTATATATTTCTCTTTTTTCATATACTACATGTTTCTCAAATGCGTTACACATGTTAAGTAGCACAATATATACATTTTGCCATCTTGCATGTTAATTATTTGTGTCATCTTATACAATGATCAATATTGGTTTTACAAATCAGTGTAATAGTTAGAATAAAATAATTATATACGTACGCTTGTTTGAATTTTCTAGTATTTGTCATGAAAACCGGATATAATGGAAGTTACATAACGTGCCTTCAAAAATATAATTGTGTTTAGAGATTAACATAAGTATAAATTTATTGTAAAATACACAAACACTAATCTAGAAAATTAAGGTGTTACAATTTTATAATTATAAATAATTTTATGAGAAACATTCAAAATGATAGCTTGAAAAAAAAACATAGATATCACATACGCGGCACATGTAGTTTACCTAGTCGATCATAAAAAATGATGAGTTAAAGTTTTGTTTTGCCTAATCTTATACCAATTTGGAAAACTATACATGCACCCTGCATATGATGATCATTATTGTTACAACTATTTCTTTGAAGTTGAAATTTAGGGAGAAGAAGAATATTATGTGCTAGAGTGTTTATTGCCTTCATAGAGATATTTTTAAAGAGTCACAACTTTTCACGGTTCAAAAAATATTATTTCAGCTCTGAACGAGATGTAATTTGATAGTTGTCGGATAAATGTTATTTTAGATTTGTAAAGTTGTATTATTTGTTATGAAGAGAGTAAGTAATGAGTTTGTATTGCCTTCATAAAGATATATATAGAGACTTGTAACTTTTTGCATCTGTAAATGTTGTTTCAGATGTATAAAGTTACATTTAAAGATATGCATTTTGACAGTTGTCATTCGTATTATTATTTTAGATTTGTAAAGTTATATTAAAAAATATAATTTAACAATTGTTATATTGAAGTAGTGCATGATTTCGTGTACTTTAGAAATGTGTGAAATTTCCAACCTTAAACTAAGACAATGCAGATGTAATGCTAAAGTTGTAATAAAACATAAAATAGTTGGACAAAATGGTAAAAATTTTCACATTATTCTCTCTTTTAATATAACTAGGCCAACATTACATGCGTTGCACGTATTATTTTTAATTAGCATCAATGTCATTCATGGATAAAAGTTTATATATTTATGATGTAATCATAATCAAATAAGAAAAAACAATCGATAAAACCATCTTATTGTATGGACATTTTTTTATATACAATATTTTTTGTCTAATTTATTATTTTAATCATCTTTAATATACAAAAAACAATCAGAAAAACTAAACCAAAATAAATGTATGAATCCGTTGTAAACACATGAGTGTAAAAGTTATTACGCGAATGAATACTCCATTTCAAAAGTCATTTCTCATTCTATTACATGTCAAAAGTCATTTTTTAATTGATACATTTGGACACATTTTTATTTGATAAACAATTAGAAATATGCCAAGTGTATTTTTAAGGACAATTTTAGATTAGTAGAAACAAATATGGATAGAATTGTCCAAAAAATTCATTCTACACTTCCACATTTTAATATATTATAAATATAGATAATTATAATTACAAGTAAAAGAGTGTTGCATATGTTTTACGTTCAAATTGCAATTAACATTATTTACAAAAAAAATTACAATTAACATTATTAAAACGGAACACTGAGAAATATTAATATGATTATAAATAATAAGTACTTTGAATTAAAAAATAAATGCAACTTAATTAAAAAACTTGTATATTACGTTAAACTATAGAAACATTAATATAGACAATCCGTCCTTAATCATTAAATTTAATTAGTCTATATATTGAAACTTTTATTTAGCATTTCAAATAATAAGCAAGAAACATGTATGCAGTCAGAATCTCTTCTAATAGTTAATTTAATTAGTCTATAGCTTGAAGTTTTATAAATAAAAAACCTGAAATATTTTAGATTCGGTTTAATAGTTTTAGTCGGGTTTTTTACATCCTAACAGTAATCTTGCATTAATAAAAGAGTCTAATATCTTACTAAAATAGTAATTATGTACTTTCACCGATGTAATCCCACTCTCACGAATCATATTCTTTGGGATAATTTACAATTTTCATACATAATTTTATAATAAAATGAAAAGTAATAAAATTATAATCTTTTGAAATATTAATTCCATTTATAGTTTTCTCTACATAAATATTTATTGATAAATTTTTTCTACATACAAAATATTTAAAAGATTTTGGATAAAAGATGTGCCGCTTTTTTGTTGTTGTTTGACAGTTGATTTGTTTTTCCTGTAATTAATGGATTTTCACAAAATTTTGTTCTGTAGTTTAAAGTTGGGGATGGAGAGGAAGTTTCCAAGAAACTGGGCATCTCATGGAACGAGTCCTCTTTAGCATTCTGCCTCTCTGCGACATTTCTTTTTCCAAAATATTCTATTTGTATAAACAATTTTACGTTGCATTGCAATCGAATTTTTTAATCGTGGGTGGTTGTGATCGTGAACGACCCTTAAGGGGGATATAGAGGTGCGTTTTGGGTTTCTTTTATCTGGGTCGTCTTGTTTCTGATATTGGTTTTCTTGATGAGGCAGTTTGCTGCTGATTTTTTTTCTAGCCTTCCATACAGGTGTGACATTTTCCTTCTTTTGACTTGTCTCAATTTTTGTGTTCTTCATCCCCATTTTCAATTTTCTTTTGGCGGAGTATTCTATGGATTTACTGTAAATGGATGCTGCAGGATAGCGTAGATTTGTTTCTTGTTGAAAAATTTTGGGTGGTTGCTTCAGGATTGATGTGATTTGAATTATGATGCTTGTAGATTAGGGAAAGTAGATTCGTTGCTATCAATGATTCCTCTTTGAATTTTTTTAGGATCTGAACAGGATTTTTCTGTTGGAATGAACTTATCTTCTCCGCAAATGGTAATTTGATTCGATTGGATGAGCATTCATAATTGTGCGAAATCATGGGTAGATTAGAATAGAATCGTTTAATTGAACTTGGCATGGTAGATTTGGTTGCTGTATGTTATTGGAGAAGAAATACATGGAGTTAGCTAATGAAGAACCACTTGGTAATGGAGAATTGGAGGAAATGGAAAGAGAACCCTCAGCAGAAGCTCTTCTGGGCACCCGTTTATCCCGGACGCATTTTCCGGGTATGGTGAGGAAGAAGGCTTATATATTTGACGGGTTTGGGAAGTTCTATAATAAGGAATGGGATATTACCGAAGGCAGAGGTAATGAGTTTTGCTGGTATCATGTAGAGCTTCCAAAAGGAAATCAAAAGCTCTCTCAATCTGCACAATACCTCATTGACGTTCTTTGCCCGCCTTTGAAACTTCAGGACATTCTCTCACTTGTCAGTAACGGACCTTTTTGTGGGCATGTAGATGGGGCCCTTGTCTTCCGAGTTAACTCACCCGGACCTCCTTCCAGTGACTTTACTTTCAGAATTGCTGCAAGAATTACCGAGAATTCGGTTATCACCATGTCGCTGGGTCGTGTTCCGAGATTGGGGTTTTCTCCGATGGGTCAATCTCTTCTCTCGGAGGTTCCCAGTGTGGAGAGTCCCACTCATTTTAGAGGTGAACGAAAGGAAGGGGATAGCATTGTGATTAGGGAGCATGTACTTGAATTCTTGTTGACGATGAATCATTCGGAGGAGGCAGATAATCCCGTGCCGAAATCTGTGTCAAATCTAGTTGTTCATATTATTGACACTCACGTGGATCATCTTCAAGATGTTGTCACTAAACTTGAGATGGAGTTGGATTCCGTGGAGCTTGAAATGGATAGAGGTAAGTAAGATCTTAAAACACTCTTTAAGCTTCTCCCACAGTTTAGTGATACGATAGATGATTTTGAATTGTTTTTAAAAAATGCTGATCAGTTTGCTTATTTATGTTCAAACTTTCATTTTCTAAACAATCATGAGTTTTAGGAGAAAAAAGAGTATAGAATAAACTGTCCAAGGATGGTTGTTGGGTGTTGACATCAGGCTTTTAATACGTTAGTATAACCATGACATGATACCAATGTGAACACTGAACTGAAATCCACCAGTCTGTCTCTATATTGTGCGGTTATCGACTATGTCTAATATTATTATCGCTTGAACTGTTATTCCATTTTAAAATTCCCTTTGGATTGCTTATGCAAATTATCATGTCTTTTGAGGACTAAAAACTTTTATCTTTCCTTTGTTTTTGACGTGAACTTTAGTAGTATATGGGAAATACCTCTTAATTTGTAGTCGGTCAGGATATTTTTGCAGAAAATGAAGTGTTAAATACCTCTCCCGTAACATATATCTCCCTAGTTCAATATGGTCTTGCTAATACTTTCTTTTAGGCATACTCTATTACTTTCTCCCTTTTTCCTTCTGAGAAATAATTTAACTTGCCTTCTATAAATAAGGCGGGGAAAGAGAGCAGGATAATTTGTTATCTTATGATTCTTATTTCCATGAACTTTCCACTGATATCTCGTAAATTAACATACTTTAGTTTGATCATTTTGGTAATTGATATAACCAACAATGAATTAAAGAACTGTCCTTCTACTGCTTTTGTAGGTGGATTTGCTTCGAAGAAGCAAATGCTAGACGATCGAAGATTCCCCAAGATGCATCTTAATTTGCAACGCCTCCTTCAGGTAATATCTTTATTCTTTTCATCATTTTTGTTTTTCAGAAAAGGATGACATTTTGATAGATGTGAGTTTCATGTTATTATAATTACCGATTCAGTTATTCTGCCTGGAATGTTAATCGAAAATGGGCAATCGAGATTTCGTAGACACTAAGTCACCTTTATGATTTCTGGTGTGTTCTGATTTATAGTTCGACTATGACAGCTTTATGATTTCTGTTGTGTTCTAATTTATAGTTCAATCATATAGACTCTATGTTTCTTTTGTTCATGCATATTGTTTTTCACTCAAACTCAGGTGATTGCATATGGAGAACAAGTTTTTCCACGAGTGAAAGAAAAATGTCATCCGAAACGTTGGTTTGGCAATGAAGATCTTAGTTCCCTTGAGGAATTGATTGGACGTCTAAGAAGGCTAAAAGAGAATGTTGGGTTTTTAGCAAACCGCATTACGGCAATACAGGCTGGTCTGGATAGCTGGCAAGCTGAGCAAATCAACAAGAAACTCTATTATCTCTCATTCCTTTCAATCATATTTCTCCCTTTATCTGTCATCACCGGAGGTAACAAACTATCCGAATTCAATCCGTTTTCGACTTGGTCAATTTTAATTTGGGAAAATTCATTCGGCAACTCAGTAGTTTGCTTAAATGATACAAACACTCCCTGTAATTTGAAACTTGACGCACGACTGCACAAGTCTATTCTGTTAGAAGGTGTTGGCTCAAATTTGCAAAAAATAAGGGGTAATTTTGATATTACATGATATTTAAACGAAGTTAGTTACAGTTTTGGATTCTTTTTTGTAACAACTTAACATAAAGGTTCGTCTGACTGATTTTATAAACTAGAGGAGTGTCTGTATCATTTATTGAAGGGAGGTGAGATGATTTTCTCTTTTTATTTTTATTCAACGCGTCGAGTATGAATCTCTTGGGGAATTCTTAACAGTATTTGGCATGAACGTGGGGGGAGTTCCGTGGACACAGCAGAGAGACCCAGAGCTAAAAGACGGTTTTCGGTACGTCATGTTACTCTGTGTGGCAATGCTTGTATTAGTACTGCTCTGCTTCAGTTTCCCAGCTATCTATACGTATATAGTTAGTTGGCAAAGAAGAAGGAAGATGTCCAGAAGCTGGTCCCTAAACAGAAAGTCATTTCTGAAGAGGGGAACCGGAGGTGGGGTTCATCCAACCGGAGGTTATCTTCGTATTTGAACGACTATATAACGATTTATCATATAGTTTGAGGTATGCGTTTTCCTTTAATTCCAATAAAAAAGTTTGATCATGGAGTTGATTATGCTTCTATTTGGTACCATTTGCTGTTTTAACATGGAAACGTTACATTCTTTTTTATTCTCTTCATATTTCCAGGAGGCTACTTTAACTATCCTCTCAATTCTCATTGATTTCATTTTAGCTGGTCGAGAAGACAGACATGGAGGTTCCACAACGAAATCGACAATTTTCTCGTCGCAATTCGGTCATTTTTTTTTCAGAATGAAGGTCAAGGTTTCTATCTTTCAGGATTATTTGTATCTGGAAAGCTATTGACATGTATAGTTTTTGTTCATTCGTTTAATTTTTTTTGTATTTTAAAATTTCCACTAATTAGATGGAAGGGGGTTTTTGTACTAAAAATTGTATGTATTTTAGTACTAATATTATCGTATACAGTGTTATATTATTATTAGTTAAGATTATGTTAACAGAGTAAACTTATGTGTGGATTATTGAATTTGATTAGAGTTATTTGCCTAAAGGAATTCTGCTTTGGGGAAAGCTTAATCAAGAATACCCCTCTTAAATATCACCCACCCCCTTCCCCCTTCCCCCTTCCCCATTCCCTCGCGAAGCCCTTCCCCCCTCCATCTCGATTTTCCAGTTCTTCTCCTTCTCCGTTGAGGGAGAGGGTGAGGGAGAAGGAGAAGGACATGGGAGAATTCGAGAGGTTTTTTCAGTGTTTTTTCTTTACAGCTGGTTTCTGGTCCAACGAGAGGTTTGCCGGAATTTTCACTGGTAGAAAACCATGCTACTTTAATACTGGTGTGGTGGTGATAGATCTGGTCAAGTGAAGAAAGGGTGATTACACGAAGGGGATTGAAAAATGGATGGAGATTCAGAAGAGTGATCGGATGTACGAGCTGGACACGTGGTTTATGAATACCAGTGGAACCAACATTGTTTGGGTTGTGATAACGTGAGGGGTAGCTGTTGTGACCTTCATGCTGCACTGGTCGGGTAGTGGCAAGCCTTGGGGGAGGTTGGATTCCAAGCAACCATGCCCACTTGACTCTCTGTGGGCACCATTCGATTTATTCGGTCAATCCCACTTAACCTAGGTTCACTCTCGCCGGTAAATCTCTTCCAGGACTGTTTTGTCGCTCAGATTTCTAATTTTGATAATTTTTTCTTCATTTTCATTCATGTTTTTTTTGTTAAACTGGACCACTACATTAATTATTTTATAAAAATACATTCATATACTAATTTTTACTTCTCTTGATCTCTGATCCACATTCCACTCAAAATGTATTTATGAAGTTACATATTTACCATTCATCTCATTTCTACTTTTTTTTTTTCATTTTTTTCCACTTCTTCGTTTTCTTCTACGTTTTCATATTCATCATCTTCTTCATTTTCTTCTATGTCTTCTTCTTCATCTTTTTTTCATCTTATTTTTTCATGCAACAACAAAATGTTTATTTATTTTTTTCTTCATGTTCATGAATTTTTTAGAAATATTTCTATACTTTCTTTTCTCTGAAAATGGGTTTTTTCTCATTTTTACAGATCTGAACCAGGAGATCTGACAACAACCCAGATCTGAAAATGAGTTTTTGCGTATTTTTATAGATCTGAATCATATCTAGCCACAAACCAGATCTGAAAATGGGTTTTTACTTATTTTTTAGCAGCATTGGTTTTTAACCATATCTAGCCATAAACGTGTAGCCATCGTGTAGACTACACGACGCTAGTGCAGCCACCATGTAGTCTACATGATCGCTACATGACGCTAGTGTACTCATCGGTAGACAATACGACGCCCGTGTAGCCATTGTGTAATCTACACGATGGTTACACGACGCCAGTGTACTCATCGTGTAGACTACACAATGCCAGTGAAGTCATCATGTAGTGTACACGCAGTCTACACGACGTCAGTGTAGTCATCGTGTAGCATACACGTAGTCTACACGACGCGAGTGTACTCATCGTGTAGACTACAAGATGACTACACGACGTGAGTGTACTCATCCTGTAGACTACACGATGGATGCACGACGCGTGTGTAGCCATTGTGTAATCTACACGATGGTTACACGACGCGAGTGTACTCATCATGAGATTACACGATGCCAATGTACCCATCGTGTAGACTACATGATGCCACTGTAGTCATCGTGTAGTACGTACGTAGTCTACATGACGTCAATGTAGTTATCGTGTAATCTACACGATCGTTATACGATATGGTTCAAATCTGTATGAAGGAATTGCTGCCCAAAAATGGGTAAAAACCCATTTTCAGATGTGGTTTGTGGCTAGATATGGTTCAAATCTATAAAAATAGGCAAAAACTCATTTTTAGATTTGGGTTGTCGTCAGATCTTCTAGTTCAGATCTATAAAAATGAGCAAAAACTCATTTTCAGAAAATAAATACATATTTTAAAAAATTCATGAACATGAAAAAGAAAATAAATAAATATTTTGTTTCTGCATGAAAAAGTAAGAATATGGAGAAAACGTAGAAGAAAACAGAGAAGAAGTGGAAAATGAAAAACAAAGAAGGAGAAATAAAGTGAAGGGTAAATATGTAATTTCATAAATGCATTTTGAGTGGAAGATGAGACAGAGACCAGAAGAAGTAAAAATTAGTATATGGGTCAATTTTTGTAAAATAATTATTGTAGGGGTACAATTTAGCAAAATATCCTTTTCATTCTTTTCTTTCTTTTACTTATTTTATTTTCCATTTTTCAGGGTTATTTACTCATCATCCAGGCGTGATGTATTTTACATTCTTTCATTTCCTCTTTAATTTATGCACCTGGCCAGAATAAATTATTAGCAGTGGTGTTTCTGGGCTCTTAAGTTTCATTATTTGTTTTGCTTTATTTGCCTTTCAAAGAGTCACTTTTAGAGAATCTTATCCCATATTTTCGTACTAGTAGTTTAGATGAAATTATTGGCTGATTTTTGGACAAATTTTGAGAAATCAATGAAAAAGGATATGTAATTTGTGGTTGACTTTTGAATGAAAAAACATAGGAGTTGAATAGCTTATAAGGTTGAAGATGGGACAAAATTAAAAAAAAATAGACATGTGCTGTCAATGTGACCATTTAACACTCATTTGACGATCATGAGTTAAGTTGATGGATGGAGAAAATTAGATGACCAATTAGGAAGGAAAAATAGTTTAGGAGGGTAAGTTGATATTGAGGCAAAGTGCATGAGTTCTTATGATATTAACCTTAATTTTAAACTCATAATTAAATGTACAAAATCACATGAAGAAATTTTTAACCATTTTATGTACATTATCATTTTTAAAGAGGTTTTCTCCTCCTCATTATTATTATTTAAAATACAAGAAGATAAACTATAATAAATTAGTAGTCTCAAATTAACTCATCATTTCTTTAGCTCATTAGCTTAGGTAGTATGTATTACAACACTATCTTAAAATTTAATTAAAAAATTAATATTAAGCACATTAAGCGAATCTCATTTTTTATAAATTTTTAGCTTTACTCTACTTGGCTCAAATACTTTTTCGTGATAGTGTACATTATTATATATTTTTATGTGGATAAAATTTGTAAATGAATAAAAGCATCATGGGTCAAAAAAATGTATCGCACGTGATTCTTAACTATTAGAAAGAAAAAGAGACAGAAAGTCAGAGTGAAAAGAGACTAATGAAGAACTTTTAGTATTCTTCCACTTATCATATTTTTTTCGTATTTTAAAAGCTCATATGTTTTGTTTATGGAAAATATGAATACAATAATTTGTTATATATTTTAAGAGAAATTATAAAAAATAGTTTCATGAGTTTCATCAAATTTTTGGTCAAATAATTTATTGTTGCACTAACGCTAAGGGGCATTTGTTACGGGTTAAATAAGAATACTGAGAAAGTTAAATTGATGAGTAAGTTAAATGGTAAAGTTAGATGACAATATTTTAAGATAACCATGTTCGGTAACAAAAAGTTAGTAGGAACGTGAGATTAACTTGTTTAGTACTATATTGAAGTGCGCCAAGTTCTGAAAAAAGTTGTATAAAGAATATAAGAATAATTATCTTAAAAAAAGAATATAAGAATACTTAAATTATTGTGAAGTAAACATGTTAACTATTTAAACTTTTTAACTACACACTAATAAATCAATCATTTTGTTAACGTTACAATGGTAAAAACAAATTCACTATTATCTTTAATATATCAAAAGATAAAATAAATGTTTACTTACAATATACAAATATTTTTTTCTGAGAAAATTACCAAGAGACTTTTCACTGGAAATGGCCAAAGAGCCAATGAACCACTCAAGTTAGTACATAATGATGTCTGTAGACCGATTAATGTACAAGCTAGAGGTGAGTATGAGTATTTATCACTTTTATCGATGATTACTCAAGATATGTTTGTACTTACCTAATGTACAGAAAATCTGTAATTTTTGGAAAGTTCAAAGATTTCGAAGCTGAAGTTGAAAAGAAATTAGGTAAATCGTTGAAAGCCCTTCAATTAGATCGAGGTGGTGAATACTTAGATTTAGAATTAAAGGATTACTTGTTGGAGTATGGAATCCTATCCCAACTCACAGTACCTGAAAAGCCACAACAAAATGGTGTTTCAGAACAGAGAAACTAAACTTTATTGGATATGGTTAGGTCGATGTTAAGCTACTCATCAGAACGAAAAAGGAAATGTCTTCATAACAGGAAAATCTGAAGAACGGAAAAAGAAATATCTTCAGAACGGGAAGTCTAGAGAATGGAAAAGGAAACGTCTTCTGAATGGGAAAGTCTTAAAAACAACAAAGAAAAGAAGTTGAGAAAAGAACTTCAGAACAGAAAAGAAAAGAAGCTGAGAAAAGAACTTCAGAACAGAAAAGAAAAGAAGCTGATGGAAGACCTTTAGCTGAGTAAAGAAACGCTGAGAAAATAAGAGTTGAGTAAAAAAGGGTTATGACAATTTTCATGAAGACTGCTCAGGAAAGCAAATTATGTAGAACGATCAACTTAAAAAATTAAACTGTATTTATTAGAAACCAACTATACTGCGAATCTTATATCATCAGGAAGATGCAGAAGTCTACTTATTGAAGAAATTTATGGAATTCAATTTGAAGTTCTCAATCAAAACTCGTAACGCCATAACGTGCAGGATGTCAACTCTCTTTCTTCTTCGACAATGAAACTAAGGGCGTAAGTCCTTGAGAGGGGCGGTTCATAAGTCCTACTCTCAGAAGGAACAAGAAAATCGCAAACGGACCTCTGATCTCAAAAAGCTCAAGTTCATGAAGATTTGTTCTCTACAGACGACATTTTCTAAAGAAATTGCAAACGAGCCACTGATCTTAAAAAACTCAGGTCCATGAAGATTTGTTGTCTACGGACGACATTTTCTTAAGAAATTGGAAACGGGCCCCTGAGCTTAAAAAGCTCAAGTCCATGAAAATTTGTTGTCTACGGACGACGTTTCAAATGGGTTTTTTAGCTTAAAAAGCTCAAGTCTATGAAGATTTGTTGTCTACGGATGATGTTTTCGAAAGAAATTGAAAACGGGCCCATGAGCTTAAAAAACTCAAGTCCATGAAGATTTGTTGTCTACGGATGACGTTTTCTAGAGAAATTGCAAACGGGCCTCTAAGTTTAAAAAGCTCAAGTCCATGAAGATTTGTTGTCTACGGACGACGTTTTCTAAAGAAATTAGAGATGGGCCCCTGAGCTTAAAAAGCTCAAGTCCATGAAGATTTGTTCTCTGAGAACGATGTTTTCTAAAGAAATTGAAAATGGATCTCTGAGTTTATAAAAAACTTAAGTCCATAAAGACTGGTATCTGCATACATCATCTTCTTAAAAGAACGGGAATAGAAGAACGTAACGACGGAATAAGAAAGGACAAATCATTACATATCAATAAGTGAAATTTATTGAGTGTAATGGGGGTAAATGAACAGGAAAAAAACCACCCAGGACATATGTACAGAAAGAACACTAAAGCGGGAGACCTTGTCAGAACTACAGAGAACACTGAAATGGGAGACATTGTCAGAATGATAAAGAATGCTGAAGCGGGAGACCTCGTCAGAACGGTAAAAAGCACTGAAAGAGAGACCTCGTAAGAACGACAAAGAACGCTGAAACGGGATACCTCGTCAGAAGGGGGAACAATCGCTTCCGGAACGAATGACTATCGCTTCTGGAACGTGAGGACAATCGCTCTGGAACGGGATGACTATCACTTCTGGAATAGATGACTATCGCTTATGGGACGGGTGAGTATCACTTCTGGAACGGGGGACCATCACTCCCAGAAATGGGAAAGAGCAACAAAATGAGAATCAACATCTCGAGAACGGGAGATCATCGCTTCCAAAATGAGAACTGACATTTCGAGAACGAAGAGTCATTACCTCCTGGACAGGACAGAACATCAAAATGAAAAGGAGGGTTTGGACTGGCAGTTAAGTGGTTGTGATTGATTGGCCCGAAACCACGAGGAACCACCAAATGGCTATGACTGATTGAGTTGCTGAGAACAAAACAGCTTAAACGAATGAGCAGAGTAAATGAGCCCACGCCTGAAAGCAATTCCACCAGCCGAAAGCATAGGGGATCTGATCATCTCCCTTTTATTATTATTACTATTGTAAGGCCTATAAGTACAGACACATGTAAAAAGAAAATAGGAGGCTAAAAAGAGACCTAAGCAAACATTAACTAAAGGTATTGCCCATCCTTTCTCCTCTCATCAACAAGTGTGTAAAATCTTTTACACTTGTGAATAAGAACAATCTTCCCGTGATTTTTCTTTCCTTTATGGGTTTTCCACGTAAATGATAATGTCTTTATTCTCTCTTTATCTCTTCAAATTATGATCTTTATTATTTGTTTGTAGAAGGTTCTCCATACCGAAAAAAATCATTTACAACTACCACTCCCATTTTTGGGATATGCATTACACACGACAACATACATTTTGAATGTAGTGCCTTCTAAGTCTGTAATTAAGACACCTTTAAAGTTATGGAATGGCTTCAAACCCAGTTTGCGTCATTTTCGTATATGGGGGTGTCCAACTCACATTCTTAGACCCAACACTAAATAGTTAGACTCAAGGTATGAAGTATGTATATTCGTTTGTTATACTCCAGAGATTAGAAGTGGGTACTTTTATAGTCACAATGATCAAAAGATGTTTGTATAAAAAATGCTACATTCCTTGAACACGGTTATATGAAAAACTACAAACCTCAGAGCAAAGTAGTTTTTGAGGAATTAGGGTCTGAAAAGATCAGACCACCTCCATTATCAACTGATAAATGACAAATCACTGAAACCGCGGTTTGTTAAAGAAACCTCGATGCAATGTCGTAGTAGGAGGGTTGTAAGACAACATATTCGCTATGAACTAAAGGCATATGTCCTAGTGTCTGACACTGATAAGGACGATCCATTATCTTATGAAGAAGCTATGGATGATCCTAAAAATGAGAAATGACAAGATGCCATGAATCAGGAAATGGAATCGATGTATTCCAATTCCGTCCGAGAACTTGTAGATCCATCTGAAGATGTCAGGCTCATTGGATGTAAATGGATCTTCAAGAAAAAAGAGATGCAGATGAGAAAGTAGAAACTTTTAAGACACGACTGGTAGCCAAGGGCTATACACAAAGGGAATGAGTCAATTATGAAGAGACATTCTCCCTTGTTGCCATGCTAAAATCCATTCGCATCCTTTTGTCCATTGTCGCTAGTTTGGACTATGAAAGATGGCAAATGGACGTCAAGATGTCTTTTTTGAAGTACTCTATTAAAGAAATAATCTATATGATTCAATTAGAAGAGTTCGTGAAAATGGGGCAAGATAAGAAAATATGCAAGTGCTTAAGTTTATTTATGGATTAAAACAAACATCTAGATCTTGGAATCTGACATTTAATGAGATTATTAAATCATGTCTTCGAGCAAAATGTTGACGAAGCTTATGTTAATAAATATATCAAAAACAAGATAATGATTTTATTGGAAATGATGTAGAAACTTTATCAAAGATAGAGAAGTGGTTGGCTGAAAAATTTCAAATGAAAGATTTGGGAGAATCGAGCTATGTTCTAGGCATCCAAATCCTAAGGGATAGAAAGAACAAGCTCTGGACACTTTTTCAGGCATCCTATATTGATAAGGTGGTGGATCGATTCTCTATGGAGAATTCCAAGAAAGGTCAACTACTGACCAGACATGGAATTGTCCTCTCCAAGGAGTAATGTCCTTAGACACCTTAGGAGGAAGATGATATGTGAAAGGTTCCCTATGCTTGAGCTGTTGGTACTCTCATGTATGTCATGTTATGTACGAGGCCCGGCATCTGTTATGTAGTGAAAATTGTCAGTCGTTATCAATCAAATCCTAGATTAGGACATTGGATGGCAGTAAAGCGCATTCTCAAGTATCTTAGGAGAACGAGAAACTATATGTTTATTTATTCAGGAGGAGACATGAATCATATTGGATATACTAATTAGGAATCGGATAAGGATAGTCGAAAGTCGACGTTTGGTTCATAGGCCGAGGTGATCTAATTGTTATGAAGATAGTGTTGGATTAGAATTTGACTCTCACTATTATGGAGATAACGTGGGACCAGAACCTGGCTGACTCATTTATCAAGACACTTCCTACTGAGTTTTTGAGGGTCACGTGCATAACATTGAGTTGAGAGAGATGCCACATTTACTTTAGGGCAAGTGGAAGATTGTTGAAGGTTATGCCCTCGAAGCATTTGTATAAACATTTTAATATGAAATTTAATAAAATTATATTTTTCTTATAATTGTTCTTTTAAATTATTGTTGAATAATTTATATAAATATCTGAAATTTCAATATTCATTAGTGAGACTATGATCTTGTATTACTACGAGAGGATTAAGATCATAGATAATGAATAAAATTGTCAACAACATATTAAAGTATGAAATCTTTAATGATATTTGCTAGTACGGTTCACTAAGCATTATGAATGCATACGATCTAGATCCGAATCATTGATGTGGATAGACATTTTAGTGAATGTACTTTATATAATAAGATTAGATACGACAAACCGATATGAATTAATATCTTTATAAACATACCATTTATCATAAAGATTTAATTCATATCAATCTGATGATCATATGTAGATCAGTCTGAATCATGAGTAATCATGAACTCCTATACATGTCTACTGGATCTTTTGACTCACCCGTTAATGTTTGTTTGTAAACAAGTTAACGACTTTTATTTTGGAGAATCAGTGATATAGATGACTAAGAACATGATCTTGCAAGATTTGAAATCCAAGCTTTCCTAACGGATCGTATATTGGTTCTCTTAAGTGTTAATCCTGGAACTGAATGATTATTGAGCTCAAATTTATAATATGATTATAAATTAGTCATTCGTTGTCAATCAATGGAACTTAATAATCAATAAGTAATTAGAAATGTAAAATGGTAATTTTAACCAGCTCTAATTTACGAACCAATAATTGAAGGACATAACTACGTGGAATGATTATATCAATGGACTACCCGAGAATAGTCTGTAAATACATTCTATAATCTCTAAGAGTGCAATTTCATATTTATAGTGGAGTAATAATCAAATTAATAAATAAGATTATTTAATTAAAAAATTAAATTAATAATCTGATTTATTAGAGTTTAAGATTATAGGTCCATGGTATCCAAGTCACCTCTGTAGGGCGTGAATATTTCAGGACATGAGAAAACGACTGACTTATAAAATGAATTTTTATTCTCGGGCAAGTACGTAATTATGAGATAATTATGCGTGCTTAATTGATTAAGAATTAATTAATTAAATTATTTATATATAAATTTCAGAAATTATACACACACACACACACACACATATATATATAATTATATCGATTAATTTTCTAATTATCGATAAGTGAGACATGATATCTAATTTGTGAAATTATTATTAGATAATAATTTGAATCAACTAAATCTATTATTTGTAAACTAACAAATAAGTTAGTTGATAAGGATAATCAGATATGTTAATTTTGAATTAACTAATATTTAGATATTTATTTGATTAAAATAAATATTTAATTCACAGTAATTGCCATGTATCAATCATTGATTGAGAATCAGAGATTAACATGAACTACTGTAGTGTCGTGACACACAGTGCTGTGAGACACTGTGATGGATTACGGCAATTACAGTGCCATGTGGCACTACAGTGTACAAAATTGTAGTGGGTCCTATTGCAATGGTAATTTTGAAATTAAATATTATTTTCAGTTTATCTCTAAAGATCTGATATGCCATTATCTAGAAAATATATAAATATTATTATTGGTCTCAGTGTTGATAGAGAGTGACAAACACAATTGCTATTAGAGTGAATTTTCTATGTGATTAAAAAGTTAATAAAAAAGCTCTGTGAGAATAATCATCATATTCTCTCAGAGGATTGCCTCACAAAAACGAATAATTCTCAGTAAATCTTTAGATCTCAAGTGTTGAGTATATCTAGAGCTAGCAAAAATGTCTTTGATTATTCTACGTGCTCACACACGTCCTAGACGCGTTTGATGATTAATTTGGAAGATCTTAGTGCGGAACTCGAAGTCCGTTGTTCGTGAGAACGCATGATCGCTAGTTTGCGATGATACTTGATATAAACTACAAGAGGTATATGTTTGCTATCCATGTATGTCTTAGATTTAATATATAAATATATAATGGATCCTGATTAAAAAGAGTTATATAATAAAAGTTTTTACTTTGGAAACCATTGTGTCGAGCTTGTTTTTGTTTTATCGAAAAATATACGATTAATATTAATAAATTTTTAAAAGGCACATTGCCTCCACCGCGTGTGCGCCGCGTTTTCTAACAATATCTTCTCATCTTACATATAAGGTAACTTTGGTGATGTGAAAATGGGGAATGATGGTACCTCTAAGATTACAAGGATTAGAGAAGTGTGTCTAGATACATATATCAGGTGCAAGTTAGTACTCAAGAATGTCAGACACGTTCCAATGATCAGAATGAGCTTGATTTCTACAGGTCGTCTCGATGATGAGGGTTATGACAATTACTTTGGTGAAGGTAAATGAAAGCTCACTAAAGGGTCAATGACAGTAACTAGAGGGAGGAAAAAGCCTACGCTCTACATGAGATTTGCGAAGCTCACCAAGGGTTTGGTGAAAGTAGTGAAGAAGAATATCACTAATGAATTATCCTATAAGAAACAATGTGATCCAACTGAGAAGAAATTTGTCAAAAGCCGAGATGAGAAATTCCTCGATGAACAGACTATTGCAGGTTGTAGGATAGATGAAAAGCCTCCGCCTGATGAAATTGAGTTAAATCCAGTTCCTACATCTCCAAGGAACGGTGTTGGTAGAGACATTGATGGTGATCGTGCTGATAAAAGTGTTATTGATAAGCCGGCAACACATGAGGCTCAGTTAGTTTTAGTGCCACCAACTGATGTGATTATCCAACTATAAAGGTCTAGCAGAGAGTGACAATCATCTACTAGATGTTCTCGAGGTGGTGAAGTAATTTCTACTGATGTGGGAGATTTAGAGAATTACAAAATAACTGTGACAGATACCCCTCAAAGAAAGTGGGTAAGAGTCATGCAGAAAGGGATGAAAACTTTGCATGAGAGCCACACTGGAAAATAGGTGAAGTTGTTAACGAATATCTTACCTAAGAAGACGTATGAGCCATATCGAGAGATAGCGGGTAAGATGGACTCCTCCATATAGTCGGGAGAGGGAGTTTGTTGGGTATCACTCCTATTTGGAGAAAGTAAGCTTAAAGGCCAAGTTGGAGTTATAAGCCTAATGGGCTTATATGTTGTTGGACGCCTAACGAGGTGTGAAGTGTGCATCTATTAATTAAAAAATCCAATTATAATTAAATAGGTCTAAATTAGATGCAATTGGAAGAGAATTAAGAAACTACTCTTTGTGTGAGCCGCCGACTAAGGTGAAGTTCTATTTGATAACCGCAAGCACTTCTACGGTGTTTTATGAAGAAAGAAAAATTGATGAACCACCGTACATGAGGGGAGAGAGACAACGACGGTGGTAATTTGAGGGTGTATTCATGGTCATCTTCAATGATTTGGTATTCAGTCCGTTATTTCTACAGTTAATTTTAAGACCCCTGCACTAGTGAAATTATTCTAATTTATTGTGTATTCACCGTTAACGGCGATGAATATTAATTTTTTGATTGGTATAAGCCTCTAGTTTTATTTAGAGAAAAAATTTGGTGTATCTCATTATTTATTATAGTAGAAGAATTATTCGAAATTTGTCCCGTGATTTTTTCCTTCACTATGAAGGGTTTCCTACGTTAAATTCGGTGTTCATTTTTTTCTTATTAATTTTTTCTTATTATTTCTGCTTAGTAATTTACTCTGATATTGATAATTGGTAATTGATTGCGTAATATTGAACTGTAGTGGGTAGGGATTTTGAGCAAAAATCCCAACATATCATTCATTCTAATTAACGTACATATTTTAATATTTTGGGACGGGTTTGCGGGTGGACCTTTCGGGACAAGATTAGGCGAGATGAAAATCCCAGCCCATCTAAAAAATCAAGTCCCAATCACGACTCGAACGGATTCGAGACGGGAAAACAAATTCTAGATCAGGACGGGTTTCATCCCTTCAGGACCAAAACAGGACCGGTCAGAATTAAAAGATCAAGATTTTTTATGACTCTTAGACAAGGCTTTGGTCTTGAAGAAATTAAAATACTCAAATTAAGTACGGAGAAACTCAAACAAATAATAATGTTTTTATGTGAATTTAGAAAAATAAAAGATATTTTGAAAAATATGTAGATGTGTTGGTAAGATGGATAAGTGAGTTGAGAAAGTTATGTGGTAAAATAGATTTTTATGGAAAAATGGTAGGTGATATAATGTGGTATTGTTGTTTACATAGGTTAAATAACTTTTATCATATAAAATAATTATACTTAAAACAAACATAAGAAAATGTTGAAAGATATGTTTACTATGTAGATAGCTGCAAAAAATGACCCATAAATCATTTTGTGTCTATGCCCTATTTTTTTAAAACACAAACCAAACTAAAATCATATCATTGAAAATGAGGTCCAAAATGAGGGAGGGTTAAAACCATACAAAAATTTATGTTCAAGACTCAAGATAAACGATCAAACTATCAAATTACAAAGCCTTCATAATGAACAGGAAAAGCAAAGAGGGAAGAGTAAAATGAAGATCCTTGACACATGAAAAGCAAAGACCATTGTGTCTAGTAAGGGGAAGACCTATGATGTTACAAGAGTCATTAGCTTATAAAAAAATCATAAGATGATGTATTAACTAATACATAAACATTTTTTTTTTCAAATCACATTTTTTGAGTAAAATGCTCGACTCATAACTTAATGTTTGTTAACTAAGCAGAAAATGCTGCATTCTTATATATCAAGTGTTGATTAGGTCATAAGTTGTTTAAGAAGAGATTATCTTTTATCTTTTGTGGGTAACAAGTGCACCTGATGGCTAGTTGGTCATTACGTTTTTGCCCCTGAAACTTCTTCTCCAAGAAAATGAATATTTAATAAAAAGAAAAGGAAAAAGAAAATTAATCCGAAAATAGAGACTATAAGAAAAGGAGAGAGACACAGCTACAAGTACTACTATGCGATTATCAAACCTTAGCGACGTGGCACCGTATAAACCACATGATCTCTAAACCACATTTCTCATAACATAACAAGTTCACAATGTTATCAAATAACATCCGGTGAGAAGATAAATTGATTTCTATATTGTGTATTTTAAGATCGTGAGCTTTTTTTTTTACAAGAATTAAAATCGTGAGTTTGAGTGATGAAGTTTGATCAAATCCAAAGGCTCAGGTTTGGAGGTAAGATATTAAGTAGAGAGCTTGCCGTATATTGGATTTTTTTATTTATGTATAAATCTAGAACCTTCGATCTCTATCGCTCTGGCCTAGAACAATCTTCCAAAAGCCCATTTCCGCTTCTCTCTAAGACCGATTTTCCTTCCCTTTCTTATACCCTAAAACCCTGCTAAACCCCCTTCTTGCTTTCTTCTTCCCTTTTGATTTCCTTCCACGTATTGTTTCGGCCATGGCCACCGCCCTGCTGCTCCGTTCTCTACGACGTCGAGACGTCGCCACCTATCCCCTCTCTGCTTATCGTTCCGTACGTCTTCATTTCATTTCTCGTAGTAACTGTTCTGTAATTGCGGCTTGTGATCTGTTTCGGTTGATCTTTATTGAAGTTTTGTTTGTTGTGTTTCCTTATGATTCTTTTGGTTATTGAGAAATTCAATTTTCAGTGTCGAATTTGCTTTAGTTTTATTTCCTGTTATGTAATTGAGAGTTCATTTAGAGGGCGTGATAAGCTGTTAGTCACTGTGGGAGAATGAAAATTATTCATGGTGGTGGCTGTTCTGCTTTTTTTTTTTGCATGTGAGCTGGTTAAGGCATTGAATTGGCGTTTTTGTTATTGTCCTTCTCGATTGTATATGCCCTCAGTGAAGTGTTGTTCTTGTTTCTGGGGGATTGTTTAAAAAATAATTTATGGTAGTTTTGACTTGTGGGTAATCGTTTTTGTGGTTTCCATGTATAGATTACACGAAAGTTGGAATTGTCCAATAGACAATTTAATTAAAAGACTGTAATTTAATGGTAGTTGAGATAAACGCATTGGTGGTTCTTACGAGAATATTGTGGTTTAACTTCACTGGTATAATATGATCCTATTACGTTGCTCTGGCCTCTGGGCTTGTGCTTATACTACTCAGCAGATTGCAGGACTTGTTTATGTATGTGTATGACGCGTTCTTACCATTCGTCATCCCCCACTTCAATTGGTACCCTTTTATTACGATAGTAATTTTTACCAGAATATGTATTCTATCAAATGCTTCTGCGTAGCAGGTGGAATGCAAAATGTTTTACGAAAAGTAGCGAGCATAATTCTTTTGATTGACTGAGTATGGTAAGTGTGTTATATGCGTGGGTTTCTTATGTAGTGGAAGATATCTCTGAGGTTAAATAAGTGTTACACTCACAAATACTATGTTGAGTTGACAATACATCATAATCATTGGACGAAGGTTTATATTGGCTAATATTGTAATTGTGTAATATGTTTTCAGCTTACTACCAATCTGAAGTCATCATGCAATACTTCCCATCTTGGTAAAAAATGGGCTGGTTTGACAAGACCATTCAGGTAGCATGGATCTAACTTTTTCAGAACTGTATTCTTGTATTGTATCTGACTGTGAGATTATTATTAACTTTTGTTCCCGTCTCTACGATGCAGTTCAAAAACCGCGGGCAACGATGTAATTGGTATTGATTTGGGTACTACCAATTCTTGTGTTTCCGTCATGGAGGGAAAGGTGATTCTCTTTTATATTCTCTTCCTTTTTTTTAGTTTTGTTATGTTTTCTTGACTTTGTACCACAAATCACCTGTAGAATCCAAAAGTCATCGAGAATTCTGAAGGAGCTCGGACCACACCATCAGTTGTTGCCTTTAACCAGAAAGGAGAGTTACTTGTCGGAACTCCAGCAAAGCGTCAGGCGGTGACCAACCCAACCAACACAGTTTTTGGAACCAAACGTCTTATTGGTAGACGCTTTGATGATCCTCAAACCCAAAAGGAAATGAAAATGGTTCCTTATAAAATTGTTAAGGCTCCTAATGGAGATGCTTGGGTTGAAGTAAATGGACAGCAGTATTCACCAAGCCAAATAGGAGCATTTATTCTGACCAAGATGAAGGAAACTGCTGAGGCTTACTTAGGGAAGTCGGTTTCAAAGGCTGTGATTACTGTTCCTGCTTATTTTAATGATGCTCAAAGACAAGCGACGAAGGATGCTGGTAGAATTGCGGGTCTTGATGTGATGAGAATTATCAACGAGCCAACTGCTGCTGCACTTTCTTACGGAATGAACAATAAGGAGGGTCTCATAGCAGTTTTTGATCTTGGGGGTGGAACTTTTGATGTTTCGATCTTGGAGATATCAAATGGTGTTTTTGAGGTAATAATAGTTCTGCTGTTTCCGATAATTTTTTATCTGTAATTTTCACCACATTCTTTTTTTTCTGTCATCAAGAACTCTTTTTCTAACCACTTATCTTTGTTTAGGTTAAAGCCACAAATGGTGATACATTCTTGGGCGGGGAAGATTTTGACAATGCTTTGTTGGAGTTCTTGGTGAGCGAGTTCAAGAGAACTGAAGGTATTGACCTTTCAAAGGACAGACTTGCTTTGCAGAGGCTAAGGGAAGCTGCTGAGAAGGCAAAGATAGAACTGTCATCAACATCCCAAACAGAAATCAATCTGCCCTTCATTACAGCCGATGCATCTGGTGCAAAGCATCTAAATATTACACTAACTAGATCTAAATTTGAAAGTCTGGTTAATCACTTGATTGAGAGAACTAAGGCTCCGTGTAAGAATTGTCTGAAGGATGCCAACATATCTACCAAGGAAGTGGATGAAGTTCTTCTGGTTGGAGGGATGACTCGTGTTCCCAAAGTACAAGAAGTAGTTACAGAGATATTTGGAAAGAGCCCAAGCAAAGGAGTAAATCCTGACGAAGCAGTTGCTATGGGAGCTGCTATCCAGGGTGGCATTCTTCGTGGTGATGTCAAAGAATTGCTTCTCCTAGATGTTACGCCATTATCTCTTGGTATCGAGACACTTGGTGGTATCTTCACAAGGTTGATTAACCGTAATACAACTATACCCACGAAGAAAAGTCAGGTCAGTGTTAAAGCTGATATTCAGTTCCTTCCTTGGTCTGGTACACAAACACAACACTTCTAGAGCGTCTATTGCCAAATGTTGATTTCAGCTCTATCAATTCATACTAATTAATGAAAAAGAGAGAGCAGGATTCCTGATAATAAGCTTTCGATGGTTGAGCCTACTTCTCTCCAAAGTAGAACACGTTTTAGCAATTGTCTTTGTTACAGATGGTGTATCACTGGATTCTGATTGGATGTTCCTTTTGATGTTGCAGGTTTTCTCTACAGCAGCTGACAATCAAACGCAGGTTGGTATTAAGGTACTGCAAGGTGAGCGTGAAATGGCTTCCGACAACAAGATATTGGGAGAATTTGAGCTTGTCGGTATTCCTCCAGCTCCTAGAGGAATGCCACAGATTGAAGTCACATTTGACATTGATGCCAATGGCATTGTGACTGTCTCTGCAAAAGACAAGGCTACCTCAAAAGAGCAACAGATAACTATCCGATCATCTGGAGGGCTTTCGGAAGATGAAATCGAGAAAATGGTCAAGGAAGCCGAGTTACATGCCCAGAGGGACCAAGAAAGAAAAGCTCTCATTGATATCAGAAACAGTGCAGACACAACCATATACAGTATAGAAAAGAGCTTAGGTGAATATCGGGATAAGATTCCCAATGAGGTTGCGAAAGAGATAGAAGATGCCTTAGCAGACTTGAGGAAGGCAATGGCAGCAGACAACGTAGAAGAAATCAAGTCTAAACTTGACATTGCCAATAAAGCTGTATCAAAGATTGGGCAGCACATGGCAGGTGGTTCAGGTGGTGGTGGTTCTTCATCGGGAGGTTCTCAGGGTGGTGGTGACCAGGCTCCTGAGGCAGAATATGAAGAAGTGAAGAAATGAGGCTGAAGCCATTTACTGTTTGTATTTTTCATCTTTCTAGTGTTAAAATAATTATCAAGAACAAAACAACATATCTTGCGGGTTCTTTTTGTATCTAAAATGTTGGGAGGTTGAATGTATTAGGAAAAAAGCTCCAAAAGTCTATTTGGTCTGATGCTGTTTTTTAATTACGCATTGAAATTCTTTTTTGCAGTAGTGATTCTATATCTAATTCTAGAAGCCTGATGACAGTTTGATGTTGGGACTGATTTAGATATAGGGAAAATTTTATTTTATGAATAAGAAAAAATAAACCGGGATTGGGTCTTGGTTCTTCTCTATATTTGCAATCCTACAAATGTTTGATTCTTTTGGGAATGTTATGTTTTTTACTTTCTTATTTAATAAGAAAATTTAATTTTTCAGTTTAAATGGTAAAAATAATTAGAAATTTATTTTTTTTATAAAAATGATCGAAAATGATTAAAGAAAATATTTATTTTTTTAAAAAAAGTTTTTCTTTATAATTCAAATTTAAAAGTTGATTATTTTTACAGATTTGTTATATTTTTTGAATTAACTGGTGATTCTTTGGGCTAAGCAATGGCCGTATTGATGATTCACTCGTGCTAATAAGGAAGACTGAACAGCTCTTTCTTCTCAGCAATTTTCCAGCTCAGGTGGAGAGCCTTTAGACGTGGCCGAATGACTTTTATTATGCATATGGGACTTGAAAAATAGTACTTTGATTTACTGATAATATTTGCACGCCAAGGAACAGTAATGTTGAAAATACAATTATTAGAAAAAGGAACATAATATTTATGGTTCTACTCAATTACCATGTGGGCACATGCAATTATAATGTACCAGTTGTACATTCTACAGTAAGTTAGACTTAGTAAAATAATTACTAATTATTAAAAAACACTAATTCATACAAAAAAAAGCTAGAAACCAATAATAATTCAAGCTTAGTCAAACAAAGCAAGCAATATTTCCCACACTAACCCACATAGCAAGATTGACACCACGCTAATATGTATTTCAATATATGTCATGGAATAGAGACAGGTCCAAGATAAGAAAGTGACACAACCTTATACTTGGAATTCAAAGATAATAGGTAGTGGGGCTATCATTGGTGTTTTATTCCCCAGAAAATTGTACACGTATCTTATGTTTTTAATAAGAAAATAGTTAATTCCGCTACTCAACAAACAACATTAAATCTATCAAACTACTACATCTACGTTCGGGTCGAAATTTATAAGTTCATGAAACAGACAGTAGGATTTGAACGTTAAAAATTGGCAAAAAAAATCAAGTATTTTACTACTTGAACACACATTCAGGGACATTGTACACCTGTCTTCGAGGAATTAGAAGCTGCTAGTTCACATAGTGGGTGTCTTTTTCGCATCTTATGTTAAATTTTAATTTTTGGGCAAGAAGAAGGAATAGTATAGCTAACTAAACCTCCACAAATGTCAAACATAGACCATAAATGTCAAACACAGACCCCAGTGGAAGAAAGAAGGATGAATCAAAATGAAACATGTCCAACTTCAATTGCTTGCTTGTTTGTTTTTTAGTTTGATGTTCGGTGCATTTTTTTCCGAACGACTTCTTTTCTTTCTTTCTTTTTTCAAAAAATCTTTTGTTTATTCTTGGTATTTGAGAATATAATTATTTTCAATACTCCTTAGATTATGATTTGTTTTTTTAGAGGATGACACTAATCACTCCAAATTGGGCATTAAAGTCCTTTGAAAGATTTACCTTACTATCACAACTGTATATAAGTTAATACTCTTTTATCTATCTCTAGTAACAGAATAAGATGAATTGCCACAATATTCAAACGCATATCATTACCATGGAATTATGTGTTTAGGTTATAATATTCTTAATCTTAAAAATGATAACTATTTGCTATCCAATGAGAATGAGAGAATCTACATTTACGGTGTGAGAATAAATGATTTTTAAAATAAGATTGTATGAATATAATTGTGAGAAAGTAAATATTCCAAAAGGTAAGATTTAATTTTTTGTGAAATAAAAAAATATTTTTCATGGAATATGCAAGAAAATGATATAAATGAAAGAAAAAATTGCTTGAGGATACGACATCAAGATACCCTTCAATTCTGAAGGTTATCAAAATATTTTCAAATGGTGTTATCTTCACATTTCACGTATTCAAAACTTCTCACATTCTCATACCAAATAAAAGCATTTCTCACTTTCCTTCACATTCAAGATATTTGAGCATATGTACCATCATATCAAACACACCAAATCTTATTTTTATACAAGAGATGTCTTATTTTTATACAAAAGATGTTACCACTGAATTTTGTCTTAACATCAATTGAAATTATTGAGTAGTGAAAACTTTTTGTAGACTACAGAAAGTTAATAGATTTTTTTCTACATCAATTCATTATTCACCCTTGAGGAATGATGACTCCAAAAGCCTCACGATATTTCACCTTAAAATTTGTCATTTCCGAGTCACAAAACTCACCACCCAACAAGATGAAAGAAACTAAGATGTGATGAATCTTTTTCTAAATGATGTAATTTTGAATTGATACACATTCTATAACTTTTTTAATAGGAGTGCTTTGAGCCAAAATCTAGATTTGTAAAGCTAAAAAAATAGAGTAATTTTATATCAGTAAGTGTTAAGTGATTATGTGATATGATAATCATTATAAGTCAATTTATTAAATTATTTTAAGTAATCATAAAACAACAAAGCTATAATTAATAATTATGACATCACTTAATCACTTACTTGATCAGTCTAAAATTATCTAAAAAAAATATTATAACATCATAATATTCATCTTTATTAATTTTTTATGACTTGACAGTGTTTAAGGTCCTATATTAAACATATAATAAGAAAAATATTTTTTTTCGTATGTCGTTGATGTTTGCTCTCTTGTCACGTACATATCATGTCCTAATAGCATCACGTACATGCCATGTCATAATAGTATTGGATATTATAGTACTACATAGCAACATTAAAAAAACCATCACAACTTGTAATAGCACAAATTTCGGATTATAAATAATATTAAGCAACTTATATCTAAGATTTATTGAAAAATATAAATATTCTCGTGAATAAGATATAATCATTTTTAGGATACAATGTTAGTCAAATCCTCTGTCCACACAAACTTATTCTGTACATTTAAATACAAAATAGTCAGTTTGTCCATATGTAGAGGAATTAAAACAGATTAAAATTTGTTAGAATTTGCAAATGGAGAGACTGAAAAATTTTGTTGAATACCTGAGACAATATTTCTACTAAACAGAATTTGAAATAATTATTAAATTATTGATTAAATTTAAAGTAATTAGATGATGCATTAATTATTTATAAACTGATATTTTATAATTCAATACAATTTCTTTAATGAATTAAACTATGAATAAATTAACATATTATTTATTCACTTAAGACTTAATTAATTGAGTTAATAACTCGATGGATATATTCTAAACTGATAAACTTCTTGAAAATGAAGTTCATCTCTCTTCGTTTGTTTTTCTTACTGGAAATCACTCACAGGTCCAACAAAATTCATTTGAAAAGCACCATTATAATTATTTATTTGATTAAATTTCTTCTAATTTTTGGTTAAAACCTCATTTAATGCACCAAAACAATTAGCAGAAATATAAATTCAGAAATTAGGATGATGAACTGAACAGAGAATTCTTAGTATTTATACAAAACTAAGATTATTACTAACGCAAAACTTTTATAAAATAAACACAAACAAGGGTACATGATTAATTAACTCAGTATCTTAATTATAAACCAAATTTACTATATTCAACATACTCACACTGAACCTTGGGAAACCTTTGCAACAAGCTTCCCATCCTGCCCCACCACACCACCAGCTCTCATCTCAGCACTCACAGCCACCGGAACCCCCTGATAAGGCTGCTGTGTCGGCGGCGCCATACCTCCGGTCGCTGTATAGTACACCTGCCTCCCGGTGGCGCTGTCATATGCCACATGTGTATATGAACCTGAATCTGCCATCATCCCGCCGCCGCCACTCGGACGCCCGATGCTGATCCCATCAGTGTAAGCCGCGACCTTAGGCTGCTGCGACGGCAGATTCTGTGGTGGAGCGGCTGATAGGTATGGCTGCCCTGGAGATTGCACAACATTGTACATAGGCTGCTCACGGTAAACATCAGAAGCCATTCGCTGCATGTTGTAGTAGCCTTGATTGTTCGGGCCGGTCACTTGTCGCACCATAGGTGCCTGTGCGTGATAGACTGTACCAGGAGCTGCGACCATGTAGATTGGTTGTTCTGGTGCTCCCGGTGTGGCCGTCATGGTGGCTTGGAAACCTCCACCTGGAACCTGCTTTTCGTGATAGTATCCTTGCGGAGCTGTCATCGTCGAAGGTACAGTCACCGGAGAAGTTGCCTGATGTACTTTATCCGGCATTTTATGTACGTAATAGTCACCAGCGTAACCTCCTGAGAAGTTATCGTCACTTTTCCTCCTATACATAGCTTGTTCCTGCTCGCCGATCTGAAGCCTCTGCAATTCCTGCAACTGCCTCTGAACATCAATAGGGTGCATGATCGGATCAGAAACGGCGATACGATCTCCAGATCCAGGTCGGACAGAAAATTCAGTTGGCGGAGCCACGTGTTGAGGGGCCTGATCATGCAGTTTTACCGCCAGGGGAGGCGGCGGTTGCGGAATCCCTTTATCCAAACCAAATAGAAAATCAACATTATTCTGAGCTGGAGGCTTCGCGGCCTCTGCGGAATGAGTGGGACCAGAACTTAGAACCTCCACGAAACGCTCCCGATCTGACCTGCTACCATCGGAACCAAAACTCTGATTCGTGTTAACGGAGAAGAGAAAGAGTCTCATGCGCGCAGGCTTAGCCGAAGCACGAAAAAGGCGATCATACTCATGCATCATGTGCTCAAGATCATCATCATTGGTAACGGAAATAAGAGCATCAAGATCTTCACCAGGGAGCTGGTATTTGAAAGTAACGTCGGAGTCGGAGATTGAAGAGAGCTTGCTCAAGATGGAATTAAACTTGATATTTCGGTCGACGGCAAGGATCTTAGTCTCGCCGCCAACATAAGAGAGCTGATTATCGTGGGAACGAGGTTGGATCTTGCCACCATAGCTGCACATGAACTTGACCTTGTAGGATTGGGATTGGGACTGGAGCTGGTCGTCCCATGGAGGAGGATTCTCAAAGTCGATTTCGCGAGAGCGAGGGGAAGAGTCGCCTGACTCAGGATAGGAATTGTAAGAATAATTTTCCATTGGGAAAAGAGAGATTGAAATTGAGGGATTGTTTGGTTCTTATTCCATGGAGAGACAAAATTGATGGGTGTGTTAGGGGATCTTTCAATTTGGGTTTTGGGATCAGGAGAGGGGTTTCAGATATTGGGGGAGAGAGAGAGTCTTACATAGAGTAATAGAGAGAATACGAGGAGTAGGGCCCATGATTTTCAATTGAAATATATTAGCCTCACGGCGTTAAGGACAAAGATGATGACAACATAACGTAACGTTAAATACATTCTCCACATTTGTATATATCATGAGATGAGATAATTAAATGGTAAAAATATTTAAAAAATGATGAAGATATGAACTTTGTATGCTAATCTTTGTGTTAGACAAAGTTGTTCTGTCTAAGCGTGTAATGTATGTGAGAAGAAACCATATAACTGATAGGTCTTTTAAGCTCAATGTAATAGTTGTGACGACAATTATTAATAAGAATAAGAATTCTTTACTTACTTACTTGAGTCTTTTCATTTTTAGCATGGTAGACAGACATGTTAATTAGGATAATTTATATAAATTAGTTAACTTAAGTGATATACCATGCTTCCATATTGCAAACATAAGTGTGCACTCAAGGGGAGCATTACACTCAATATTGAATGATGTCACCTTTTTTACAATGTATCATATAATATAAAATTACACTCCATATTTTATAAAAAATATAAAATATAATATATGTGTGTGTTTGTGTATATTTTGAATATAATTATACATATGCATACACAAAACACACATATTATAGAAAAATTAAAATATAAAATCACACTCTGATAATATTTCATTAGAGTTTTTATATTTTGAACCTATTGTATAATTAATTTTATCTTAATAGTATTAAACACATTAATCAAGCAATCATCCATCTACTGATTTCCTTTCTAATTAGGAAGTCAATTTTATATGAAATTCGTTGCAAAAAATGGCTAGTTGGAGCCGTGGAGGTGGAAGAAGGTTAGAGATTAGGGGATATCTCAAAGATTAATGGGAGAAGAGAGTGATGTGATTGAAATTAGAAACTTTAAGTGAAAAATGTTACAACTGAAAAAAATAATAGGATTAAGATTGATAGAAATTAATGAAAATACTAAACCTTCAAAATTAGTAGGGTGACTCTTAAATTTTAGTAGGGTCAAAAATAAAAAAAAAAGATTAAAAAAAATGTACACTAAGAGTTGGAAAAATAAATTTCAATGTGGGTCAAGTGACCTTAGCGGGGGCCACGTGACTCTGCTCTTGGGGAGACTTGCGTTGGAGCTAAACTTATAAGGTTATCATCCAAACAACTTAAATGAACTTGAAACCTCATAAATTTATTCAAAATGATGTGTGTAATTTAAAATTTATATAAACAAGAGGTTGTAATGAGTATTTTATTACTTTGTCGATGATAGCATAAAATATCGCTATGGATTTTTCATAATAAGCTAACACAAAGCTATAGAGAAATTTATTCTCTATAAGATTGAAGTTGAAAATCAACTCACCAAGATGGTAAGAATGAATAATTGTTTGGAGAATTTTGTTCACAACATGAAATTATACACGCAGTCACAACACCTTATTCACCTCAGCGAAATGGGGTTGTTGAATGTAAAAATTATATCTTAAAAAAAGGATGAATGCAATGTTGATAACTTTTAGGTTGTCTTAGAACATATGGAGATAAGTTAGTTAGCTAATTATGTTTCAAATCAGAAACATCGAAAGAAGGAAGACAAAGTTACGTATGAACTATGAAAAACAAGAAGGTATTTATACAAATTCACAAATGTGGGGTGTCATACCAAAATGGTTGTACCTACACCTAAAAAGGTAATAATATGTTCAAAAATGGTTGATTTCATCTTCATTAGCTATGCAAATAACATTAGTACTTATTAGTTTATTGCGTGTGTGTCCACAATATATGACATACACAAAAACACAATTATGAAATCTAAAAATGCATCATTCTTTGAATATGTATTTTCGTGTAGATTTAAAGAGCAATCGAGGTCGTTTACATGAACATCAAGATTGTGAATGCAATTGTAAATGAGAACAATCATGATTAAGAGAGAAGGAAACTGAGGATAAAACTAGGCATGGCAGAAGATTTAGGACAGAAAAGAAAATTTTGTCAAGTTTTTTTTGCTTATTCGCTTGAAGGTGAACCATAAAACTTTAAAGAAGCTATGAGGTTTTGAAAAGAACCTCTGTGGAAAGAGGTTGTTCAAAGTGATATTGATTTCATATTGTAACATCATACTTGAAAACTAGCTGACATTTATTAGATGTAAGCCACAAAGGTATAAATGGACTTGCAAGAGAGAAATGAAAGCACATGGATCCACTGATAAGTATAAGGTTAGGCATGTAATTAAAGATTACAGACAACGTTCATGCCTAGATTACTTTAATATGTATTGTCATTGACGAGAATAACCTCCAATAGGATGATACTTGCAATTGAAGTTTATCAAAATCTTGAAATACATCAAATGGATGTGAATACAACATTTCTAAATGGAGATATAAATGATGAATTCCATATGAAACAACCTGAAGGATGTTTTCACAAAAAGAAAAGAAAGTTATGGACTGGTGAGCTGAGAAGTCTGACCGTACCACAATGCAAATTATTTCAAGATCGATGAAAGTGACAAATATGTTTATGTCAAGAACACGGAAAGAGACTGTGTCATTTTGTATTTGTACATTGTTGACATACTTATTGTTGGAAGTGATCATAAGATGATCAAATCTACTAAGAAGAGGTTGCATTCAAATTTTGAAATGAAATATATGTGACTAAACAATGTATATTGGATATCTTGTGTGATGAAATGAAGATGAATACTGCCAATTTAGGCATATTGGTAGGTTGTTACTGAAATTGTGAATGTCATAGTCAGCCATAACAATAAGCTTAATTCTGTAAGATATAGCCTTACGGATTATACTGTTATCAAAAATAAATTTTCGTTAACTGCTGGTTATTTAAATGATAGTTTAATTTTCAAAATTTATATGAGTTTTCAAAATTAAACACCATATTTTCAAAATTTAAGAGTTACGAGAAGCAAGTTTGGACTTATATGAGCTTGCATTGGATCGCTCCAAGTCGACGGACTGAGGATTTGCACCCCATATGATTGAGAGAACATATATGTTATTCATAGTTACCCACTTGTTGAAAGCAACCATATAAATAGATGAGTGGGTCTTAATCCTTTTATAATGTGAGATAAGTGTAGTCGCATTACACTTTCCAAAAATTTTATCATTCCATATGTGCACGTTTAGCATCTTATTCACCCGAGTAGCTTTTTGATCATATGTTGGTCCTACTCAAATCACGCCTCAAAATAGTACCTCCAAATAGGTTTTATACCATTTTTTCAACAATCGCCCACATGAATGAAATTGACATGAGAGATAAAAAGATGACAACACAATGACACTTTTGACATGGGGATAGAGTTCAACAGTTTGAGACATGCATAGGATAAGTAGGTATATAACCTTGAATCTTCCCTTGTGAAATGCATTTACTTTACTGGTTGGTTCGTAGACACAACGTCCTTGAATTTTTTACCATTTATGTAAATGATAACATACCTAACACATGTATCCTTTCTGGTACAATATAGTTTTCATTATTATATTTGTTTTGACCATGAACGCATGCATGGTTCTACGAGAGTTTCTAATAAATTGAGCCCTTCAAAATACCCTTTAGAAGCAACCTCATTTCTCTTTCACATTGATGATTTCTTAATCAAGAATAACTCGATGTACTCCAGTCAAACTTCTGACACAATAATCATTAAAAGCATAACTTATCCTCTTCCCCACGGGAGTCACTGTTTTCTAGGATAGAAAAGAGGAGTAACCCCAATAGCGATCCAACTATTTACAGTTAGCCCTTTGAACTTAGTTCTTGGAATCTCTAGTCACCTAGGTTAGTTTTCCGTTAAATTGACTTATTCTTTCATGGACTTTATCCCATTACTCCCTTGATGATTTTGTTGGTAGGTGGATAATTTTTGTGGGGCCAAGTCATAATCTAAATCTGAGCATGTATTTGAACTAAATAAAGTTGCATCTTAACTATCAGCTATAACTTTTATTAATGGTAAACGATTGATCTTACAATTTATATTAGAGTCTGATGGTCAGGGTTCGACTATAAAGGAATTCATTATGCTTGTAGGCAAGTGTTGGGGGATTGTTGACATGTGGACCAGTATCCTGTCCCGTGGTGGAGGCCTGGTTGGGCTAACATTTGCAACCTAAGCACATATGTTTGAACTAAATAAGAGAAATAAAGTTGCACTTTAACTACTAGCTATAACTTTTGTGCTTGATCCTACGAATTTATCAACTAACTCTCTTTTGAACCCTTTAGTAAGCAGATCCATAATTTTATCATTTGACTTCACATAATCAATAAAGATAACCCTAGTTGAGAGAAATTGTTTAATGGTATATAGCCTATAACACATATGCCTATGACATGTATGTCTAGATTTACCATTATACATATTGGTCTATGTTGGAATTATATCTTAAAAGCACTAATTTATTTATGTAATATCATTTTTTGTATGAACTGTTGATTAATAGATATTTTTATTAGTAAAATACATGTATGGATACTTAGAATAAGGTCCAAGCATAAAGTACTTAGTTTATGTGCTATGAAGTTTGAGTTCATAGGCACAAGGTATAAGCTAATAAGTTCTTTATAACTTATAAATTATATCATTGTACGGTTATAATGACGGGTTTTGACCATCATCTAACCCCATTTTTGTAATAGTAACTTTTCATCTTCTTAGATAGTATTTTATCAAAATGCTTGTCAAATGGTGTTCTTCAATCATCATCCATTAAGTATTTTATCAAAATGCTTTTCATCTAACCCCACTAACAGGTCGTCATCTATCGGGTTGTCATCTTTACTATTTTTAACAAAAACCGTCATAGTAGGATATCACAAATAGCATTAAGATGACAGGGAATCCCCGTCATCATCGGATGCCGCGAAAATACTTTAGATGACGGGGAATCCCCGTCATGAAAAGTCTAGTTTCTTCAGTTTCTCAACATCGACACTGCCAAATATGAGAAGAGAGATATCAAAGGATCAACACATATCAATAACTTACATTTCCATGAAGCAAAAGGACATCAAACAAAGCTGATTGTTTTAGAACTAATGACTTAGATCAAAGAAAATAATTAAACGATGTCTAAGGTCACAATTATTTAGAAGCTAATTCGACTGTTGACTTAAATTGTTAACAAAAAAAGAGCCACAAGTAGCTTATAAAACTAACGTGAGGGGTCCACACAAGTCTGGTTCGAAGCAGAGTACAAATTGAAAAATAGAGTTCGCCCAAAACCAAAAGAAAGTCCAAAATAGTTTGTTTTAAATGACGAACCTTGACGTAGCGGACATAAGAAGGCATTGACAAGATCTAGGCACATTATCTATTAAAGCTTTTATATCATTTTCATATCCATATGACAGTAGAAGATCTTCCTGTAAACAAACATAAACAAATGAACTTCCGTCTATAAAATTAAAATGAATATTGTTTCAAAAGTTGATGTTAGTAATATAACGTGTCATGTCGTTACTATCAACCAACAGTTGAAATGTGTAATACCAGCTTTTCACCTCATCAAGAACAAGAATTTTAAGCGAATCCTTAATGGATGATGATTGAAGAACATCATTTGACAAGCATTTTGGTATACAAGCAGGAGTAGATACGAGAATATCAGGTGATCCTGCCAACGTTGCCCGCTGCAAAAGAAAGCTATGTTCAGATAAAGAGCTCCATAAACAACTGTAAGATACTAAATCTGTGAGACAACTAACATTTGCCTATGTATGTAATTTTAAAATAAAACTGAAGTTACAAAACCAACCAAATCAGTATGAAGCATGCTGCCCGTCAATTGTACAACTTTCAATTGAATTTTGCATAATTCAATGAGAGATGAAACCTCGTTATAAACCTGCAAGGACAACACACAAAAAAATGCAGTTTTTCACTGAGAATATAAAACATAAAATGAATATTCTTCTCTAATTTTATTGCCCATGACCAATCAAGGTAAAGATAAACATGCCTGCTGATTTAGCTCCCTAGTTGGAACAAGAACAAATGCATCAGCTTTTTACATTTAACCTACCACTAATAGTAATACCCTATCTCTCTCTAACACGTAAGTCTTGGATGGGAAAAATGGTTTATGGAACCATCCAAAGGTTATGGTGGAGATTTACAGAGGAGAGTAGGGGGTGAGATTCTCTTATTCACATAGTAAGGTAAGCTTATGTAATGAGTCTGAGACTTTACTAATTAAGAAGAGAAAACCAAAAGCTGTATTTTGATTTAATCCATTGAAGCTCTCTCTCCTACTCCACTTAAGATCCATGGGTGTCCTGAATTCACACAATAAAAAATGTGAACAAAAGGTTATAGAGAATTAGAACTTGTTATTTATTATTGCTTATAACACAAAATCTACCAATTTCTCAACCATCATATTTTCTTAATTTGATCTTCCTTTGTAATTTTAAGAAAATTGAATACGGAATCAAGAATAGAGAGCTTACTTAATGCATGTTCTACAGTTAATCTCTGAGAAGCATCCCTGTAAATCATCTTTCTCATTAAATCCTTAGCCATCGGAGAAATCGACCAGAAAATCCTCATCGAAAACCTCAAATTCCCTTTTAAAACAGCATTGAAAATCTTCACCGTCGTTTCCCATAGAAAAGCGGAAACCCAGCCAACATAGTATACAAAATCATCCCTATGCTTCATGCGTCAACCTTCTCATCATACTCTTTTCCCTGCAAAACTTCAGGAGCCACATAATATGGCGTCCCAACGACGCCAGCCATAAACCCCTCTTTCAAAAACCACTCCGTCGATCCAAAATCGACTAGCTTTAGAGTATTCCTCGAATCGAATAACACATTTTTTGGCTTGATATCTCTAAGAACAACACCGTGAAGATAGCAGTGTGTAACAACGTCGAGGAGTAGCTTGGTGATTAATGCAGCTTCTGGTTCAGAAAATGGAACCTTGACTTAAATCAGCAAGGATCCTTTGCTTAGAACTCAAATCTGCCTCAAATCACATATAAAAATCAAAAGGTAAAAAAGAAAATGTAAAGCAAACTCACCTCAAAAAGCTTGCTCGATGAATCAACCTACGCAGATCTATCCACGAGCTCATCACCAAGATGAAGATGGCGATGTAATAGATTGAACGTGATGCTCCTCTACCTACCTCATCGTCACTTTGAAGGAGGAAGTCAACGAGTTGCACGATGGTTACCGATGACGATGATCGGTGACGAGGATGAAGGGATAGGAAGATGGTCGGTGATAAGGATGAAGGGAGAGGGAAATGGTGTCGCAAGTTTGAGAAAAATAAAAGGGTTAGGGTTCTTTAGGGGAGTACATATAATGTCAATTTTGTAATTAGAAAAATTTAATGACAGTGAAAAAGAATATGTGTCATATTAGATAATATATTTATGATAGTTAATGTAAAACCTATCATATTAGTCAAACATTAATTTTTTACACTCTAGAGCCTTTTTTTACATGATAGGTCTCTTAAACCTGTCATGTGTACTCTTAATTCTATAAGAATTAATTCGAATAACCTACTGTCATCTAAAACTCATTTTGTAGTAGTTAGTTCATTGTTGTTATGTGTACTCTTAATTCTGTAAGAATTAAGATTTCAAATTTAGTGACTTAATCATTTTGATTTAGTAGGAGATTTTTCAATTATACATGATGTTTTATGTCGTACAATATCATCTGATGTTAATACTCTATTCATTTAATCTTAAATCATTCTAAATAGTTGTTAATATCATATCATGTGATTATTGATGTATTGTTATATATATCATATATGGAATAAACGTTAATATCATACTATGCTTTAACACTCTATTATATTATATTTTATTAACTACATATTTATATATTTCTAAATAAATGTTAATATATAGTTTCTTGTTGTTAATATATAGCTTACGTTTTATCATAATACAAATATTATTTATAATTTATAATAACAAACATTTCACTTAATATGTGATTCATATTTAGTTAATACATATTTTTATAATCACCCAAGTTTAAATAAATTACTATATTTAAATTTGAAAAAATAACTAAAAAATCTGAGTAGAAACATGGGATAAGAGTATTGTAGAAAATAAAAAAAATTAAAATCAAATTAAATATAAAGGATTATTTATCTACTATAATTTTTTAGACCAATCCATAACTCACTGCTATAAAAAGTGTCTTATCTATGAAATTTTCCGTAATATATTTGGGAAATTATAATGAATATGCCATTCTTTTTAATAGTTTTAGCATTTGGCCCAAAAAAATTAGGTTCACAAATATAGCGGAATGTAAGAAAATTTATCTTTTTTGTCTCTTTCTATGTCTCTCTCATGCTCTCTCCCTTTCTCTCTATCACCTCCTTCCCTCTTTCTATGTCTCTCTCGTGCCCTCTCCCTTTCTCTTTATCACTCTCCTTCTTATGGGTGAGCAAAGGGAATCATCGAACCTCTGATTACAAAATAGAACCTTTAATTGCAGAATTCACAAGAGAGAGAGAAGGTAGAGAGAGAGAGAGATTTCTGAATCGCAAATCATCATTGCGTTTAGGGGTGCGATTCAAAAATTAAGGGTTGTGTTTATGGTTGCGATTCACCATGCCCGTCTTCTGCAATTAAGGATTGCGATTAAAAAATCTCTCTCTGAAACTGGGTGAGGTCAATGGAAGAAAAACATGGTGATTAAGAAATATCTCTCCAAAATATATGATAGTATATTAAACTATACCATAATATATCTCTGTACATGAAGTTTTTACAGTTTAAAAAGTGATCATTATTGTAAATATAACTTTGTCAGTCATTCTCTTATTTATGTTTAAAAAATGGACTACTTCTCTAAATGAGCTAATATTTACAATTCTATTATAGACAATGGGCTTATTAGAGATTAAGTATGCACACAGGCCCATTGATTAAGTAAGATTATAGACTTAATAGATTATAAGTGGATAAGTGTATCAACAAAAAAGTAGACTTATACAAGAGACATACCTCAGGTATACAACTGCACTATATAGTGCCTAAACTCAAGGTCAGATAAAATATATACAACTCACACTATACTACAAACCACCAACGAGACAAACATAACAAAATAATTTGAACGGTTACACCACATTCTAGATGCAGAACACAAACTGCACTATAGTGCATAAACTCAAGGTAAGATAAAATATACAACTCACACTATACTGCAAACCAACGAGACAAACATAACAAAATAATCTGAACGGTTACACCACATTCTAGATGCAGAACTAATACGAAAACCATAAGGATTACACAAAATAAACCAAAGCAATGCAAATTTACACAACACACACTATCTAACCATCACAACTTGTCTAATCATCAACTAACTCATAACCTCAACGAGAAATCAAGGTATATCGTGACAAACAACTCAAAATGGCTTAACAGCACAGATAGTAAGCAATCCAATATCAAGAACAGAGCCAAGACTAAATACTCACACTGCAACCAAATCGAAGGACCTGGCCGGAATCACCCTCGACTATGGTTAAATCCCAGGAGGATTCAGCCTTTATTGGCTCAACACAAGCTAGAATTGGTACAAAACATACCATACTCAGAGGTGGAAATACTCAGAATCACTTTTGTCATGTGTTGATACTCACTAAAAATTGGAGAGACTTCTGAGAAATATTATGTGAGAATTGTTGTGCCTTCACACCTTGAAGGTTTGGTCACCCAAGGAATAGACAATCCCCTTCGGTTTCAGAGTTGGAGAATAGGTGAGGTTCGTGAACAATTTAGAAAGATCAGTGCAAGAATTCACGAGGCACGCTATGGTGGTAAGATCTCTATCATTTTGTGTTCATCTATAACCTGTAATCGAAAGTAATAAAAAATTATCCAAAATCTAAATGGTTTTCCAAAAAAATTCTTTCATGGTCCCTTTCAGAATGAATGCTAACTGTTAGGACATGCTTAATCCATAATGTAGGCTGATCCAAGTGTCTCGAGGTCACCAGAATCATAAAAAATCATTTATTTGTCTTCTTGAGGAGATAATCTAATGATGGATTTAACTCTAAAAATTGATCAACTCTGATACTGGTATCAGCTAAAAAAAATCCTTCATTCACCATCTGCTGGAAAATTTTTGTTCGTTTGCTCCACGTGTCCGTCAACAAGGTTGCAGTGTAAGCCAACTGTGAACTGAAAGCGACTAAAGAGAAGTTTTCACCACTTTAAAGTATGTAATATAAATTTGATTAGCACTCTTTGAAAAATCATTATCATATTATCGTATATTAATATTGATTTGAAATTGGAAAAACAAAATCGTTCAAAAGAAATTTTACTTCCAATATTTAATATGATCCATTTCAAGTGTTCTGAAAAGTCATTATGATAATATTATACATATCAATTAAATATTAAGATGCACTCATAAAAAATTTCTCGTCCAAGGTCTCTACACCTCTGAGATAATCGGAGCTAAACTGCTGATACTGAAGCTAATCTTAAGAAAAAAATACCTTTAATTGAACTTTACCTTGATTACATGGAAACCCTTTATAGTTTTAAAACTACATGGACATTTCATTAGTGTTTTAAAACTACCTTGGTAAGAAACTCGTTGGCTAAGCCATTATCATTTGCCACAACCAATTTTATTTACAGATAAATTATAACATGTCTAAAATGCATCAACACTTTTATTTATTTAGAGTGTCAGTGCCAGATGTTGACACGCTCTGACACGTGTTTGATACGTTAAAATCATGTTTGAATTTTTATTTTTTTTTATTTTCGTACATGTCAAGACACTTTCCTGACACCTTTCAAACACATTTTTTTAGAAATATTTTAAACAATAAAATATAAAGGGGTGAAAATAGTTTAATTTATAAATAAATAATAGTTTAACGCGTTGTATCCGTGTCACGTGTCGGTGTCCGTGCTTCTTAGCAACTTGTGTATATCAGTTTATCAGAATATGTCAAACAAAGTTTCTTTTGTTGGCTAAACTTTAAAATGATTGAATCAATAAATAATGTTATACTGATGACATTTTACGATAAGTCGATAGTGATGAGAGATTTTTATATCATTATTGAAGATTGAGAACGTGTCCATGTAAATGAGGTAAATTACAAAAGATGTTGATGTAAATAACAAAACAAGAATCTGTTAGTATAAATTTCTTAAAAAAGGCAGGTAGGGCATTTTACAAAGAAATTTGTGTTATGTCATCATGTGTTAAGATATGTGTATGTAAAATTTGAACTAGAGAAAGTGTCCATGTAATTAAAGAAAATACATAGTAAGATTGATGTAACTTACCCACATAATAATTAAAAATGATGCACATCCTTATCACCGAATCATAAATAAGCGGTGAATCTAAATTATATATAAATGTGATTCAGATTATTTATCGAGAGAATAGTATAGTTATGGATATGGATATGAAAATTTAATTATTCATTATAAAATAGACTAGTATAAATTTTATAATTAGTGTCGAAAATCCAGACCATCAAAATGTGATATTCAAGATTCCGTTGGGAATAGAAAGTAGAGGATGTTAAATTCTAACGTAGGAACTTCAGGTGAGGATGGTGGGGCAGCCGGCATTGATTAGGCGGATGGAGTAAGTGAGATGGGATGGGATAAGACTAAGAGAGTGACCCTTTGACTAGCAATCTATTGTATCATGAAACGATAGTCGTTTTTGTTTTTAGCCAACCCAATTCGAGTAATCTCTTCATTGATATGTAGATTTATTTTATTATCTTTTCTTATAGTGAAATTTTGTCGAGTGACTTCAACAGAAGTTATATTCAGGGATAAAAAAAAATTTACGCTATTATAGATCCTGAAAACTAGTAAAAATAAAAAAAATATGTATATGATTTCATTTTTTTTATTTAAAAGATTTAAAAATATGTAGAGGAGAATACTGATATGAATGAGTTAGAAATGAAGAAGAAGGAGTTGGCTACAAGTAGAATAGAAAGAACTACATGTTTTCTCTCTACCTCGTGACACCTAACATTGGCTGTCCTAGTTTGATTGCTTGTCTACTTATAGACAACAATAATGATTTTCTCTTTAACTACTTTTTACCTTTTGTACAAGAGATGCACCTCTTATCTTCTTTCACGTACACTCTCTTCTTCCTTCTTTTCTCATTAACCTAGTTACCGTAATAGTGATATAAATAGCAAACTTTCTTAATATAGAAGGCCAGCTGAAGTAATACAAAACATACATTTTTAGCAAGTATTTCTTGGTATTAAAGCTACCAAGCCAATGCCAACATGTCTGGTTCAAACTCACCTATTAGCTCGACTGATACAAGAAAGGCACATGAAACAAGCTAAGTCATGTCTCTCCTAAGCACGCAAGCAAGCATCAGAACAACCATCACCTATGTCTGCTCGATCAAGTTGGATCGAAGCAACTATCTGCCATGGGAAACCATGGTCCTCCCTGTTATCAAAGGACACAAGTTAGAGGGATACATCACGGGGACCAAAGAATTTCCACCACAAACCATCAATGTAACAACAACAAAACTAAAGATAGTGACAAACCCAGAATATGAAGACTGGGTGTCTGATGACCAACTTCTTCACAGATGGATTTATGGCACGATGACTTTTGATGTTGCCTCATAATTGATGGGAGCAAAAACTTCTTGAGAACTCTGGAATGCAACAAGAAACCTTTTTGGAGCTCACACTAGAGCTAGAATCACTTATTTCGAAGGAGAACTTCAAAGAACCATGAAAGGGTCAATGAAAAATTTTCAAAGCACAATCATGAAGAATCATGCTGATAATCCCACTCTTGTTGGGTGGCCTATTTCTCTGAGTGACCTTGTAACTCAGATTCTTGTAAGCTTGGACTCTAAGTACACCCCTATTGTGGTCTAGTTGGACAATAGGGATTCAATCTCCTAGATAAAGTTACAAACTACTATTCTTACATTTGAAAGTAGACTGGAGCAACTGAACACCTATCAAATAGTCAATCTAAACTTGGCACAAGCCACGACCAACCTATCCCTAAGCAGGCAAGACAACAGGTTCATAGGAAATAGAACTCAGAGAGGAGGTTCCAGATACTCAAACTTAAGAGGATACAGAGGAAATAGAGGAAGAACCTTTGGGAGAGGAAGAAACTCAAGCAACAACTCAAGACCTACATGCCAAGTTTTTGGAAAGTTAGGCCATACTGTTGTTGTTTGCTGGAACATATATGACCAAAACTACATTGGATCACTGCCGGCACAGAATGAGGAGTCTAAAGAAGGCCAATAAACTCATCCTTTCAATGACTACATTGCATCACCAAACACAGTGAATGACCTTTCTTGGTATGCAGACTTTGGAGCAAACAACCATGTGACAAATGACTTGAGCAATCTCAATTAGAAGACTAAGTGCAATGGTAAGAACAGTCTCACTGTTGTAAATGGCAAGAAACTGACCATCACTCATATTGGTAATACTAAACTATCCTTCCTTAGCAAAAAAACTTGTCAATCTCTACAATGTTCTGCTAGCACCTAATGTGACTAAGAATCTATTGAGTGTGTCACAGCTGACTGCTAATAATAAGTTATTTGTTAAATTCTACTCTAATTGCTATTATGTGAAGGACTTGCAGATGGGAATGGTGGTGCTACAAGGGAAGCTTAAGAATAGTTTGTACAAGCTAGAGATGCCTTTTCATAGAAATCAAGCCACCTCTCCAAGTTAGTCTAGTTCTAGGCTTAGTCCTTCAACAAATATAATCAGTAGTGAAAGTCTAGAATCATATCCTAGTATCAAGAAACTAAGTTCTGCCAAAGTTGAGGAGTGGCATTAGAGACTAGGCCATCCTTCTAGCAATGTCCTCCTTCAAGTTCTCAAACAGTGTAATCTTTTTTTGAAATCTAATGAAGAACTCATTTTCTTGTGATTTTTATCAGCTTGATAAATTTCATGCCTTACTCTTTAAGAACTCAAACTCTCATGATAAAAATTTGGGTCCATGCACCCATCTGCTCAACTTCTGATTTTAAATTTTACATACACGTTATTGATGATCATAGCAGGCATACCTAGATGTACCCTCTAAACAGATAAAAAGTGAAGCCACACATGCTTTTATCTAGTTAAAAAACATGGCAGAAAACCAATTCAACAAAAAAATCAAAGAAATTTACTCAGATTATGGCAAAGAGTACCTACCTTTTTATGAGATAGCACAAAATTCATGGATTGTACTTAAACACTCATGTCCCTACACTTTTGTGCAAAATAGGAAAGCAAAACGGAAATATAGACACATTGTAGAAATGGGTCTAACTCTTTTGACTCAATCTAATATGCCATTAAGATATTGGTGGGAGGTTTTCCAAAGCTCAGTCTATTTGATAAAGAGACTTCCAACACCAATCTTGAAAAATTTGTCTCCTTTTGAAATTATGTTCAATAAAAGGCCTGACTACACTACCATTAGAACCTTTGATTGCAGCTATTTTCCCTACTTGAGACCCTATTAAAGTCATAAATTTCAGTTTCACTCAACTAAATGTGTATTTCTTGGATATAGGGAAGCTTGCAAGTGCTACATCTCTAGGTATATCATTATCAATGAAAATGAATTTCCTTTTCACTCAAACTTCCTAAACACAAGAGAATTGTCTGAGTTCATAGTTGTTACCAATCAACTCTTTCATGTCCTACTAACTCCTAAACCAAGTCAAACATTTGAGACAACTAGTACAAATCAGAAAAACATATAGCGTCTCCTTAGCATAACAAAACTCATCTAGCAAGGGTGGATCTACATAGCAAGGTGAATTGAATTCTAATAGCTATATGATCGATACGACACCCTTTTTATTAAGGGAAAAGTTTAAAAAGAAATATTTAATATAGAATAAAAATAAAATTGTTTGTAATATAAAATGAATAACAAATTAAATCAATCAGCCAATATTTAATAAATGAACAATAAAACAAAGATGATGCAAAATATTAAAGTGTGGAGACTAAACGTCTGATAAATTATGTATAGAAAGTAAATAAAGGAGTAGAGAAGAGAGATTTGACACACAATATTTTTACGTAGTTCAGAAAAACATATCCCTACGTCATCACTCCAAGGATCTCCCTTGAAAAATTCTCTCAAACGATCTTCTTAAAGATGAAGATCAAACTTTTATAAACTTTATTGGCTTATGGTGTCAATCAAACCTTGACGATACAACTCGCTTAGGATCTTTGAATCTCTTACAAAATATCTATCTATAAAATAGTAGATCTCTCAATTTTTCGCTCACAATTTAAACTAGCTTCTCTCTAGATAATAACTCAAATATTCACTCAAAGTACAAGCCTCTAAAAAAATAAAAGACTACGAAACTAGTCGGACTTGTCATCAATCAAGGAAGATTCTCCACCGGTTTGAGCAATTAGCAAGTAATTGTCAAAATCGCTAAACTGGTCGCACCGATCAGGAAACTGATCATATCGGTCCCAAAATGATGCACCGATTTTCCACTGGTGTCACTGGAATGCCCTTAAAAATAAAGCCGGTTTGGACGTGGATTAAGGGTGAACCAGTCCTTGACATTTTCACATGATTCTGTCTGGTTTGATCTTCTATAGACTTGTTCACGATTGGTTCAATTCAGTTCTGAATTCCTTGAAGCATTCTAAGTTCAAAAAACTTTGATTTAGGTCCTTTGGAATTCGTTTGATGTACTCCATGTCTCACCATGGTTTTGTTTGCCATCGATTATTTTGCATAAACCCTTAAAATTAAATATTTTCAACATGATTTTCACTTTATTTAGGACTTACACACTTAATTAAATATTAGTCCACGTATTATTTATCATCATCAAAATTATCACATTGACTATAGTCAACAACACCAACTTACCTTATGACACTGAACCAGAAGATAGCCAAACATGCCACATAATAGAAAATGCAAATGTCAATGACTCTCTTCATGACCAAAGAAAGGAAGCAGTGCATGCCACTAGATAAAGAAGTCAAGAAAACCAACAGATAGTGGGACACAACAACGCACTAGATCAAAGTGTGGCATTTATAAGCCAAAGGTCATCTATACAGGCTTAGTTGATAGAGAACCTGAACTGACAGACACTGAACCTAAAACAGTAGATGAAGCCTTAGGAAGCAGACACTGGAAAGAAGCCATGCAATCTGAATTTGATGCCATAGTAAATGTAGATACCGTATTTTTCCGGTCTAATATATTAAATATACATACTTTATATTTTGACTCATATAATAGTCTAAGACTATATGTATAATTTGAAAACTAGTCCAATACTAAAATAAGAAAATTTGTCCAAAGAACAAAAATAAAAAAAGCAACAAAAGACTAAAATTAAAAAAGTGAAGCCCTAAGTTTGCCTATAAATAGAGGGGGGTCTTCATTTGAAAGGGGAGATTTGGGGAGAGTAAGGAAGAGAAGAGATTTTAGAGAGAGAAATATATGTTTTGAGAAAATAGTGAAAAAGAAAAAAAATGTGAGTTTTCATTTCTATTCATCTTTCATCTTCTCATTTTCTTTTTATTAAGGTAGTTCAAATCTCTTACATTTTAGCTTACAATATATTTTGTTCATTCTAATTAATCATTTCTCTTTTTCATACTCATGTATTTGATATTTCTTTATTTCATTTTTCATATATAGATTTGTTTGCTTATTCTTTATCATTTCTCCTACTTTTAATCTTAAGTTTTGTTTTCATATATTTTTTATCTCTCTACCAATTTGATGATGAGATTTTTTTGTCATCAACTCAATCAATGAGAATGAGGATAAAATTTTGAGGGGTGTAAAATTAACTCAATGTGAATCAACCATTTAATGGGTTGAAAGTATACATTTGATGAAACGATCTCATATGATAATTTCTCATACATAAAAATGCATAAAATAGAGAGTAAAACCTCTATACAAGATTATGCAAATATTTTAAGTTTTGATTTTTTTATGTTCTTACAAATCTTCTCTTCTTTTCTTTTTAATTTTTTTACCATCATTTTTTGTGACACATGTTTGAACTAGTTATCATCCATGATTATTCCTAACAATGAAGGAAGAAAGGAAAAATGGTAATTAGTGAACTAAGTAGTCCAATAAAAAAATGGTATATTTATATCCCAAACAAAAATTATTTTATTTTGAAAGTTTTATAGATTTTCTTTAGTGACACTTGTTTAAACTAATTACCATCTATGATCATTCCTAGCAATGAAGGAAGAAAGGGAAATGATAATTAGTGAACTAAGTAGTCTAAAAATGAAAATGATATATTTATATCCCAAACAAAATTTTATTTATTTATTTTTAGTGACACTTGTTTAAATTAATTACCATCCATGCTCATTATTTTGCTATTTGATTAGCATTGGGTGAAGAAATAAAAAATAGTAATTAATAGATCATGTAGTAAAAAAAGCATGATCATGCTAAGCATGTATGGAATTAAGTATTTTTTTCATAGATTAATTTATTTTACACATAAAAAATTTCGTTATCAATTTATTTATTAAACAATTATATATATGTGTGCGTGTGTAAAAAATGATTTTTTTTAAAAAGTGACAGAGGGTGACGTCACCCTCTGTAAAAAAATTACTTTAATTTTTATTTTTTGTTTTTTTTATTATATTTTTTGTTTGTTTTGTTTGTTTTTTTTTCTATTTTTAATAGATATTATTAGTTTGTTGTAATTTATTTTTATATTTATTTTTAATTATTTCACATTTTGTTTCATTATTTTCACCATGCATATTCTTTTTTAAAATTTATCATACATATTTATCATCTCTAACATTCATTTTCATTATTCTTTTTTATTTATAGTTGTTATATCTTCTTGTTTATTTATGTATTATTTTCATATGTCACGGTTGTATGTGATTATTATTTTATTCTTTTATCATCAAAATTGACACTCGTAAATTAAAACCATAATAATTTGATTTAAATTTTATAAATTTTTTTATTTAGTTTTCACTAAAAAAATCCGACGACGGACTTTGAGATTTTCGGGATACCAAACTTCTCGAACTACTGAGGTGAGGAGTTATTCTTGGGATACCGAGAATAACTCTAATAATATTTTGATTTAAAATGATATAAGAATACAAAAACTAATTTTTCAATGGTCTTTGAACCACTCATTAGAAGTAATTTATTTTGTTCATTTTTATGATACAAAACGCACCAAATGGGACATCAAAAAATGAATCTCTTTAACATTTGTCTTAAAATAAAAATTGGATAGCATTTGATTAAATTTGGTAACCATTTTATAACGGGTGTTGTAGGGTGCTAATACATTCTCCACACAGAAACGACTCTCGAACCAACTTTGAATTTTCGTAGACTAAAATTTTCATCTTAAAATTGGGTGACCAATCACATCCTAAAATGATTGGTGGCGACTCCAAATTCTTTTTTCCTTCAAAAAATGATTTTTTTAATCACCGATTCGCGTCGCGCGCACGTTGCTACAGTAAAAAATAGAACTGGTGTTTGGTCTCCTACTCATCCAACTACAATGTAATAGGAAGAAAATGGGTCTACAAGGTCAAGCACAATGCAGATGGAACCAAACGAAGGTATAAGGAAAGACTAGTTTCCAAGGATTTTCACCAAACCCTTGACATTTAGCTATTCAAAAACATTTAGTCCACTCATAAAGGCCTCAACTATTATAGTTGTACTTACCATCGTAGTGTCAAAAGGTGGGGTATAAGATAATTAGACATAAACAATGCCTTCTTGAATGGATATCTGAAAGAAGATGTATACGTGAACCAACCTGAGGGCTTTATTGATCAGAAAAAGCCTACACATGTTTCCAAACTCATAGGGCCTGGTTTGACAGACTTAGAAGCACCCTTCTAGACTGGAATTTTCAGAATTCCAAGGGCGACACCCCACTCTTCTTCTTCAAGTCTAGGGCAAAGATCTTTATGCTGCTCATTAATGTAGATGACATAATAGTGACAGGTAATGACAGTGAACTGTTGGAAGTATCTATTGCTAAATTGCACCCATTATTTTCCTTAAAGGACTTGGGCCTTTACACTATTTCCTTGGCATAAAGGTTTTTCAGAGATGAAACGGGTCTCTACCTAACTCAAACCAAGTATATCTAGGATCTCCTAAGAAGAACATAGATGCAACATGTCAAGTCATGCCATTCACCTATTACTGCAGGTCAAGCCCTCTTCTTAAATCAAGGAGAACCACTTATAAATCCAACACCATATAGACAAGTCATAGGAGCATTCCACTACCTAGCTAATACAACACCAGATTTGGCCTTTACAGTGAACAAACTAAGCCATTTTCTTTAGACTCCATCAACAGTTCACTAGCAAGCAGTCAAGAAAGTCTTAAGGTACCTGAAAGGGACAATGTTTGTAAGACCCGACTTTTATGGTTAGTATACTAGCTAGTTTTTTAGGATAATTAAGTATTGCTTAGTATCACTCTCATTATTATTTTTTTTGTTTTGTTTTCTTAGATGATATAATATACACATTTTTGTTATTGTAGGTTTCACATCACTGTTTTACTATTTAATAAAAAAAAATCATGGTTGTTTTAGTGATATTTGCTCAAGTTATAAATTTTGTGCGTAGAGTTATCCAAATTATTAAAAAAATTGCTAATTCATTTTTTTCAATTTAAAATTTTAACTGAATTCATGATTTAATAAGAAAGCAAATCTAGTGTAATTATCCTTTAGAAAAAAACAATTGAAATGTGTAGAAAAGAGAAAAGAAAAAGAAACTACTCTTTGCATTTTAAATTAGGTGGTTGTTACATTTTCCACCAATTACGTTTTTCTTTTTACACTCTCTCTATCTCTCCCC